>OX638219.1:6415561-7015561 GCA_951805285.1 Thymelicus acteon | reverse complement strand
AATTCCCGAAAATTGTCAGCGCTCTCTCCTCAGGCCTGATAAATGACTGAAATTCGAGAGTTTCAGGAGAACGTACATTTGGAATGTTTCTGTGTTACAATGTTGTCAATCAGTCACCGCCAGTTCACCCATTTCGTTTGGCGCCTTCCCGCTGATTTGATTGAAAACTTCCTTCACCGCACCTGAGTCTTCGATATCTTACTTTTTATTCAGCTCTGTTTTTATAGGAATATACGTATATATATGTGAAAACTGTTATTTATTTTAAAAGTAAAAAAAGTGGAAAAAATACAGAAAGAAAAATATTTCTATAAGTAATTTCTTTTGGTGAAAATTCAAAACTAGACGTTTTAGAGACGTATTAGAAATAACACGAATCATTCACTCCGTCACCAGAAAGAGCACTAGTACGGCATGAACATGAAAGCACTTTAAAACTTCCCACTGACAGGGATGTATAAACAACCCGTCCTATTTCATTAAACCACAACTGAACATACCTTTCTCTACTGGGGCCTATCCGACTGTGAATGTTAAACGCAGGCTAAAATTATTACCTTAAATTCGTTTATGCTTCCCATTCGACCGCGGAGTAACGAACGCTACAATCGGTCCCGTGGCGATCCAAGTTTCAGGTTGGCTCGGCTCAGTTCCACGAAATCAGGCCAAGTGGGTCGTATGGTAATTTCAAGATTTTCTGCATAACATTACATGGAAGTGTAAAACTTAAGCAATAAAATTTACTGTTGGCGTTGCGAAATTAAATTAAGTGTATGCTTATCTTTAAGTATTGCTATATGCATGGCGTTCTACACAGTTTTTTACCTTTTGTTTCATTTTTTAATTATTTGTTTCGAGGAAACAAAACGGTGAAATTAACTCCTCAGTAGCTTTTTTCAACCTAAACGGAATTTAAGGTAGTGCGTGAAAAGTCTAAATGTCAATTGAATAGTCAAGTGAAAGCTCGTTTGGCGAGGGGCTTGTTTTGAATCTTATGAGTTCCGATATTCCGTTTCAAATTGTCGTCATATTTCAGACAATTCACCATGATCACGAAAAAAAACCAAAAATGTGTAATTTTAAATATTGTGTATAAAATTAGATCAAACGAAAAACAAACATTATCTAATTTTATATCCGAGCACGGTTTAAAGTACTCTTTACCGTGTTACGTAAATTGTATTTGTTTTATTCCATTTTGTAGACCCTTTCCTCGGAGGTTGGCCGCTCGCAGTCAATTTACCTTTACTCAACCAACTGATGCTATAATTTTTAAACAAGTTGAAATCCTTTAGGCGATTATAAAAAAATGTAGTATATATAATACGTTTTTACGCAAAAGATTACAATATATCAGTAAGTTTAACTGTCGATAAAAATCTAAATGACATGTTACTTTTTTAATGTTTGAGTCGTGATACTTGGCAGCGTGGTAAATTATAGCTTGGCTTGGGCAGTGGTTTTTAGGTTAATTTTCAATTGTTTCAGTCAGATAGATACTAAATTTTACGCGTTATAAAATCGAAATCTTTTGGACTGTGGAATGACTTACGCCTCAACTCAGAGTCGCTAACGGTTACTTAAATCTCTTCTTAGTACAGAATTTGTATGGTGATTCTTTATTAAGGAGTGATTAAAGTAACCGTTAGTGACTCTGAGTTGGGGCGTTAGACTTTTTTACTTTACCAATGAAATGTGATGATTATATTATACTGATTGATTGAGTTGATTCATTTCATAAGTACTCGTATAACTTTTTAAAGTAAGGAGCTATTGAATTTGTCGAAAAGTAAAATACTTTAAAATAATTCAAATTCTATACAATGAAGATTTTATTATATTCAAGTTTAATTACTCGACTTTAAATTTAACAAAGCGAAGTCGTCATTAAGACATTAAATAAACTGACGGAAAGGTGGTATGAAGCTTTTGTCAAACTTTTTGCGACTTCGACACTCACCCGAAACTCGAGAGACTATTAAACTTTACGAGGCGTCGCGCCGCTAAACTTTTTAATAAATTCATCCATCCAAATCCGAACATTACGTACAGGCCTCGAATAAAAAAGGCGACGTCATTTGAAAGCCATTTCTTCATCTATCAGAGTGACACGCAATCAAACAATACAATAAAACTTCTCTTCCGAAAAATACTTCAAAATAATTCTCCATTTAAATTCAGGAGGGAGGCTGTAGCGTCGTTTTCCAACAAAGGCTTTCCTTCGAAGGTAATAACCACTAGGTGCTCAGCGTATATTGTATGTTTTAAAAAAGGTCGGAGCAACTGAACGAAACAGTTAAACGCAGTGAGGGTGCTTTAGAAGTAGACAGTGTGTTTCTAGGAGAGCGCGACTCGAATTGTTTCTAACTACAGCTTTTTAATGACTTCTCGTAGTAGACACCTTCTATATAGACAACAATGAGAAGCAAAAAAACCCATATCAAACAGTTATCTTCCTTTAAGGTTCTCTATACGGACTGTAATCATTAGTATTGCTTACTTGATTCTTAGTTTTTTGATATTTTAATTAAGAAGCATCAGGGTTTTGACAACTAAGTTTTTTTTTCAACTTCTGAACAAAAATAAATTAAGAATCCAAATAATAGTTTTCATTCTTGCATTGATACAACTGATCATTGTTGGATGTTGTATCAATTATTTCCAAATGAATTTACAAAAAGAAACCAAATGAATAAATTAAAATTAAATTACTAATTAAATTACTAATCTAAAATTAAATTACTAATTAAATTTTAATTTATTAATTACTTATGATGTATGACTAAAAAATGATTACGCTTTGATCTCAAACGATAGTATACGTTGCAAAAATAAATTTCTGAAAAAATGAAAGTAATAGCAATTTCATACTCACTAATTTACCCAAAAGCCAGGATGTAAACAGGGTCGGAGACGCAGATGTGCGTCGTTACACTTCGGAAGTCGTAACGGTTATTGAACTCATCATCGCGGTCATTATGCTGATCACTTCTGGTTTGTTCCTGTTCCCACCGAACCTTTATATTTATAACAATAAATCATAGTAATAATAGTCTATACTAACATTATAAAGAGGAAAGATTTGATTGTTTGCGTTGAATATGCTCCGAAACTACTGAAACGATTTGACAATTTCTTTCCCTATTAGGAAGCTACACTATTCTCGGGTGTCATAGGCTATATTATATTTTCAAAAAAAAGTAGAGATCCTTAATAAAACTCCAATCATACAATCATAACCAAGGTATAAAAAAATAAGAAAACCGAAGCAAAGCGAGGGCGGTTACTCGACAATACATGCAATGCAAGGTATCTTAATATGCTCTAAAATTTTAAGTATCATGTAACTTTATTATTGCATTTATCATTAAAATGTATATTTTATTGAAGTAATGTTCTATTGAAAGCTCGTGGTTTAAATAACCTACTAAAAACGCACACATAAATCACAATTTTATATAGGTACGATCGCAACTAGGTATTATTAAGAATGAATTATGAGTACCATTTGTCGAAATTTTGATAGGTATATTTATATAAAGAGAACCAACAAATCACATCAAAATATTAGGTACTAGGCTACTAGGCTAAGGAGATCCCTCGGGACCGTCAAAATTCTCTAGACTGGTCTCCTTAAACCCGCCACTAAACCAGTATTCTTGGCATAATGGAAACCTTTATAATTGAAGATATTTTTGACGTGATAACGTCTATTAAAACGATGAACGCCGGGCGCACGCACGAAAAAATGTAGCGTTCCGCGAGAGAGAGAGCGGCAAAAGCGAGAGAGAGGCACGATCGGCTACGATCGGCGCATCGTAGCTGATGCCGTAGATGGGCCGTAGGCGATCGTAGTTGAGTGGAGCGGAGCGGAGCTTTGACATGACGTTGTCACGTTAAACTACCGTCCGTAAATCGACTGTATTTTAAGTCGATTAAAAGATGACCAGATCTGTTACTATGGCACTCTATCATCTTCCACAGACAATTGCACCCAAGGTGCAAAAAGTCGTTTGAAATAAACAAGAGTCGCTTATTATACATATACTACTAGTATCAAAGCAAGCAGCAAAGAAAAGATTCTGCTTGTTACTATCGAAAGAACTACCACCATACTGTGAAGAATACAACCATCAAGAGAAGGATTTTCTCTTAAAATGAAATGAAATAAGTTTTTGAAATGAAATAAGTTTTATTCGAAGTAGGTTTGTTACAAACACTTTTCGAACGTCACTCAACGCCATCGTTTCAACAAATCTCTACCAAGCTAAATCACACACCACACGGTATGCGATGTCTAACTAGAAGGTCTAAGTGGAACAGGTCCCTAGTGATTCATTTCCAGAGATTTGGTGTACTCTAGTGATGTCAGCGATAATCGTCGACGTATGCAGATTACTACAATTGTGCTCTATGTCGTGTGCGTAAGCTGTGGATTAGCTATTATCGTTATGGAGGGTGTGGGGGAACCATCATTTGTTACTTAGCTCTTAATAAAGTCAGCTTTAAGGTACTAAAGACAATGACTAATTGCAGTTATGAATGAACGATTAGAGATTATCTGGAACTTAAAGATGATTGACTTCTGATGGAAAAAATAATATATCTTTAACTGAGATAGGTGTATTTTTTATGGAAAATAGCCGGCAAACGAGCTGACGATCCACCTGATAGTATATACGTGGGTAAGCTATCGTCGCCCATGGACATCAGCAACACCAAAGGCATCATCGATGCGTTGCCGCCCAAGAAAGAGAGAAGAAAAAGAAAGAAAGAACTGGTATTCGAATAACTTACCAATATTTGTTTATACAAGTTAGACTTACAAGTTATCTTGGTTTCAATCATAATAGACCCGATGATAAATGCTCTATTGTGCAGTCAATACGTATGCATTACGTCTTGTCTGAAATTTATTCGAGGTTTCCGTTTGGTGGAGACTTATAGTATATTTTGAGATTTTATTCAGCGCAGTAGTTGACCACTGACGTTGACCAAAATTGCTATTTTTTATGTGATTATTGTTAAATACTTATATGATAATATACATCGAGTTTTATTAAGTACGATAAATTAATTACGTTTCTTAATAAGGACAACATCATTTAATTTTAAAGGTCTAAAGTATTTTCTACTTTAATATCCAATCTAAAAATAAAGTCCTTGTATCGTACTCTTCGTATTTCCAGCTTGGTTCTTAATTCAATATTTGAATTTTTCAAACTCTAACTTTAAAATATTCCAGGGTACGTTCCCGTCAAAACATTTTGCAGCCTCCTGGGACTAAGTCGAAATTAGACGGAGCTCAGATCCCGCAGTAATAGAACGGGAAAGCCGATTACAATGCGCCGTCATCGATTTACCGCCGTTTCTAAGGTAACCGGAGAATCAGCTTTTATTTGATATCTTATTATCGTTATTGGAAACTTGCTAGTTGTTTGTCTTTTGGTCAGAACAAAGGAGATTTATGTTGCTTATTTTAGTTATATTTTTAGTTTATAATATACTAGCGCACGGCCCGCGGGTTTTTCCGTGTTTTCCGGGATAGTAAGTAACCTAATTATGTCTTATTCCAAATCATGGTCTACCCGTATGCTAAATTTCATGAAATTCCGTGAAAGGTCTAACATCCATACAAACTTTCACATTTATATTATTATTAGTAGGATAATAAAACAAATAAAAAAATCAGGGGACAATAAATTATAAGATACAAAAAAATATTTGTAGGATACAATAAGAGTCAGGTACGTTTTTATTTCTTCCCTCTTTTTTCTTGGCGCGCAATTCATGGTTTACGCCGCAACTCAGAGACACTAACGATTACTTTAATCTCTCCTTAGTAAATAATCGCCATACAAATTCTGTACTAAGGAGCGATTTAAGTAACCGTTAGTGACTCTGAGTTGGGGCGTTAGTGTTGTTAGTGCCTATGGGTGACGATGACCACTTACCATCAGATCGCGTCTGCTCTTTTGTCGGCTATTTATGTGTCATAAAAAATATTTATCAATTACCGGCATTTTCTCGCGGTTATGAATCGAAATCAGGTCCTTTCGCTAGACAAGCAAAGTCCTACTTTCGTTACGATAAGTGGAAATTCCGTCCTATATATTAATGCTTAAAATTTTAGTAACAACCTAATAATATTTATTTATTTATTTATTTATTTATTTATTTAATTATTTATTTATTTATTTATTTATTTATTTATTTATTTATTTATTTATTTATTTATTTATTTATTTATTTATTTATTTATTTATTTATTTATTTATTTATTTATTTATTTATTTATTTATGTATTTATGTATTTATTTAAACTATTGAACCATACAAAATGTATTAGTACAAAAGGCGGAAATATGCTGAAAGCATTCTCTGCCAGTCAACCTTAGATCAGTTGGACAGCAATGAAGGCAGGAAGGAATATTGTCTAGAACCTACAAAAATATACTGTAATATACATATTTTTGATAAAATAACAATAAATTAAAATTCATTCTACGCTGTACTTAATATACTTTCCCTCAATTTTTCTTTTCCTACGTTGTGTTATAAGAATTTGCATAACTGAATATTTCTATCAGTTAAAATATTTTTCCGCAAAAATCTTGTACTACTTTCTAGAAAATTCAAGTAGGGTGGCAACCCAAAAAATGTTTTACTTTTAAACTTGGAGTAAACATTTCGCATAAAATATCACAGTAAATCTCGCCAGGAATTTTGATTGTTACCTTGTGAAATGGACTTGTTCTTCTTTCGTGCTTTTACACAGCGCTTTTTAAAGATATTGTACTTGTTTTTAGGTTTTAATTGTTCGATAAGATTTACTGGATGTGCCATTAATTTTTTTTAAGAAATAATAAATGTAATATCTGCAAATGGGACAAAAATAATGATATCTATTTGTCGTCTAAATTTTTACAAGCTGCTTCATCGTCGTAAACCATAAATATTTCAGAAGTTACATTATTTCGTATAACGCTGACCAATTAGTAGTATGTTGGCAGCCTTTTTCTACTTTCATTTACGCAAAGTATGTAAAGCTACGGAGTTTTCTACAGCGTTTTACAATTTTGTAATCAGGGTTCTACGCCGGATTTCTAAAATCAGTTATTTCAAACCAATAAATGCGGTGTATATTAAATGTCCGTCCTAATAATTTTTTGTACTAACTTTATTTCTCTATAATAACATTGATAAATAAATAATAGATCCCCGAAATGAGCAAAAACATAAACTTATTAATTATATTTTTATAATCACGGCCAATGAAATCGATCTTTTACATTCCATAATTTTTAGGCAACAGATTTCAGTAATTCTTGCTGTAGAGTAGACCGTAGTAAAAGCTATCACAGAAAACCCTCCACTGAATGTCAATGTCGGTCATATTATATTTCATGGCTCTTCCCTGCCGTTCGTCTCTAGTGCATATTGAATCTGAAATAAACCACGGGAAGGGGAAAATGGGTGGCTACAATGCGAAAATGACAGCGTCGGCCCACAGAAGCCTCTCAGGTGCTACGCCGGCACCTTTTTATTAT
The DNA here is from genome assembly GCA_951805285.1 of Thymelicus acteon. Taxonomy (NCBI): domain Eukaryota; kingdom Metazoa; phylum Arthropoda; class Insecta; order Lepidoptera; family Hesperiidae; genus Thymelicus; species Thymelicus acteon. Next base: position 7,008,011 of record OX638219.1, on the reverse strand, counting down.
TTACAACGCATTTTCAACGAGTGTTTGCTTTACGCTTTACTTTGATTTTGGAAAAGTGGGGAAATGTAAACGTGTGATCTGAATACGTAGAGACGATGTTACAACCCGTTTTTATGGTAAGTGCTTGCGTTGGCTTAGATGCTTGGTTTTAGTGCTAGTAGAGGGCACTTTGGTAAAGGAATACGCTGTTTGCACTACTTTGCGCTTCTGGTAATAGAAGAGTATGTTTTGGTTTGTTTTCCAAGTATGTGGGGTGTTCGCTCGGACAATGTGCAGTTTTATCTTTAGATCTTACAATACGTACAGTGGAACAGTACCTTAAACTGTTGTTTTGTTTAGGTACGTTAGTTTTGATGGTTAGGAATTTTAGGTATGTTAGATGTTGGGAATGGGATGGCTTTCCAGTTTGGCCAATATAAAGATGGTCTAGAAGAAGTAGATAATAGTGTTACATAAATAGCCAATAAACAAGCATCCTCATATAATAATTGGTGATGGTATAAGACCGCCGTACCAAAATCATCACTTATTTTGGTTTTCCGACATATCAACCGAATCACGTAGAACCATTTTAAAAATATGCTTTTAATTTAGCTCACACAAGCTTAATAAATTAACTTCTTTTATACTAAAATACTTTTATGAATACCTACTAGTCGACCGTAAAAATAAATATACCCTTGGGCGGCAAGAGGGTACAAAGCGGATTTATTTCGTGATACGTTTACTGGCAGATACTCGTAGGTAGGGTCTCTGTAGATAGGGTGAAATCTATAAACCGCACTTAGACCATTGAAGTATAATATCATAGAACAGACATCTCGAACAAAATGTGTGTCCCGCCGGGAGATTCTATTTTCAAAATTGAGCCCCCGTTCTTCTTTCAAAATCGAACGAATTCAAATTCAAATTCAAAATCATTTATTCATATAGGTATCATTGATACACTTATGCACGTAATTTTTTTTTAATGAACCAGCTTTTCGCAAAGGAGCTTTGTCATGGAGGAGAAGAAAAGCCGTAAAGAAACTCCTCAGCACATCTTTTAAAAATAAAAATACATTGATATATTTATTACCAAAAAAAATATTACTAGCTTGAATCTATTGAAAATTGAAGCCGATCGGCGCCGATTCATTGGGACATACATTGTGTTCGCGGTGTCGGTTCTATATGCTAGTAATACTTCAATGACTTTAGACTTGGATTTTGCTCAGACAACAGTGAAATGTACTAGATGACTGATACTTTGTTAATACGAAAAAATTAGAAAATCATAATAATACGGATAACGTTCAAGTTAATTTTGGGCTATTATTTTTGTTTTGTTATTTGTTAACAATAAAAAATCAAAAAGTCATAATTATATTAAATGGCTAATTTTAAGGCTGATTATAAGGTTGATCGGATTAAATATAATTTATAAGCAGTTTCATTAATTGCATAAATAATAGTTATAGTTTGGTTGCATGAAAGGAGTCAAATCATTAATTATGCCTTTCACAGAGCTCTCATACCAACTTCCGAACTTTCATACTTAAGGCGCTGCCGCGCCCGTTTGGTTGATTTTCTTTTGGATATATTTCGTAAAGTGTATACGCTATTAGCGTAATACTTAGGTATATGTTTTTTGACTATGTACTTTAAATCTGCTCGAAAATGAAAACACGATAACGTGGAATTTTCTCGATAGAAAAAAATCATGAAGTTGGCTCTAATTATTTACATTATAGCTTGCCACCGCGATATTTAAAGAAATTTGTGCATGGAATTCTTTTTAAAACATAGTTCATTATCACATCTAAATCCATGTGTTTTTTTGTGAAAAAACATGAAGTAGTTTTTAAAAACCAAATAAAAACGTTGTTTGGCGCTAATGTCGGTCAGTTTCGAGCGCACGCTCAGTATAGCTGTCTCACAATTTTCATACAAGAACTCATTCCCACACTGTCTTTATGATGTGCGTTCAGTCGACTGCGGTCTTCATCGACGTCGGACGTATGTCTCTCTGCGCTATTTTTTACACGCTTTTTATTAAAGAATTTGAAGTAGCGTATAAAGTTTTTGACTTTTGCTTATGATTGTCAAAACGTTAAATGGGGAAAACTAAACAGCACAGGGAAATGGAGTAGTTTTGTTTTATTATTTATATTTTATTATTTGTACTTAAATAAAAATGTTTGATGATATGTAAGAGAATGAATAATTAAATTACTGTTCAGTTGCGTAATAAATTATCTATATATATAAAAGCAAAAGGAGACTCGCCGCTTTTTATTTGGTTCGGTAGTTTCTTACATAATGAATAAAATGAAATTTTTCAAGGAGATTGCCGGGAAGACGTCAGCTAAGAACGGATTTTTCAAAATTCATCTCCTAAGGGGTAAAAATAGGAGTTGGAAGTCACTTTCATACAAACCAACTCCGTCAGTTTTAGAGTAATAATTTTTTTTTTTTTATGTAAGTTTATCGTTATGAACAAAAGTTAACTTTGATCCATTTGTTTTGAAAATCCTCACTTAAAGGGTCACTCACTTAAAGTCAATACATTATTTATGAAGATTTAAAACATACACCCACACTCAGATTGTAAATATACGTGTATATAGTATTAGTAGAAACTAGCCAAGTTAAATGTAGAGCTTGAATTACATGTTGTTGTGACTAAAATTTTAGGATTTTCTACACAGAACTTGGCACCCATTTAGATGTCAATTCTTTTTTTTTATTGAACTTCGCTCTCATTTCACATTTATGTTTTTGATGAGATAATATCCTACATAAAGTAAGACCAAGCAAAAAATGAGTTTTTTTCTGTCAAGTTCCTACTTACTATTTTCACGTATGCACAGATTTATTCTTCGACTGAATTCACTTCGTGTCGCCTTTTATATCGAATTATGATGGATATCATCAGTGTCCAAGGAGTGAATTTGAATCAAGTTATTTTATCATGTACTGTATTGGTCTGACCTTTTTAAATAGGTTTCGCTTAAATTTAACTACGTTCCGTTAAATTAATAACGTAATGAATATTAAAAATATGATAATTTTGAAATTATTACAGATACATATTTCTTTGATGTAATGATGCAGTTTTAGTTTTCATCAAAATCGGCCCCGAGACTCCTTTCAGCATTGTTCGCTATTCCTCATAATTTCAGAGTTGGCCATCCACGCACACTTTGAAAATTCAACCTTTATATAATTTGTATACATAAAATAATCTGTTTTCTATCCAATTGTGTTTTACCTATTGCCTATTTTAAAACAAATTGATACATTACTTAACACTATGCGAGTTTTATTAATGAATAATGTATTAGGGAATTTAAGAGTAACGTATCCCATCAAAAACATAAATGTAAAGTGAGAACTAATTTAAAAAAATTGAGATCTAAATGGGTGCCAAGTTCTGTGTAGAAAAGCCTAAAATCTTAGTCACAAGAACATGTACTTCAAGCTGCACATTTGACTTGGTTAGTTTTCACGTACCTACCTAAGCTATATATGCGGGGACCTGGTGTGCTATATTACAGGCTCCGGCTTAGTTTAGGCACCAGATCTCCCACAAATTGTAAACTCTGGTCCATGTTAAGAGAAAATTGTAACAATTAACAATTTGTGGAGATAAATGAAACTATTATTATTATTATTATTATTATTTGTATAATTATCTTCGTTAAGTCTTTTAGGTTGATGAACTATGTTACTTTTCTAAAATTTGGTTTGTTGGTTGCTAACTAATGAAAACTAGCCAATTGAAATGTAAAGCTTGAATTACATGTTCTTGTGACTAAAATTTTAGGCTTTTCTACACAGAACTTGGCACCCATTTAGATCTCAATTCTTTTTTTTTAATTCGCTCTCACTTTACATTTATGTTTTTGATGGGAAATCATTACTTTTTGTACAGAAATTATTAGAAGGTACTTATTCATAACATTACTGATTAATTATTTACCTTATACATGAACTGTTATAGTGCTCTTCAACTAAATCTGTAGTTAGTGCGCCGTGTTCTGAAATACCTATTATTTCATTATTTATAAGTAATGACGTTCCACTATTGATGTCCACTAATATTGAAATGATAATTATTAATACTAAATCCCAGTTATAATATCGTAATATTAATAAATACGATATTCAACTATATTCCTATCCATACTCATATTATAAATGTGAAAGTGTGTTTGTTTGTTTGTTTGTCCGTCTTTCACGTCGCAACGAAGCTGATAAATGGTATGGTTTTTGTGTATGGAGTTAGTGAGGAGGGTGGAGAGTAACGTAGGCTACTTTTTACCGCGGTAAAACATCCCCATGGGAAGATCGATATTTTGTTAGTTGCTAAATATTTAGTTCCGGATGTTGCTAATAGATGGCGTTAGTAAAATTCATTTGCAAGTTCTGAATCACGCTATCAAATGATACATGTTTACTTAAGTCGTATGCAACTAAATCTAACTAAGTAAAAGTAAGTAGGATTTGTAAAGAATCGATCTCTACCGCGGGCGAAGCTGCGGGCAAAAGCTAGTTATATAGTTATAAGTAGTTTATGTTCGATGACATAACGTGCTATAATATATTTTGAAACAATACTTCGAATCACTTTAAACTGGTATAATTTCGGAAATTCGGAAATAATACAAAATTTAGTCGTTTACACGCCATACAAGATTAGAGAAAAATAACTTTTCACACATTAAAAATGAAACGACGTAATACACTGGAAATAACGTCCCACACACACTTTCCCAAAGGCACTTGGGACACTTAACATCTTCCCCCCGTTGAAAGCTTCACAAAGTACTAAAACTGATATAAATAAATAAATAAATAACGCTTCACACTCATAGCCCCACACTAGGATTCCCTGTGTCGTGGGTGCCATGGACAACACACTAGACAAGGACATTCACACCCAGACCGAGAACAGAAATTCAAACTCATCATTCAAATTTCCGCCTCGCTGGGAATCGAACCCAGGACCCTTGGTGCGGCGATCCGGCATGGTAACCAATGCGCCACACTGGTCGTCAAGTCAGTCATATGTTTCATTATATGTTCAGCTTGAAATCCACCTAATGACCAGATGTCATCAATTTTGATTGCTCCTCTTAAATTTCAGGCATTATAAGTGTTTCTAATAGAATCAATTTTTTGAAAAATGAATAAAATGATAAAAATTTACTATTTTTTGATTTATTCCTTTGTATTCACCCGATTACCTATCTGGATGCCAAATTTTAAATTTCTAGACCATCTGGAACTGAGTTAGAGTCTTGATCTATACGTCAATCAGTGATAAAAATGACGATTTTTGGACGTTAATATCTAAATGACCGTTTGAGATGTGTATATGAAATTTGGAACACATATGTATTTTGCAAGTCTCAATAAATGTTAAAGTTTCAATAAAATTTGACAGGTTTATGTTGAATAGTTTTTAGAGTTATGAGGTGGTCAAAAATGGCTCCAAATGGTTCATGTAATATTACACACGGTGCTACTCGCCAATTCTGTTAGTTTGAAATTGGCTTGACACGCTACCGCGTGTCTAGATTATTTATTCTCTTCAACATCGTCAAACTTTGTACAAAAATTTCTCGTTTCGTTCTACCAAAAATAAGTAATATGTCAAGAACCTTAAAAGCCTACCACGGCTATGTTGCCTCTAATTTAAGGTATGGTATAGTTTTTATGCATTGATTAAAGAAAAAGTAGAGGATATGCCCTAAATTGCATATACATTTTTTCATTATACATATATTATGCAATTATGACCCGAAATACCAAAAATACATCTGTCCTGTTCTTACACGCGACAATGTAAACTTAAAGAAAGAGTACTTCTTCTCGATCAGGGACACGTTCAAAAAATTAGACTTCGAAAACGATATATAATAAAATCCTTGAAAACATAAAAATCTTAACTTTCACTAAATTTAAAATAGAGTTACTTAAATGGTTATCTGACAAATGCTACTATTCAATGAAAGAATTTAAATGACGATTTTTTTTATTTTATGGAAATAGCCGGCAAACGAGCTGACAATCCACCTGATAGTAAGTAACTATCGTTGCCAATGGACATCAGCAACACCAAAGGCATCACTGATGCGTTGCCGGCCAAGAAATAGAGGAGAAAAAGAAAAACAGAAATTATTAATAATTATTGTTTTCCCTTGACATTTGAAATTAAAATTTATTATAATATGGTGTAAATAATGTAAATTCACATATATTTTTGTGAAAATCCATAAAGTAGTTTTAAAAACCAAATAAAAAAAATAGTTTGGCGCTTATGTTGTTCGCTTCCGAGCGCAGGTTCAGTAGGTATAGCTGTCTGACAAATTTTATACAAGAAGTCATTACATTACTGTACTATCCTTGATCCGCAATCGTTTGTTTTTTCATCTGTTTGGCACCGCCACATAATTATTTATTTACTGTTAATAATTTAGGATCTTTAATTATAATACTAAATGATTTATTTTATTTTTCATTTTCAATTTTTTTTTGTTGGTTCAATTTTTTGTTAAAAAATAATTGTTTTATAATTAATTTTTAGATGCAATAAAAATTAATGAATAAGTACTACTCCGTAGTTTTTGTGTGCTGTGCTTGTGAAGTGAGTGACATGACGGAAAGAAGAACATCGAGGACAAAAGATAGTGGCCACGCCCACTTTCAGCATAAATTCCCATCACGGCCTCCTCTTAAGTGAAGTGGGTACGAATCCCACATATCCCGCAACATTTACTAGAGAGGTCGTGTGTATCCTTCAAAAACTTCCAAATTAAAAAAAGTTTGTTTCTCAGCAATTTATTTACAAAGATATATTACACTGTGATACTACATGAAGATACAATTCTTGCCACTAAAAAGCAATTCACAAACTTTAAAATCGACTTATAATGCGACTAAAAAGTTATTCCTACAATTGACCATATTGCTAAACATTTTCAAGCGAAGTTTCAAAGTAGTTCTACAGAAACTCTGTGTAACAGCCATAAATTCACTGAACATATTCAATGGATAAATCGAATTAGCGACTGCGCGTGAAATCATGCAGGTATTTATTACAAAACGCACAACTTTGCTCCAACATCCTGCTGAAAATCAAGTGAACATAATATTAAATTCTCGATGAGTATTAATGTTAATTTCAAATGAATAAGCCGGCACGAGTGTTAACTCAACTTAGTGGAAAACTCGGAAACGCACTGGCGCCTCGCAATTATTTGTCAAAGATTAATGAATATCAGTATTTTAATATATTTTTATAACGACTTGCATAATTGTATTGGTTAACAGAATTTTAAATTGAAAACCTCAATTTTAGATAGAGTATTTTAAAACTGGAAATGAAAAAAAACGCTACACACATGCGAAATGCTTATAAGAGTTCCGATGTTTTATTTGATGTAGGGTTACTAAAGATTTAAAATCATTAGTTTGATATAAGAGATTTATAAAATAATGAGCGCTGTTTCTGTTTGGTAATTTAATTATTGAAAAATTTTAGGCATTTAAGTAAATTAAAATTTTACGAAAAATATTACATTGATTATGACATCTAACTTTTAATATAGATACCTACTATTAACTAACAACGGTTCAAAGCTTCCACTACAGATGTTTTAAAACGTATTAAAAGAATCATCATGGATACCTACAAACTACTAGGGTTCACAATCAGCCCTATCTCACTTCTTAATTCGTTTCCCGCTCACATCTGCCAATTATGACTCCTATTTAAGAGAAAAACTTTCAAGAAAAGGAAGTAATCTTCTTTAATGTTTTCTCGGCTCGTTTGACACAACCATGCGCTGTTCATTTGTCACTGAAATTACAAAAACCCGCGGTCGCTGAGGCGCTCTCGACGACGTAATGAGTTTAATGTCTACGACGACAGAGACGTTACTCAAAATTCTTGAAACGATTAATTCACAATCTGATGTTGTCGCCTAAACTTCGTCGAGTGTTTTGAAATTATGAATGAAAGGCGTACTTTGCTTAATTGTGGTACAATTCTCGTTTTATTATAATTATTTTAATTGAGGTATTTTTTAAATAGCACGTATTCAGTAATAATATGGCTAACTAAGAAGTTGACTATAAATACAAAATTTGGTAAATTGTGTTGTGACACATTATACCTCAATTAATAAGTAAATTTTATCCTGAAAATGGATTGAGTTCCACAAAATATAATTCATATGCAAATTATGTTACAAATTGTATCTAACTGGCTAAACGAAATTTAGATTTTATTTGATTTATAAACCTTGAAATCTACCGATTAATTTAAAGATAAGTGAGTCTCAGGTTATTGTTTAAAAAAGAATCGATTGAATTTACAGATAAAAAAAAAGCGCACAGAAGAGTAACTTTTGAATTAATTCTTTCGATAAAAATTTCACGCTTGAGATCTTGTAACTATCTTCCGACGAGGCAGTGCTACTAAGTACATCGGTTTAAAGAGCTAGGAATTAAAAGACACGGTGTTTATTTTTTATAATAGTTTACATAACTAAATAAAAATGGTTTCAAACCCTCGACATTGTCCCTTCAGTTCACTATGCATTCATCTTTCAATATATCGAAAAGTTATAGTAAAATATTAATCATCGCTATCAAATTCCACACGCAAAAAATCCACCAAACTCGACATAATCATGTAAAGGTTTTTTTAAAGATAAAATTAAAAATACACACTCATAGCCTCAAACTAGGACTACCTGTGTCGTGGGTGCCATGGACAACACACAAAGCCAAGAACACGCACGCACACCCACACCGAGAACAGAAATTCAAACTCATCATTCAAATTTCCTTGATAGATTTATCATTAAGCAAATAACAACATGACATACATTCCCAGCAAATCTTTTAAACGAATATTAAAGAGTAACATAATCTTTTAAACTACACGTAGCTGAGGGTGCCGCTATTATTTCGAAGTGACCTTGCCATTGATACACCTACGCCTGTTTTATGCCAAAGGGTAATTTTATTATTGTAAGGATTGCTAAAAGTTATATAGGAATACTATATTAGGAGTTTCTTAAGTCTTTACATTAATTTGGCGCAGCGGGTAGACGCGGGTCGCAGTCTCCTGGGACCATGGGGCCAGCCTTTTTTATGGCTTTTTTCAAGGCAACAGCTCCTTAATGTCTGTTAAGAAGCATTTTATCTTTCTTATTTAGTCTTATCAAAGAAAAAGGGTTCTGTGACACAATTCGGATAACGGAAAAAGATAACCTCGGCTCTGGTTTTATCAAGCTTTTCCGCTTTCCCGGATTATGTCCTGCATTTGAGTTTATAAAAGGGCCAACATGATGAACATTCCCTATGAAAATATTATTTGACGAGCGCATTCACTTGTCGTATCGCACATAAAAGATGCTTACTTATGAATGTTATAAATCCGCAAATGTATAAACCGTTAAACCAATTTTGATGATTTTTTTATATAGATGTAGCTCAAACCTTGCAAAAGGACATCCGTATGTAATAAATTGAAGGTCTACAGTGTTTGATGATTTTAAGAAAAGTATATTTGAATGCACCTTATCGTAAATTAATACCTAGGTTTTAAAGCCGTCTTGCTTACGATACTCAAACTAAACAAACATAAAATATGCACAAACACTTGTTTGTGCACGCGATATAATAAGCACGAACCTGTGCTCGCTCTTCCTAGAATGTTATGTTATTCATCGCCTGAAGCTTAATCTGTTGCAGTCGAAGTTATTCCTTAACGTTTGAGACATGATGAAAATTTCCTAAGAAAATAAGATCCTTATTCGTAACGTATGTCGTTACTACACTTGTACCAAGTTGTCGTAGGGGGCTGGCGCCAGTGAGCCGTTTCGTGCTGAAATTGATATCATCAATGTGATACTAGTTTATGTATATAAAGTCCCATATTCATAGCAATTACGAGCTCCCGTGGTGAAGTTAATGGTATGTGATTCTCGGATTTGTTTCTTGTTATTCGTTTAGAAATGCCGTTTGAAAGGAGCAATAGACTAATAAACTTGTTATGGTCCACGTCTTAGTGGTTAGCTATATTTATGTTTATGCAATACTTATTTCATTGTAACAACCCTGTAGCCTAGTTAGTATCGACCGCCTGCGAAGCGAGGGGCCCCGGGTTCGATTCCCGGCCGGGGCAGATGTTAATGTGACAGATAAATATTTGTACTCGGGTCATGGGTGTGATTGTGACGTGTTTATATTATGTGTCGTACATGCCACCCGCGACACAGGTAAAAACCTACTGCGGGGGTATGAGTGTGTTAGCGTTTATGTATTTATTGTGAGCTTAGGAGTATGGTGAACTAATCTAATTATGAGTTTTCGATTAATTCTGCGATATTTAACTTTAAGCCATGGTGAATGGATTTATAACTTTGCTTATTGAAAAGATGAATTTTCAAAATCCTTTCTAACTGCTCCTCCACTCTATGTGTAAGAACCCTGCACAAAGTTTCATGTGTCTAGGTCTCTAGGCTATCTCCACAAAACAAAATGCTTGGAAAAGTTTTGACCCACAGAAATAAGGTAAGCTCAACAAAACCATTTAAAATTATGTAATTTGTATATTATCGCCTTTATCACACACACACACACACACGCACACACACTCACACACACACACGCGAATACACACACTTACGTCTATTATAGAATGATGTATAGAGAAGAGCGGGGCCACTTGCCACAAACATATTTTATATGTTTAATAAGTGGTCTCAACCACTGTTTGAATATTGATATGTAACGATAATAGACAAATAAAGATTTTTGTATTTTGTATTTTTTTGTATTTTATTTATCGGTTTAACGGATCACAATCTACACGTACAAAATCTCCATATACATAAAAATAAAAGAGATTGGTAAGTAAACACAAAAGATTGTAAGACGTGCAATAAGAAACATGTTTCTGGTTTCAAGTAAGAATCGTGATGTTGGTTTGAGTAGCTAGCGAGACCCATTATATCCCGAACATTCGTACTTGTGCAGAAACCGGCATGGAAAAAGCTGAGGTAAGATAAGAATCACCGTAGCCGCGTCGTTTTATATGCCTGCGGGCACGAACTATGCAAGGTAATGAGAAGTACTCTGAAACAAAAGGGTTTTTCAATCCGAATCTACTCGAATGTAGATGCAACAACATTTTGTGAAATGCAAAATTTATTTTTCTTTAGTAAACATACCAAAAATACTTCACAAACGAATACTGAAAATTAAATCTCAATTTCGTTGATATGTTTGTTATTTATGTAAATATCAATACACCTGCTGCAGAGCTGCACTATTTCGCGATGCAATCGATTTAATAAATTATTTTCGAGCTTCCGAAACATTACTCTCTGTTGGTAGTTGGTGGAGCGAATCAAATTCGCCACTAATTAACATATTGAATAAATCAATTTCTTGTGAAAGGGGCACCTGAATAACTGAATTCGTGACTCATTCAAGCGTGGACAGTGAGTTATGACTTTTGCAGAATCGCTTTTTATGCGACCGCCTCCAACCGATATTAAATAGTTCATAATTATTGATGTAAAGTAAACTCAAGAAAAGTTTTACGGATTCATTATGATTATAAGTAAAAATTTCCCATAAAAATGTCTTTCATAAATGCCCAAACATTTCACTTTTATTCTAATTAAATTGGGATATGATACGCGTCTATATCAAAACAAAGCAGGGTGGCTATTGTCAGCGGGTCGCCATTTTGCAGAATAGCCGATAATGGAACCAATTAAAATGTATGGAGGCTTAACTGCAATGTCGTGCACCGAAATTAATTTATAGTCGGTCCAAAACAACCCTAATTTTGTGCGCCACGTTACACCCTTGCTTTCATATGCCTTGTGATCGTTGAGCTTAGGCTAGCACGAGCGAAATGACAACGTGGATAATAGCTGGATGAAGTCCCATCCCAGTGTTATACTGTTAGATGTGAAATTGCGAATTTAGTGCAAAAGAATATCTATTTGATTTATTGCGGAGATAAATTGGTTGTAGGGTCAAAATAAATTAAGAAGCCGAATCCCTAAATTTTCCTTCCGGAAACCCTTCGATGATGCCTTTGATGTTGTGTCGAAAAACAGGTGTGGCTTTTCTTCTTGTTCATTGATTAAAGAGGAAATATATATTTTTTTATGGAAATACCTAACAAACAAGTTGATCTAATGGTGAGTAGATACCTATCGTCGCTCATGGATATCAGTAATATCAAAAGCAATACTGTGGCGTCGCTGAGCAAGAAAGACAGAAGAAAAAGAAAGAAAGAAAGAGCCTCTCAAACCCCCAGCAGGAACACGACGAGTCATTTAGCGGCTGACTATGAATGGTATTCATGAACTATTGAAATCAATATTGCCAATGTATTCCCTTCTAGGGGATCTACACCAATGGGCCGGATTTAATCGCCTCTTACAACACCCATCCAGCGTGGGATTGGGGACACTGGGGTTAGTATTCCAAGCCGCCCCAATAATTTTTGACAAATATTTTTATCATGTCATCTTGGAATCGTTTTCTTTTGTATGACATTATTAATCGAAATCGGTTAATCATATGTACTTATTATAGATATTCACATTTATGTTTATTGTAATCATGTTTTTAAAATGCAAAAAAAGTTTTGTTATTTGAAAAAAAAACACCTAAAACTTCATAACTTAACACATTCAGTGCTTTTTGCTCGGATCCGAGCATGGCGGGGCCATAGTAGCCGTGCCGCCGACTCGGATCCGAGCAAGCGTCCCGTTTTTTTTGTAGTAGTCAATAAAGCGCCAGTTTTCGAGCAGAGTAAATGTTGTTTTGCGCGGCCACTTTGGCAATATAGTAACTTGCGAAAACAAGTATTGGTTTCATGCTAACGGTATTAGTAACAGTTATTTACTTACATTTTTTTTATAACTACCACATGATGACATGTCTGAACTGTATACTGTATATCATTTATAAGCGTGTATGTATAAGTGTGCATATGGCCTGTGTGTGTTTGTGTGTCATATGGTACAAGATTTTGGTCAAGGAAAGTAAAATAAGTTAAAACTCGTTTTGATTCCTTTCCTTAGATGATTTTGATCAAGATCCTGGAATTTGTTAAAAAAACACAGGGTTGTCTAAATCTTGTGACATATTAGTACGCAAAAACGTATTCACGGAACAAATATCTATGATATTAGAGAATAAACCATTGCCATCCCTAGCTTTCGGATCCGAGTATTCGGCAGCCGACGTGCTGTGTGCCGACGACTCGGATCCGAAAAATGACTTTTTTTAATAGAAATGATAATAATATAATATACATTCATACCTATTTTCAAATATTAATATTTACTTAATCAAAATTCGCCATAAAAATTTTTGGCTCCCGGCTATTACTTTGCATCCATTGTTTAAGCACTGAATGTGTTAACAGCTCTAAAACAAAAGATCTTTTCCTTTCCAAAAAGTGCTAATTGTTAATATTTAGTATGTGTAGTAATTGATCATTAAACGTACTAAATTATAATCTTATCCGTGAAAAACCGGCCTGTAACAGACCAAGGAGTAAAATAAACACTTTATTCTTGACATTACCCGTAGGGTGTGGACAATTAAAACCATTGTGAAACGTTCAGGAACCGTATGGTAATTTTCCTCGGCCCGTGTCAATTTATTGTCACCCTAAAACAGCCAATTTGTCCCTCCACACCCCCGTGCCCCCGCTCCTTTTCCAATTAGTGGCCGCGTCTAACTGCCTAATGTCTCAATACCGCTATTATATGACAAGTGCCATTCAAACCATTTCACACGTTCAATAAAGTCATTAAACTCAGTTATGCTGCTCAATTTCAATTAGAATTTGCTAAAACGGTGCGTTGTTACTCATTTTAAATTATAGCTTATAAAGTCTCTAAATCTAAGAAGTCCGTTTCTGAATTTTGACCTAATCAGCGGTATATTTTAAATTGTAACTATTTATCAATAACACCATCGATAAAATCCCACTTCTAAGCTGGTTAAGATTGGCAGATTTAAAACGAAATTCAGGAAAGAAATCATTTAGAATAAATTGAGATGATGAATACCTTCAAAAAATTTTGGTAAATACTGAGAACCTTGAACGGATACAAAATCAAACTATCGTCATTTTTAAATATTAGCAATATACTATATACTATAATATACTATTAAAAAACTTTCAATATTTTTAAAGCCAATACCAATGCAGATAGATGTTTGAATAAATAATAAGCCACTCAATTTTCAGTATATAAATAAAATAACATAGCAGAGCTTCATAAGGAAAAGAGCGATATTACCGATAATTTTATAGCGAAGCAATTAGGGGAAAGCCGGCTAACTGCGCAACAGATAGGGGGTCTATAGCAAGCACTGTAATTCTATTATAAGATTAAATAATTCAAGCAAGTTCAAAGGAGATGCGCTTTCATGAGTAAAACGAGCCAAATAACCTCACGTAAAAAGGACGGAGGGAAAAACTCAAACGCATTCGTTTAAGTGTGGTTTCTAAAGCGGTGTAAAGCAAGTTATCGATAAAAGATTTCTCAAGATTCCTGAAGATAATTATTAAAAAAAACAAAAACCCTACTGCGTAAAATAACTAAAAAGAAAAAAAACAAGCCTAGTAGTTTAGAATGTTGTTAAAAGTAATACTGAACAACTACACCATAGAAGGATTAACAGTCGAGACACATTCTTTAATCAATTAAATTTTGTTTGTTTTTGTCCAAGCAACCCTGTAAAATGAAAATATCCTAAATTGTCACTTAAAATGAAAAATGATGAAAGGAACCAAAAAATAATTTTTGAATACCTATTCAACGATACCCCACCTGACGTAGTTCGTCGATTTTTTTTTTCATTTAGACAATAATATGGCGTCTGGTTGTCCCTGTGGTGAATTTTAATTATTGTCATGTCTTTAGTGACACTTGCAAGGTTTAAACGAATCGATTTACGTAAGAATCATCATAATCGGTCGACCCGTTTGGTCTCTACAACCCCACATAGGAACACACATACATATATTATAAACTGATAAACACAATAATATCCTCCTTTGCGTCGCGCAGTCGGGTAAAAATATAAAATAGAAATAATTTGAATAAAATCCTAGACTGATAGATTGAGGTTTATAACGATAGTATATACCAAAGAACAACCCTCACCTCCTCAAAGTCTCCTCTCACAATGTGAGGGGTATAATGATAATTTCTTACATTTTAACACTTTGTTCTTACATTTTGTCCAAATAAGTCCGTTTTGTTATAATTATGAATGTAAATATTTTGTAGTGTCTCCAATGTATATTTTCGGTTTCGATATAATTATAAAGTTTCTTTTTGATTCGTATTTATAATAATATGGGCATGTGAACACAGTTTAGTCTAGTATCATAAACTAATAATAAAAAATTGAGAAGATTATTTATTAAAGCAGTCAAACTACTATATATTGTTAATTAATGTATAGTTTAAACGAAATTAAAAGACGCAAATTTATCGATACCAATTTTATTTAAATATCGATGTTTCACCATCCACCACTAATAGAAATCGTTGTGCAATAGCTTTCAAACGAAGGGGCCGGTGTGCAATAAGGTGCACAAATTAGAGCAATTTAACTTTTGAACGTGTCCTGTTCAACTGAATGCATGGCATTGAATGCAACATTTAATTTTAACGGGAGAATGAATAGGACGACGCACGTAGTCTGCACTTTAGAAGACATCACCTGTATTCGCCAGGTTTTGAACCTTTCAAATTTTGTATGCTGCACGACTATACGTACGTTTTTGATTTGCTTATTACTTAGCTTTCTGCTCATTATTATAAATCATCGCCATAAAAAGAAAACTTAGTTTTACAAAATATAGGAAAAATCAATACAATAATCCTCAAGTCATGAAATTACTCGGTTAACATTCTGGATGTATTTATAATGCCCACCCTACACAGAATTTGATTCGACGAATTTACGATTTTTTTATATGACAATCAATTCAAGATTTATTTGGAATAGAATAACCTTGGTGTAATACAATTCTATAAAAATCGGGGAACATACCAGTGGCCATAAATAGCAATGCACTGTTGTGGAAACAAATTTTTTGTGTAAACAACATTTGGGCATTGAACCTAGTTGGTATACCTACAAATACCGCCATTTTGATAAAACGTCGTTTTGGCGGCCAGTGATAAAACATGTGTCAGTCTATGGAATAAGAAATTATTACCGCTAATTTACACGCGCGTGTAGCGGATCGTCTCGTGGCGCGTCCGTAAGCCACGCCCCCTACGCGCGTGTGAACACCACGCGAGCGCTCGCGCGAGCCCCTTTGGCCGCGCCTAACAAACCGCTCCCGCCGCGAGCCCGCGAGCCACGAGACGCGCCGCTGTCTGGTCCGCGAGCGCCCTGTTCAAACGCGCGCGCACGCTGGTCTCGCGGATTGTCTCGTGGCTCGCGCGCGCGTTTAAATGGGGTATTACAATCAAAGAGTATTCAGTGATGAAATGTCGTGAATGATATACTTTCTGAGATATTTGAGTTCAAAAATAAAAAAAATCCGTCGATTGACACATGTTTCATCACTGGCCGCCAAAACGAGGTTATGCCAAGTTCCATACAAAAATGTTCAAACCCCTTTTAACCGCTTAAAAAAATAACAAGGACCTTTTCCTTGTTTTATTGTAAAAAAATTAAAAATATATTTGTACATAGATTTTGATACAAAAACATTCCATTCATTTTGATGGCGGACGATGTCGGAAGATTTCAAGTAATTAGGTGAAGTTTTCTTTGAAATTATGGCAAAAACATCCCATTCAAAAGGAGATAAAAGATTTTATCTTCGGCTCACCGATCGTTGATGTAAATAACGAACTCATTTCTTTGGGTTTTATTAAGGAAAATTGCTTCCTTGATTTGGTGTTGTAACAAAAAGGAATCGGTTGATTTGGTGGAAATAATTTATCTGTTTATTTCGATAAACAAATCGCGGTAAATTTTAATATTCTTCTGTATACTTTATTTCTGAGAAATAATTATTATGTGAATAAAGGAAATTCCATAATATTTTGCAGTCATAGGTTGTGGCGGTTTCCATACGAAAATCATTCATGAATTTATTTCCCACATAATAATAACAGTAAAAATGTATAATGGCTGACTGAAACATGTTTGTTACGATAGTAAGAAAATAATCTACAAGAGAAGCGGGTTTTTACAGGAGACAGGAAAAGCACATTTGCGTAAGGCTTCATATTTTTCATAACAGCGTCAGAGACGGGGAAGAGTTGTAACATTAATGTTGTCTATGAAAACGAAAACTTTACCGGGGACAGGAAAGTTAAATTTCGGTACACAATGGCAATTTTAAAGTTGCCTCTTACTTATTTAAATTTAAAATAGATTTCTGAGTTAATTCCTTTATCAAACTTTGGAGACAGCATCACTTTTTTAATTTTTTATTGAAATGAATCATGGATGACAGATTTTTAGAATGGAATATATTCAGAAGAGCATTCTTTAATGGATCGCGTAATACTACATCTACTTAGCCAACTAATTAATTTATAGTGTTATACGTTAAATGACGAAAACCCAACAATAAATTAGAAGTTAACAAATTATTTAAATTACAAACAAGTGAAGGCAAACAGAATGAAATTTCGATATTGGATACACGATAGAAAGGTGAAGGCATACATACTCGTAGCCACACAGTATACGTCAGTCCCCTGCCTGCCATAAATCCACGGGTATTTAATGAGTTTCCTTCGCCGTTAAGCGTACGTCCCCCGGCAATAATGTAGCGCTATCATCGCTGCACATTATCTTCACGTCGCTCCAACATATGTGGCGCCTGGAGCTCAACTAAATAAGGTTTGAGATTTCTCAAGGAGCTATGCTTAGGCCTTCCATTTTTTGGAGCTCCAGCCAAACAGGACATCTGTTATGTTTGTTAGGATCTTATCTGTTAATTGTTTTTTTTTTTACTATGATACGGGTACTCACGATATATATTCCATACGCCGATATTTCGACCCAGTTGCATGGATCATGGTCACGGCTAGACTGTGGTGGCGCGGAGAAACTTTTGACAGGTTGACAGACGACGTTGATTTATTTGTCTATGACGGATGACGTATGTCAGAAACTGGATGTTAGATGTCGGATGACGTGTGACACTAATACATCAGTCTATCTACCTTACGTCTCGATCGTTTTTGAGCTTTGTGAACCTTATCACGACACACAACACTGACCACATCTTGCCGCACCACACTAGACACTTTTCGGGACTTGCATAAACTAACTACTGGATTCCACGTCTGTGCTAACTTAAAACCGTCCTCCCTATTAAAATTTTTGGGGTGTTTTTTGATTTCGATGGCTTCACGCACTAGCCGTGGTATGTGGTGACGTTCCGTGGCAATCACCTGAGGATTGTGAAGCTCGATCCAATGGTTAGTACCCGATTCGAGAAGATGTTCTGCAACAGCTGATTTATTCCCGTCGTTCTTTTTGACTGCTGCTATGTGTTCTTTTATGCGCTGCATGAATATATATCGTGAGTACCCGTATCATAGTAAAAATGTGTTCAGTCCACGATGAGTTAAGTTTAAAATCATGTTAATTGTTTTGTTAGTAATCATATATAGTTTTACTAGAATTTAAGCAGAATAGTTAACTGGATTAATAGTTTAATAAAACGGATGTCGAATTTTTTCCATACAACGACTGGCTTGTTTTTACGTTCTACAAGGAAAAGCACAGCTAAGTTATAGAAGATTCTGATATGGTCTTGACCCATATATTATAAAGCATACTTTTTGCTGAAATGTCATTGGTCTTGACATTGATTTCCTCCACCTGCCACCAAAAGATCCGAGGGAAAACAGCCGGTAATCACTCGAAATTCGAATACGGAAGTGATCATAAGAATTGTATTACATAACATGGTATTGCATGTAATTAACACAAGTCAATGAAATCAATAAAGTCTATACAACTACAACACTACAATGTAATTAATTATTACAATCGTATTTCTTAATTATAGTATAAACGATTATGAGGCAAAGTTTGTATTTTTGCGTTTAACGTAGAAATTGCGTTTGTTTAGCATGCAGGCATTTCACTTAAAATAACGAATACCTACACCCAGTCGAATCGCAATTCTGGTAGTTCAGTGGAATTTACAAATTAAACAACGCTGAGCACGAAGGCAATATACTTAATTTTAAAATGAATTACCTAGTGGACGTTATTGAAAGTTACGTTGTAGTAAAGTCCAAATTAAAAGCTCAGTTTGCTTAAGTACTTTACTTCGAAATTTTCTATTCTTGAAATAAGATGTGTGTGCTTCACTTCAATAGGTATTAATAGCATTTATTAAAAAAAAAAAACTTAAAAGTTAAACTTTAAAAATGCCTTAGATATTTTGATTTTAGATATTAACTATCACAGCACTATATGTATAAATTAATAAAATATTATACACAATAACCTTATTAGGTTTATAACTATGGCCTACTGATCTTAATTAAGGTTACATCAATTAGGTGCCTTGGCTTGAAAAAACGTTGGGTCTTATTTATACAACTTTATTCTGTCAAGATAACGGCTCATAATTATGTTACAATCTAATTAGTCGCCCTGCCGTTAAGTTATAAATAAACTCTATTATTTGCAAGAAATAACTTTGTAAAATAAGTAATTTGAAGGTAAAACTCGTAAATAATTTATAATCTTTCTTCCAGAAAAGTACCTAATAGTTAGCGGCAAGAATGAAATCTTTGTCAGGTATCTTATTAGTGTTGAAACTTTTCATCGTTCTTCGACTTCATGATCAATAATGTATTTCCTTTTATCGTCAGTCATCGTGAGTGACGGCGCTAAGCAGAGTTTAACGGCACAAAGGAAGTTATTGTCATGTCTCGTCAATGTTTTAATAAGTCTGCCTTTAGGAAAATAAGGCATATGAAATGTATTTATTTACAAGTTAAAATTATTGTTCTTCAATTAAACTATGAGTCTTAACCGAATGAGACAAAACTTTTTATTGTACAGTATAATTTTGGCTGCAAGGGTTTGGTTGTTTCTTCAAAAAAAAAAAGAATGAATACACCTATAAATCTATACAAATAAATAAAATTGGAGTTTCTGTTTGTTTGTAATATTAAAATAACTGCTTTTTAAGAAGTGCATTCGGATGTGTACACGGTATATAAATCAAAACAACATTTTTTTTCTATTTTTGTCTGTCTGTTTGTTCCAGCTTATCTCTGAAATGGCTCGACCGATTTTGACGGGACTTTCACTGGCTGGCTAATGTGACATGGATGTAACAAGGAATAACTTAGGCTACTATTTTAGAAAAAAAAAAGTTTTAGAAAAAAAAAAATTAAATACCACGCTGACGAGAAGTCGCGGGCAACACCTAGTTTATACTAAATTAGTTCGCTTACCATCCTAGACTTCATCGCTATATTCCCTCCAGTTAGGGTGCAGTTGCTTAAGGGTCTCCTAATCCTGTGGTCCACGCTAACACCCAGCTCAAGGTGCACCCTTTCAAACATGGAGGCTATGTGGACTGTTCCTCCTTACTTATTTATCCAGTTTAATCCGACAGTAATCGTGGAGGCATAAATAACAGCTATCTGCAGTCTTTCAAGAATTACCGCAGAAATAAATACCTTGAACTTTTTCATTGAAATGTCGGATTACTAGCCATTATTGAATGCGGGTATAGTGTTAAGTTGCTTCAATGCTGGTTTACTGTTTATAATATACCTATCACAGAGGAAAAAACCAGATCTTCTAGAAAGAAATATGAGAATTAAATTTTAAATATTAAAACACAACTTACTGCAAAGAAAAGTGGGAAAATATGAAACGTGAGACAAAACGATCTAAAGCGAAGGTAATGGAAAAAGGTAAAAGGCATTACCTTACTTTTTAAAGAAATATAGGGTATTAGCATTATGGATGGACTTTACAGTCCAGATTTCTTTAAGAAAAATTACTTTAAAAGTTTATCATAAAAATCATTGATTTCTTTCTTGGTATTATTTATTTGTGTATTGGGTGGTAAAGACATATACACCTCACATGCGATATAAATAATATAATCATATGCGTAAGCCAAGAATCAAATTGACGCTCTTCACTTGTCAGACAGGGTAACCTCCGTGGTGCATTCGTAATGGTAAGATTTTTCCAATTTGCAATCAAAACTTGATTAAATATGTTACATAAGAATTAAAAATCAGATCAGTTCGCCAAGTAGATAATAGGAATATTTCTTAAACTTAATCAGAAAGCTAAATACAAACTATAAAAACCATGTAATTTAATATCAACAAGACCGTCAACTTAGAAACTAATTGTTTGCAACTCCTAAATCAACTGCGACAAGGAGTGTCAAGATTCTTCAAAGGCCTTTCGGGCCTCGCCCACCCATTGATTAATTCTAAGGAAGTTCTCTTTAGCCAGATTAAAAGTTTCCTCCGCGCTAAGGAATGCGCTAGCCTGTAATGAATGAATTATGAGTTCATTTTCCATTAAAACGAAAATCAAAGAGCCTTCATTTAATTGGAGAGCCGCCGGGTAAATATTTTTACAAAGTCAGAATAATGTTTGGAGATAAGTAAGTAATAAATTTTATACCTGTTCTTGTTTTGTGTTTTTTGTGAAAATATTATTTATAGAAAATTAATTGATTTTCATGTGTTAATTAACTTAAGTTACGCTTATTGTTATTGATTATTATTGAAGTTTAATGTCCACTAAATCCATAACATTAAAGACAAGACGGAAATCTATTTGAATCTACTTATATACCGTGAGGAGGAAAGTTTTTTATTTTTATTTTCGTTTGTACATATAGGCTCAAAAACTAATGGTACGATTTAAAAAAATCTTGCACCAAATAAAATGCTCAATTCATTCTGAGTAACATGAGCTAAATGTTATTAAAAGAAATTAGCACCCTGTACGAAAAACGAAGCAAAGCAAAAATGGTTAATAGTCAGAGTTTTATGTAAAATATCATTTTCGTACTTTTTGCGAGCTTAGTAGCGCAATTTGAGAAAAAATATACAAGTACAACAATTTCAAAATCAAAATATTAATTAAATTGTTGTTGATGTCTTTAAAATAATATTATTAACATCAGCTAAAAGCTTTATGTATTTTTGCCTCTTAAAAGTATTTTTTACAAAGGAAACAATGTCATTGATGGTTCGTTGCTTTTAAAGCTTTCTCTCGTAAACATATAGTCGGCTGTTAGCGTAGCAAATTAAAATTGACGTTTTGTTGCGAGCGCTTCGGAATCATGTGGGGACAATTTATTTTATTACTCGATTAAGAGCTTACATCGCACTTCATAGTGGTATTATGTATGTTTTTATTAATATACAGTAGGTTTTCACGAGGATATTTGATTTTCAAATTTTCGTTACTCAATGTGATATTTTTTATTTAAGATCAAAACATACGTGGAATATTGCGAGTTACGGTTACCAATACAAAAGATATATGTATAGTTAATAGTATCAGGTATAACTTTGCAGAAATCCATCGTTACTAAGTTTGTATTAGCACAGAAGAACTAATAGTACTTATAGCAGACCTAAAAAAAAGACGGACGTAATCCCAAGAACAAATTCAGTGAAGCACCCATAGGAATACCAACTCTGTATTCGTACAAGTACACACACCCACACATTGACACCATACGGCTACGACATTGACACCATCGCGAATCAAAAATTACAAAATTACGCACACATGGTAAGTGAGCTGTCAGCTGTCAGCTTCACTCTCGATTAGACAAGGTTATGTCCGTTCCTTTTTTATGTCCGTGACTTATAGTAACAATCTACGGTTAACATTTGGCACACCTATGATCTTTATAGAAAATGCAATGTATTATCGGCTAGGAAACTATTCTTAATTGAACTATATCAGTCATAGACTTAAATATATAGACACGCTGTTGTTAACAAATTTCGTGTCACGCTTTCGTGCCACAGAGTACTCAATCACAGAGTCAATATGCGCCCAGTGTTGCCAACACCCTACTCCGAAAGAGATCATGGATACATTACTATAACTGGACATATACCATGGATATATTACTCTGTCTGGATTACTTTGTAGAGGTACCTGAGGATTAATTACGTCATAACGGAATGACCATTGTGTTCATCCATTCATTGTGCATCTGTAATCCCAGGATATATCATTCAGCTGTGTTAATTTTTTTTATAAGTGTTATGCACTTAAAATAAAAGAAATGTACCGTAATAAATTACATTGTTTCATTTCATTATCACCTTCAACATCCGTTTTCATGACGTAAGGACAATTTTGAAGAAATTATAATAAAATGTGTTAATACAATAATATATTTTTTTACCACCAGAAAAATTATTAGAAAACATTTGGAAAATAGGACATAACACCCCACAATTATGAAGGATAATCTCAATCCGGTCTGCGATTGGTCAAATAGTCATTCCGTTGTGACGTCATCTGTCTTCAAGTACCTCGAAGTTATGTATCCAGTTAAAAGTTATAATTATATCCATGGCGACAATCATACGATTTATGCCTTTTTCCAGTTCATCTCGGAGTGACTACTATATATTTTTTTAACATCGTAAGTAAACATTAATAATTTAAATATGTATTTGTATGCATTGTTAGAAAATTATGTACGAGTATAAGAGTTCATGATATAATTATTATAGGTTCATAGATTTATCAATAGATGGCGCACATTATAATTACCTATGTCCCGATATTTCTACATTTATAATTTTGTATGTTATTATGTAAATTTATATTATAACTAGCTGCCCGGACAGACTTCGTTCTATCAAAAAAAAATTGCAATAAAATAATATTGCGACTATACATTGAGATGTAAGCTATCCTATCTTTCAAGTTGGATCAAACTGCACACGGTGTGCAAAGGGCAATGAACCTAGTTGGCATACCTACAAGTCCGCAATTTTGAAAAAACCTCGATTCGGCGGCCAGTGATGTAAAATATGTCAATCGATAGAATAAATGATTATGATCAAAAAGTATTCAGTGATGAAATGTCGTAAGTGGTATACTTTCTGAGATATTTGAGTTCAAACCCGTAGAAAAATGAAGTTAAAAACTTTGTTTCGGCGGATATTGATAAAACATGTGTCAATCGATAGACTAAGTGATTACGATCAAAAAGTATTCAGTGATAAAATGTCGTAAGTGATATACTTTCTGAGATATTTGAGTTCAAACCCGTAGAAAAATAAAACATTGGTAATTGTCTTTTTTATTTATTAGTGGATCAACACTATAACTATATACATATAAAATATCACAATATCATTAACAAAACTAAATAAATACATATTTATTCATATTTACATATATACATATTATATTATATATTAAGTACATAAATATTTATAACTACGTATATAACATGTGGTTGAAGACCACGGGCGAGGACATTCTAATTGCTTCAGGTAGTGCTGCCGGACGTGATTCTTGAAGGAACTTTTGGTAGTCTTTTGATGTCTACAAGCAAGTAGTTCCAGAACAGTATTGCAAAGGAATTCCCGAAATAAGCAGTGCTATGGGTTTCCTTTAAATAAACAGGAGAAGACACATTATTCAAAATAGCATAAAATGTTGAGAGAATTCTGAAGTTTCACCTGTGTCGAATTGGTAGCCATTTAAGTTAGGAATCAAACTGGGAAATGTGGTTATACTTACGTAAGCTGAAGATAGGTATATCGAAGTTTTTTTACTTTATTTTCCTACGGTTTTGAAATCAAATATCTCAGAAAGTATATAACTTACGACATTGTATCACTTAATACTTTTTGATCGTAATCACTTAGTCTATCGATTGACACACATTTTATCAATATCCGCCGAAACAAAGTTTTTTACTTTATTTTTCTACGGGTTTGAACTCAAATATCTCAGAAAGTATACCACTTACGACATTTCATCACTGTATACTTTTTGATCGTAATCATTTACTCTATCGATTGACACATGTTTCATCACTGGCCGCCGAATCGAGGTTTTTTCAAAATGGCGGACTTGTAGGTATGCCAGGTTTCATACAAAACTGTTGGAAGCCCTTTGATTAAAATCGGTTAAGTAGTTAAGGAGTCTATCGCGGACAAACAACGTGACACGTAATTTATATATATAAAAATAAGAAGATTTTATTTTAATTTATAGTTTTACTTATTACTTTTCTTTCAATTTCGTTTTGTAGACCGCCATCTAAAACTAATTAAAGTTTTAGTACCTACATTAAATGAATCGTACTATTTTTTTTCTGGAGCCATCTTAGGAAATACGACTTTTATTTACCCACCGTACGATCTCTCACTCCGCGACGTCTGGCAACCCTGTTCCGTAGTGATTAAGTACTCTGTGTTCGTTCTGTCAAGTTTGGTTCAAGATGTCGGTATTAAATATTTGATACTAAATAATTTTTAAGACTGTAAATAAAAATATAGTTACTTACCAATTATGATTAAATAAAGTGAAATAAAGTTCAAACGTAAATAATGAGAACGTTTTAACTGTGCTCAATAAACAATAATACGTTATTAAGTGTTTTTGAACAGTCGGAGTTTTTCTAACGTGACATTTACTTGTGTAGCTTGCTCGCAGCCGACTAAACTTGAGTTGGCCCCAGTTGGGGTCAACACAGGTGAACAAAATGTAAGTACTGAACAGCGTGTCTATATTATTTAGGTCCATGATATCAGTAGATACAGCGTCAGTACCAATTACCAACAAAAGACTTTATAGGTTCCCAGTTCCTAGGTTCAATTGTGCTCTTGCACAAAGGCATGACTTGTATCTGGATCCTAAATTTAACAATGTTTTTAGTGCCGCTAAAAGGACTAAAGGTTCAAGCTTTTATAAAATAAAACGTCTAGCCGTTGAATGGTAAGGTTACGATTATGAAAGAGCGGAAAGTCTGCAGAGCACTATTATTTAAATGAACACACACACACACACACACACACACACACACACACACACACACACACACAGACACAGACACAAACGCGCGCGCATGCACAGAACCACCCACACTGTTGCATTAAATTGTAATTGTTTTGTTTTGTTTCTTTTTTCTTATATTATTTGTTGCTGTTATTGTTTTTATCTTATTAGTAGTGTACATTTTATTTTATATTGCTATAAATTATAATTATAGTCCATAATTTTGGGAAGATACTGACTTCTACAACATAGTGCAAACTAAAGTTGAAGGCTGGGACTCCAACCGTATTTTGTACATTTTAATAATTGGAAATAAATAAATTTCTTTTTTTTTTGTATTTGAATTTAATTGTACTTTAAGATATGCGTGGAATATACCTCCCTCTCACAACGGAAACATGCACTGCAATAATTAAATGTATACATATACCTACTAACGTCCACCAGCTTCAACACGTGTTTCGCCCCGAAACGGAGCATCATCAGGGTAAGTTGATTCTATGATGGTGTACTAATACCTCGTTCAATATTCCTTGGCTGGCAGATACATTTTCTTCAAAATTTTTAAATTAAAATGCATCTGATAAATCAATATAACGCTTCCCGCCCACGTCCGATAATCGGTGACCGATTTTTTGTAGGAGAAAAATATAACGTTCTGATACCAATAGTGCAACGCACACGTCCTACAAAAAGTCGGCCCAAAAAGAAAAATCGGCCCGATTATCGGTCCTACAAAAAAATCGGAGTTGTGCCTCCTTACTTCATTACTTACCTCACCCTGCGAGTTACCTACTAATTGTGGAGGATCTGCACCCTCGCAATGGTTAGTAGGTAGTAAATTTCGCAAAAGTCTGAAATCTTTGGTGTTTGTGATGTTTGATTTTTTTCCGTAATTCAATATCTATCAATCAAAAACCATTTCAATCCACTGCTGAACACAATGGAGGCCAATTTGACTGGTCCTGGGCCTCTTAATAAAATAAATACAAAACAATATCATATCAAAGTCACACGGTCACGAGAACAAAAGTAATTGGAAACATTCAATCAAGATGTTTTACGAAGGAAATCCTTGAATAAAAGAGAGTCTTAGTTTAATATATATAATATAGTTAGTTTAATATGTAAAAGCAAAGCAACAACCCATAATTGTCCCACTGCTGGGCTCGGGGTCTCCTCTCACAATGTGAGGGGTATTAGGCCGTAGTCTACCACGCTGGCCGAGTGCGGATTGGTAGACTTCACACACCTTTGAGAACTTTATGGAGAACTCTCCGGTGTGCAGGTTTCCTCACGATGTTTTCCTTCACCGAAGCAAGTGATAATTAACTTGTAATACGCACATAATATTTGAAAATTAGAGGTGCGTGCCAGGATTTGAACTCGGGCCCCTTCGTTCGGGAGACCAACGTTCTAACTACTAGGCTATCACTGCTTTTTTTAGTTTAATATATATAATACATAAAATACAGAATGCACTAGTCTACTAGTGCATTCTGTATTTTATGCTTGATTTTCTATACATATACTTAGGAATAACTCAGAGCAGATTCGTACTAGATAATAATCTCTTCGCCTTCGTAGCAAATAATGTATCTTTATAATTACGTCCAGTCCTACATCCTCACACTTGTGTCATGAAATGCTAGTGCAAAGTGTTTGCTTAACATTTACATACGGTCTAGACTATATTATTTAAGCTGTAGTAAGCGGTGACATGTTAAGCTAGCAGGGCTAGATACAGAGATTTAATTACTCGACGCCCAACGAACCATGGGATTGTCAACTCGCGGTATGCTGTCGCTAGCTACGACACGTTATGTATATACACCTTTATCTATAAGTAACATCATATTTTCGACCTTATCTTTATTCAGAAAGGTTTCAATGTAAAATTATTATTGTCAGAATCAGATAAAGCCTTAAACTCGTATCAATAAGGTTTAAAATATGGAAGTGTATTTAGAAGAACGGCAAAAATAGTTATCTAGATGAGCAAGGTTGTCTCAAGGAGAATTCTGATATAAGTACCAATAAAACAGTCTGTCCAAATAAAGACGCACATAAGAAAATATCTAATCATTATGGGCCTCGTGTCTCACGTCTAGATAGAAAAACGTCTACATTTAAACGAGCGAGTCTTTCATTCACTATTAGTCAAGTTTTGAAATTGTTATTGTTTTGTGATGTTTTTTGTTTGTCATTTTTGTTGTCGTAATGTATATACCTACTAGCATTTTGTATCAAATTATTCCAAATGAAAGTTTTTTTGTTTCATATCTTTTTGTTGGTTTTGAATCAAGTAATAAATATGTACCTAGCAGCATTTTGAAATTAAAAAAAAGTTATATATATATCAGATAGAATATTTACGTGACGAGTCTACTCATCCTACACACGAGTCAGATCTTGGCATTGTATAATCGATTTCAATAATTTTCAACTCTCATTCATCTATTAAATTAGTGTTGATTGATCTATTGTGACGCAGATACAGTCATAAGATAATTGCAGCTGTATTTTTATTTCGTCGCTGATTGGTAGATGGTTGAAATGGTTACCATCATATTATTATCACCAACACCAACCTATTTACGGGATCACAAACTGTGTGTTGTTGTGTCATTGTGTGTGTTGTTGCGGCTACAATCACTGACCTCAGTCGCACGATACTTCCTCGCGCATTGTGTCAGAGACTCAACCACTGGTAGCTATTCGTAGCTTATTTGCAGCGTTGCTTAAACAAAAATAATTCTCGAAAAATAAAATATCCAGTACCCTGAGGCGGTTCTACCGTATGAAGCTCGCATCGCGCCCGCAGCCGCGACGCTTTATTGAGAGTTAAGACACGTATATGTTTGTTTTCGTTGAAGTTTCGCATTGTGAGGTTTTATCTCGTACGGAAAGTTGTATGGTTAATTAGCCCGAAAACCCCTCAAGTTTTCGCGGCACGTTACGCCCCAGGCTAAGAACTTGTTACGTCCTGTTATCGGGTTTTACTCTCGAGCTCGCTGGTTATCATATTTATGTTATAGTACCATTGAGGTAGTATACATAGAGAAGCTATCTCAAACAAAATGTGTGTTCCACCGCCGGCTTGCCCTCCGTTCTCTTTTCAAACTAGAAGCCTCGTTTGCACACTTGCCATAGAGTAACTTTGTATAATTATGACACTTGTCGAACCAAGACAAGCAGTCACCGACTCCAAATCTTTACAAGCTCTTACTCCAACTTTATTTAACGTGCAAAAGCGTTTAAACGATTTCAAACGACCATTGATTCGTGTCAAAAAATCCAACACTTTAAATTGGTCACAAGCGTCGCGTCGGCAAGCTTATTTAGTCCATTAACACGCTAGTGGCTTGCCAAGTTCAAACGCTCCTTATGATTTTTTCATTCAAAATGGCGGGAACATTGCTCAATAATTTAATTAAATTGGTTTTAGTTGATTTTAGTTAAGATTTTGTTTTCTTACTGATGATAAAGTGATAACATTATCTTTTTTGTTTTTTGTCGTGCAATTGTGACACATTCTTATTATCCACGACGGCATTTTTTGAGTTTTTTCGTAAACAATTTCGACATGCGGCCGCAATGAGCGCAGCCGAGTGACAGCTGAGTGACAGAATGAAATGCAGCCGGCCGGCTGCAATGCACACCCCCGAACCCGATGTTCGCGGTGTCCCTTCTATACGCTAGTAATAGTAATTCTATGTATAGTACTTGCTTTTTTAATTGATTTGTTTATGTTTCTTTTTGATATGTTTGAAAAACTACCTAATACTGTTTCATTAGTAAGCTCAATATATTAACTATTAATATACGTTACAGGTAATTAATTAATACAAAGTAGTTTAATTACACTGCTATGAAAATCAAAATAAGCAAATACTCATAATTTCTTGCTGCTGTGAGACTGTGTGAAGTAAAGTGAAGTGAAGAAGTGTGAAGACTTTGATTTAATCGTGAACATGCCAGATAGATGAGACAAATCATATGATGTTGAAGTCATGTAGTTAGACATCCATGCACATGTAACGCCTGACAAAGGTAAGTCAAGCTGAGATACGCCGCGTCGAGCCATAGCCAACCAAAGCTATGCCACGTCATTTAGCGCTACAACAATCACAAATCTACGCCAAAGTAATCCCAACAATTTTTAACGGAACTCACCAGAGCTTTAAATGATATTAGTACCCGACTGTATAGACTGAGCCTTCCAAGCTCAACACAATGTCCGTGAGAAGATGCAATGGCCACTGGAGCCAACAGCAACTATCCATTAGAAAGAAATATATTACTGTTTCGTGCAATCAATAAGTTCAAACTCTTTTTAGCTGTAGGTTTACGCAATACTTCATAAATAGTACTATGATTATTATTAACTAAGTTATACTTATTCATTGCCATTCCATTTCAGACCATTCACGGATAAAATGAAATGCAGTCTAGTCCTATTTTATCTGTTTTTTATTATTTAAAAATTAATTATTATCGAAAAAGTGATATGCGCACGAACCGTATTGAAAAAATACTATCATTTATTATTAGGTTATAGAGTAACAACGTCCTCGAGTTTTATTTTGTTTTGACGAGTACCGTGTGGGTAGTTTTTTATGAAACTATCCATGAATATCAGCAGCAGCACCACTCATGCATTGCTGACCAAGAAATACGCGAGAGAAGGCAAGAACTGGTTCTCCAGCCCCAGCCGGAACACGACGAGTCGTTTGGCGGCTGATTTCTGAAACCAGAGGTTGGTAGCCAGTCACGCTTCACGGTTTAATATACCAAGTGAGTTAACTATTGATAAAAAAATATTTTTTCAAAGTATAATTTTTTTAACCAGTATTTAATTAAAAAAAAATCTGTCATGAATATAATTCAAGGATCTAGTTAATAATTAACTAGATCCTTGAAACTGCAACATGGTGAAAATCAATATTGCATCAAAGTAAATATTACGTAGGTTATAATGTGGTAACTGAGATGCATACCAAAGTTTTAGTGCAAGCTAAATATTTGCAATAAACTTGTCGGAAACTCATTAAATTATGCCATATTCAATGTGTAAATTCGCTCGTGCTAAGTGAATTCAATACCAGAAGTTTCTAGAGAGCAAGTATGAGAGAAAATACACGCCAAAATGGTCTACTAAAGGAATTAATATGTGAATAGTATCAACGACTAATTTCTGTTAATCTATTCATAATTGAGTTACGACTTAATAACCTATATCAGCTGTTCATTAAACTAAGAAAATGCAACGAAAAAGCATTTTGAAATGATTGTAAAAATAAAATATATTCCCATACACAACAGTACAAAATTAAATTTTGTGCCGCTTTGTATACAATAATATATTTTTGTAAAAAATAACTCGTTAATTTACATAAAATTCTTACAAATGGAAATCGTTCCGAAGGTTGTTTGCATAATATTATTTTGTTGTCTGTATTCAACAGTATCGTAAACGAATTCTCTGATAACAAACGAATTTCCGTGCTAACGTACAACATGACGTTATCATCATATATATTTTTTTAATGAAAAAAATTGGTTAACTGACACATATTCACGATAACCATACGGAAGGCTCGTAAGGTGTAGCCCATTTTTCAATCACGCCTCAGTTCAGTTCGTTTCTATCTCGGAACACTCTGGCGATATATTGCCGCCATAATTTTACTTTCGCAACCGGTTGTTTTAGAACGAATAGGCTCACAGAAATACAGTGATGACATGTCGGATGTTATTTCTTTTTTCGTTGTACTCTGTCGCAGCTGTGTAAGACGAAAGCGTCATGCATGTAAATCACTCCTTTGTTTATTGAGGACAATTTCGGGTGAATATGTTTAGCCTACTTGAATACAACAAGATTATTTTCATCACGTAGCATATAGTTACTTACATATAAATATTGTATTCTTACTAGCGATATAATAATAAATAAATAAATTGAAAAGTAATACTTATAACGGAATAGTATTTACATATTTTTCTTTTTATTCTGACGATATGCAACATACACTACAAGAAATCTGCTTCACAATAATTGTACGAAATGATAAAGACTATTTTCACTGAAAAGATAAAAAGCACAGGTCAGGATGAACTTGTTATTGTATCTTTACAACTTGGAATTTTGGTGGCTGTGTTTGCTCACCGAACGGAAAAAGTTTGCCCACTTTAGGAAGTTTTCCAACATTTCTAACATTTTCCTGGAAAGAATGTTTAAAACGTCGGCGAAAGCATTTAAAGGAAAGTCGTTTGACCTTATTTTTAAAAGTTTTCTATTCGGGGAAAGATTGATGTTTCTAGAAAATTCGCTTAAGAAAAGTATGAATTTCCTCTGGCTTAAGTTTTATTTGGAGATGAGACTTTGGGTGTAAAACCGAATTACTGTTGGTTTAGACGTTTGCTTTTCATGCTTAACTTTGCTATTTATTATCGTATTGCTGTGATTCCAATAACAAAGTATAGAATTTTCATGTATTCTAGTCTTTGACAGGTACACTTAAGTTGCAGAGTTACAAATGTTCTACGCTATAGCATCAAAGTGATAACAAATAAAGAACATGATTCAGTTAGAGATTATGAATTAACAATTGACGACGTCTCAGAAGTCACGTATTGAGTCGTAAGCGCACGGCGGGTAATTTCGATAATATTACGTGCGACAGATGTTTGGGTGTATTTTTCAATCTCGCCGGGCAGGGAGCGATAAACGGGCGTACGTGGGCAAAATAATGTTAAGCCACTGTTTACTCTAGTTTCAGTATTGCCCTACTCTATCCATCCTTGCCTAAAACGTAGACGAGGTAAATGACAAACAATTTTCTACCAAGTATTCTGTAACTATCTCATCAAAAACATAAATGTGAAATGAGAACCAAGATAAAAAAAAGAATTGAGATCTAAATGGGTGCCAACTTCTGTGTAGAAAATCCTAATCAGGATCATAGGCTCCACGTAACCTCCGAAGTACGGAAGTGCTCAAGAAATTTTGACACTAGCGGTCATTCAAGATTGATACAAGGTTTTAAGGTCATTCATACTATGCCACATCCCAGCAATTGTGTTCTCTCACATAAATATTTATTATGGTGCTTGTTGTAATTTTGTTCCATCATGTACGAAATAATTAGTAAATTATTTGTGAAACGTTTGAATAACTATTGTCATAATGAACTGTTGGATGAAAGACACTTAAGTGGAAATAACATAATGCGATTGAAGTTTTTACAGATACAATCATTTTTCAGATACAATCACAAAGGTCCTTGGATAACCTTTGTATAGGGAATGATAGCCAAAGATGTGGCGATCACAAAGCAAAGAATGAGAGCGATCTCAACATCGGCAGCGCAGCGATCTATCAATTTGTTTAATTGGATTCTTTTCTTTGTGATTTTTTTTTCTGTTTGCAAACGGCGTACAAATCCATTGAGATTTAATGTTATTTCTTTTTGTCGATGTACTCTTTTCTCTCGCTTCGTTTTTGTGTACTTATTTTTAAGGTATGCAATTATCGGATTTTCGCTATACTTGCTGCTTTAGCTGCTCGCTACTGTCTGAGCATTTCATTAAATGCTGATCTTTTTGTTTGCTTTTTTTTTGTTTCGATTGTGTACTTAATACCGGTGAACGCTATGGTTAGGTTTAAGTATCCTTTCGAAAAAAGTTGGTCCTACCCGTCGGGGTTTTTTTGGTTCCACTATACGGTTTGTCGACTACTACTACACTAGAAGGTTCTAGTACTACTATTACTTTATTTTAATAAGTAGCATTGTAATATTTTGTTTATTATCATAGGTATTGCATTAAAAAAAATTCTTCTTGATGTGCTCTTAAAGTTTTAGCTGGCAGAGCTCTATCACAAGTGATCGTACAAACCTTTTTGTTTCGTGCGATTTCGACGCTGCAACTTGAAAGCCAACTTTTATTTAAAGGACTATCACTACATTATTATCGTAATTATTTGTTAAAAAAATTATTATACTGTCAACTGACTACGATAAACATGAAAGTGTTTTATCATCCTCGTTATTATATCAGATAAACTATTTTATTAAATAGTTGATATGACAATATTTTTGATGGCACAACCCCAATGTAGATTGATGGCGGAGGTATTTTCATATATATTTATTCTAAATTTAACGAGCTATAATATTATATATTGCAACATTAAGTTGTGCTCAACCTACATCTGTGGACTTTATCTTTATTGGTTTCATTTTTCACGCAGCTCAAATAATAGACGCGTCTATTACATCCGATTTACACAACCTCCCCTCCATCTTCAACAAAAGATTGAAGGTGAAAGGAAAATGCCAGGAAAGTTATTATTTGGTAAAATTGGGTGTCGACCAGATTGATGTATTGTTTTTGGTGGAAAAATAAATAAAAGTTAAAATGACGTAATGTCTTATTGAACCAAAGCCATTTTACGGGTCACTTATTGAAAAATTCAGTACTCACATTATTTTGATAATGTTGAATGGCTAATGGACGTACATTAAATATACTAGCATGCAGTTCAGTTTGATAATTCTGATAAGATTCTTAAGAATAAGCAATTAAAATTTAATCTCATTTATAAATAAGCTTGGTAATGGTGATTTACTGCCCGAATAATCTTTAGATAAACGTTAACCCGATTTGGACTGTTATTACATCTGATACGATTGAATGGCCTTAATCAACATACAGTCATAAAATCTAGAGGAAAATACGAAATTTTATTGAAAATCATTTCCTGAGTTTTGAGATTTTATTAAACATCTCTTTCTGAAATTATATAGAAACTGATAAAAATGGTAACCGGTATACCTGTCGAAGAAAAACTTTAAACAAAATTATGTATTTTTTTATAATTATATTTTTTTCATTCTTAATTTGATGTCGTCATCAGAAGCTTATGTATTTGGGTCTGGGATTTATGACTTAACTAGTAACCAGTTTTCTCTTCAGTTTGGAAAATATGATCCCACCTAACACATTTGCATGTCAAATGTTTAATAATAAACAAACATTATAACATCAACAACAAGACGAAACATTATAACATCACAATCACACCCATGACCCGAGTACAAATATTTATCTGTGACATAAATATCTGCCCCGGCCGGGAATCGAACCCGGGACCCCTCGCTCCACAGGCGCTACCAACTAGGCTACAGGGTCGTCAAATGTTGCCAAGACGAGACCATGGCTCTACATAAAAAAGTTATCAGATCTCTTGTAGAGCCAACCTTCTAATTCTACACGCCCTAACTCTACAAGCCCTATCTTCACAAGATCTACACCTTAGTAAAAATATATGGCTTGGCCGTTTCGCTTCCATCACATGGATGTACATGGACGTAAGGTGAAAAAAAGTTTTCACTGTTCATTTCTTTTCTGTTATACAATAGTTGTTGTAGAAACAGTAGCAGTGATAGCTTAGCGGTTAGAACGTTGGTCTCCCGAACGGAGGGGCCCGAGTTCAAATCCTGGCACGCTCCTCTAATTTTAAAATATTATGTGCGTATTAGAAAGTTAAATATCTCTTGCTTCGGTGAAGGAAAACATCGTGAGGAAACCTGCACACCGGAGAGTTCTCCATAAAGTTCTCTAAGGTGTGTGAAGTCTACCAATCCGCACTTGGCCAGCGTGGTAGACTATGGCCTATACCCCTCACATTGTGAGAGGAGACCCAAGCTCCTAGCTGACCGGGCAAACGTAGCCAAAAAATTTTGAGGGGTAGGGGGATGAAAAATAGATGTTGTCCGATTATCAACCCTTGCCGATATGCACGCAAAGATTCACGAAAATCGGTCGAGCCGTTTCGGAGGAGTACAACTTCTAACAGCGTGACACGAGAATTTTATATATTAGATATAAGGAAAACCAATACTAACTATGGAAGTTTGTACATTGTATGTTGTTTGATGATATACATAATTAGCAATAAAATGAGATAGGAAAATTTTCCTAAGTGTACTATTTATAGTTATAGTTATGCTCTTGTGCTACGCGTGCTACGACGTAGCCCCTAGCGTGTATTTACAAGAATTATGGGTCGGTATACATATGTCGGCGAGCAACCTCTTTGGTTCTACAACGATCGGCCGATGCAGATGCTGTCATACAAGAAGTCATGAAGAAAAACTAAATATTTAGAATAAGGAATGTGTCAATCTATTCAGAACAATGCGTGTGGGACATTTTATGGGATTCGAATAGTGATCACGGAGTAGAACAGATTGTTATTGATGTGAACGTTAGGAGAACTTTAAATATATCATGGTGAATACCCTTTCTGCTTTACATACAATCGCACGAACAATCATGTCAATCATAGTCTATGTAAAAGTTCTGTAGGATCTCTTATGCAAAATAAATAAAATTCCGTAACGCCCGGGTTAATACTCCAGCACCGCAGGACCTATGTCCAATAAGTGAAGCGCAACACAAATCCTTCACTCTAGTGTGGCATATGTTCAAGTAATCATCATTCAAAATTTTATAATCTAAATTTTACTAACAAAAAATAATCGACTTCAAAGTTACTCAAAAACTACTTGTCAGATCTCGTTCAAATTTATGTGGGATTACGAGACAAGCACCTGCTTTCGATTAAAAAAAGAATCATCGAAATCGGTTGGCGTGATATTGAGTTATTCGTCCATTTGTCGCGCTTACTTAATACAAATTTAAGACTTATATGGTTTTATCATGGATGCCATTGTCAGATCTCAATAAAATTTATATGGGACCACATGACAGCCACCAGCTTTCGATTAAAAAAAGAATCATCAAAATCGGTTCGCCGACTCCAAAGTTCTGAGGTAACATAAAAAAAATACAGTCAAATTGAGAACCTCCTCCTTTTTTTGAAGTCGGTTAAAAATACAAAATATATAATACTTAATTAACCATCTATTATAATTTTTAGAACTTCTTTTTTATTATACTTCTTCGCCCATCATGATGCATGCCGTGGTAACATTTAGTTCTCAAAAAAAGTCTAATTTATTTTGTCTAATTGTATATTGTCTTGTTGGTTATTGGTTATCCATAAATAAACAAATAAGTGTTTAAACGTATTTTGTTTAATATACACTACGCTTATAAGACTACAACCCACAAAAAATTAAACCATTACAACGCAATAAGCAGGCTGCTTTTCGCTTTTCCAGAAAAACTTTCAACGTGTTGAGAGGCGAGCTCCGGTGCCACCTCGAGTAAAGCTAAACACTTCTCTACGAGTCTCCTACTTTTTAATTTTAGAGAGAAAATATTTTCGACGTAGTTTCAAAGTACTTTAAACTAGGGATTTAGTAGCGTAGTATACGCGGAGGAGATTATTTTGTCCAAGTTTTCAATACGTTACTGGTGACTTCGATACAGGTACTTTCACGTAAATAAATATCTTAAAAACACACTCACTTAACATTCAATAAAATGTTAATAGGAACAAGGACTTCATATTATTAAGAATAATTGTAGGTTTAGACAATAAAATGAAATAAATGATAGAATAATTTGTATAGTAGGTATAATAGGAACTAAGCAAGCATTGAAGATCCGAAAGTGATACTACAATAAAATGAAACTTTCTTCTCCTAAAATAGTGAAAATGAATTTTATTATATTTAGGTTCTATTTAATATTATTTATTTATATTTGTTGTAAACAGCAATAATTTTAAAAATAAAAATTAGGTATACTTTGACGTTTTACATAATATTTTACTATTTGAAGTAACAGAGTAAATTAATTGCGTCCTAAACATTCAATTGAAACTAAACCGAAGTAAGTAATTATTCATGTGATGAAACCGATAGAGCTATCAGTCGTTAGATAATGGATCTGCGGTCGTGAAATATTCAAACTAAATGACTATGTATCTAAAAAACAGTCTTTTAAACATTTTAAAGTCCACTGCTGCACATAGGCCTCCCCTAATTGGTGCCGCTCCGAACGGTCCTTGGACTTCTGAATCCAGCGGTTTTCCGCTGTCTTTTTCAAGTCATACTACAACTTTTTCCGAGACGTGGCCGCCATTCGAGGACTTAATCTAAATCTAAAGGATCCCTACTGAACTACTGTATGTTCTAATACAAAAAAATTCGTTGTTGATTGTCATTGACACGTTTCCACTGTTGAATTGAGGGAATAGATAACTAGAGAATAACAAAGTATTGAGTACTGTTTCCTTATTAATTGTATAAACATTAAGCATGGATGTACCGATTTGTCCATCATTAAAGGCGTCTTTTGTTAAATGCCTCGGGCTGTAGTTAAGCCGTGAAAGGACTTGGTCCCCCATTTAATTCCCCAAAAACAACCGTGCGTCCTCAACTATCGTATAAAGGTAAATATTGTTCAATCGTTTTCAAGTTGCCAATTCAATTACCGGGTTACAAAAACGCACTGTAAAATAAACCTTTTGATGTTCGCAGTAAATGGAGTATTGACATTGTAATGCCGGCCGCGGGCATTTTTCGGTAGATGCCATGTGTTTCCGTTTTTAATTTAATTTTCCCATTCATATAAAAGGCTTTTACTACTTAATTACCTCAAGAGTATTTCTTTATTAAATAAAATCCGTAACTTTTAAAGAATGTGTTTCTTTAATTAACATTATGAAGATAATAATTATTATAATTACTAGATTTTATTTAACTTTTAATATTTGTTGTTATGGCAACAGTACTATAGTACCTAATGGATATTTCCTAAATATTTCAAGTGTGGATCCACAGAAATAACTATTACGTTTTGAGAGATAAACTCGGTGACAGAAGGACGGGTATTAGTATTAGAGCCCCGTCTCAACCCTTTGGGTATGGGACCCTAATAACCTTAATCAACCAAGAAGATGATGAGCGATGAGTGGTGAATTGTAAATGATACATAATTATTGAATAATCTTAAATTAAAAATTTAAAAAAACCTCTGACAGTTTTATATACAATATAGCTAAGTAGTCCAGTGCCGATAGCTCTAAAAACGGCAAAAAGTGGAAGAAAATTATAGTAGAATGAAACCTATTGCAAAAGGAAGAGAATATAACGAAGATTATAGGAAAAATAAATTACGGGCGATCTGAGGTCGGGAAGGGTGGGGGAGGGGGGGTTTAAGGGAAAAAAATGGTTTATCTCGATTTCCGGAAAAACTACATGTCCTATTGAAAAAAGTTGAATGGCAAAATTGTAGGTAATAAAAAGATCTACAACTTTTGTATTTACACTTTTTTACATAACCTCAAAATTTATGTGAAAAATTCAAAAAACCACGTTTTTGGTTTTTTATTTTTATATTTTACAAAAAAAAAAATTGTTTCACGAAATTTGGTGAAAACTTACCTTTGTATGTCCTTGACATACTGTAATTTTTTTGATTCAAAAATATATATTTTTTCACCTTATTTTGACCTTCTGTCGAAAAAGCACCCTTATTTTCAGTCAAAAAATCTCACGTCAAAAAATTTGATTTTTTTTTTTAAATTCGGTGGTCTCTTTGTTCGTTGGAATCTCTACTTTCTAATTAAATTTTCTCAGAAAATGCAATGAAACGACAACTATTTTCGCAAAAAAAATCGGATTCCATTGATTGCATATGAGATTGCAAAAAATATGCGAAATTTTTCACATAAATTTTGAGGTTATGTAAAAAAGTGTAAATACAAAAGTTGTAGACCTTTGTATTACCTACAATTTTGCCATTCAACTTTTTTCAATAGGACTTGTAGTTTTTCCGGAAATGGAGATAAACCATTTTTTTCCATTAAACCCCCCCTCCCCCCCCTTCTCGACGTCAGATCGCCCGTAATTTATTTTTCCTATAATTTTCGTTATACTCTCTTCCTTTTGCAATAGGTTTCGTTGCATCTTTCATCATTCACAGTTCATTCTTCTTTCGTCATCCTTCATCCTATTTCATTCAACATCATTTTTCGTGGATGCATGTGTATCTTATTATTCATTTAGTTTTTCTTATGATTTTAATGTTGTAACATTTAAATTTTCCCTACATTTAAATTTATTGATATATATCGTATACGTGTATTTCATTACATTAGCATTCGAATGCAAATATTTAAATAACAGTTTCGTATTACATTTGAAATTTAAATGTATGTCGATCTCATTTAGCTATTTACTAAATTCAGACATAACGGCTAACGTAAGGCTTAGAACTTATGAAGTAGGTATAAACAATGCAGTAACATCAACATTTACCCATTTTGTTAATTTCGCACAAAAGGGAACATTAGAGCGTTTTCAAACTGAATTTGACCGCGGGCAAATGGACTGAGCGCACAAAAACCACAACAGCGAATTGTGCCCGTTCTACAACTATAAATGGATGTTTTAACGTAGAATTATAGGAGGAAATGTTGGATACAATATGCTGAAGTATGCAGATAAAATGCTAGTAGCATTCATAATGCTGAGAAACCTGAAAGCTCGTTACCTGTTATCTAAATGAAGCATTCGAATAGGATAGCGCTATTTATTTCTCTTGGTTGTTGTGGAATGAAATTATGTCTGGTTTATTCACTGTTTAAGTTATAACTAACAAATATACTGTGGGCATTTTTAACATGTTTAAGTGAAGTATTTATATTGCTGCTTATTGTAAAATTTCTCGTATAAATTTGTGTTTTTATTTAATTCCTGCCGTACTTTAACTAGAAAGACGTTATCAATAAAATTGACGATTTTTAACAAAAAGTTAAAGAATTAAAATTCACTCCCTATACTTCTGTCTTAGAAACATTTTCAGATTGTGAATAGATACTGAGGTATACAACTTGTGTTGGCCGCTGGGCTGGTGACGTTAAGTTGTAGCATTTTGGTGACATTTTTGAAATCTGAAAATAATAATAATAACAAAATTCAGTCATCTACAATCTACTTATTGTTAATCGCAATATAAAATTGAAAACAATTATTTCAACATATTTGCTCAATAAAGAAATAACATCTCAAGTAAAACAATAAGCGAAACTGATGAAATAAAGTTAGAGTCGTGTTACTCTATTGTGGAAATAAGTTGTGGCTCGCCCCTGCCGCAAACTTGTTGTATTACATTTCGTTTGTTTATTTCAAGTCCTGAGGCGAGCCAAGTCACTCAGTTCTTGTTTTAAATTCATAAACGTAAAAACGTACGTTCAGTCTGTTCGAAGCTTTTAACATTTCGAAGATTTTGATAAAAGCACTCTTGAATTTAGTTTCCTGGTAAGTATTAAATTTTACGGAAACAAATATTATTTTTGGTTGGAAGGTAAGCAATATTTATCCTTATTTAACATTGTGAAGATTTTAAGTGTTAGTTTGGTTCCACATCTACTTAAGAAGGCGTTTTTGCTGAACTCGTACCTGTGATTTCTTCTGGCGGATCACTTTTATATTATGTAGTTTTATTAAGTAGATTGACGGCACGAATGTTTGATTAACGTATTGGACATAATTTGCAGAGCACATTATGCAAACTATAGAATAGCATAATATGGCATATGGTTCAGTTTTTATCAAATGGCAAATAAACAATGTCATTGTCTCAATGTCATTGTGTCATTGTCTCAAACAATATAATTGTCATTTAAAATTTGGACTCATACTCACCCTTATGTTTAAATAATAACGATATTACACTTTAGAACCTCAGATGGAATTTAGAACAAAAGAGTCATTTGCACATGATATGTGAGCGGTCCTCTTTGTTTCGCTGATAACGAGCAAGTTCTCCTTTTTTCAGGTAAAGTATTAATCATTTGAACTATACCCGGTCATTGACTATTTGTATTTATTTATGTTGTGTTTTAGTATACGAAATCAAAACGAATTTCATCTCAACTGCAATTACAAGAGCAGATAGAAAAAACCGTAATAAATTGAAGAGGATAGGCAATATATTATCAGGATTACTGGCACTATCGCATCTTCCAATTGGCTGGCGCTTATTCTTCGAGGGGATCACTGTTCACGCTTCACGTAGCAAAATATTGACGGAAATGAGATGAAATTTGGCTGCACGAAACAATTTTCAGTACAAAACCTTATGAAATATTGTTGGATTTTTATTCAAAAAAACCATTGAGATAAATTATGTTAAATTGATACTAATCCATAGATGTTAATATCCAATAAGTAACGAAACGAAAAACTAACGAAATATAAAGTTTTTTGTGCAACTGAAATTAAGTCGTCATATCAACAACAATAACGAAGAAAAATGACATTGTTTTCAATTGTCATATTATATGTAATTTTACTCTGTTACTTTCTTTAATCTGAGCTCTTTTAAAACTAATTATTAGTAATTTGTCGTGTTTGCTGAGCTACAAATATTCACGAATTTGATATATTTTGACTGAATTTTAACAGTGTTACTACTGTTTATTACGACAGCTAAAATAAATATGAAATATACTCGTATTCCCATTTATTTTTCAGTAACCTAAACTCACCTTAATCCCGTAAACGTACTTCTACCTACAATGGTTGTAGAGCTCCTTGTAGGGAATATGTTGGTTAAATTGATTTTAATTGTTTTTACATTTATTACTAATATTATTTCTCCGTGGGGGTCTACCTTACCAACCTCTTGCTTGAGTCACCAGCAAAACGACTCGTCGAGTTCCGGCTGGACGCTTGAAAACCACTTCTTTCTTTTTTTTCTCCTCTCATTCTTGGCTGGCAACGCATCCATGGGCGACGATAGCCGCTTACCTATTTCCATAAAAAATATGTTAATTGTTCAGTCACCGTGGTGTTACTGATACATCAATAGGCATCACCGACGAGTTGCGAAGACTTTTACAACCAAGCGAGGAATATGGGACTGGAGTCAGTATTCTGAGCAGCCCCACTACTGGCAGCGCTAGAAAATATTTTGCTTCACTATGTTGAAGGGCCTGCTTCTGTCACTTTTTATGACATCCTGGTCTGCCGCATGAGATTAGCGTCAGCATAACGAAACCTTATACCAAAATTACCGTGACCTCTATTAAGATATAATCTGTCAATATTCGGATAGAATAATTCGTATTTAACAAAGTTACCTATATTAAATGAGGATAATGTACATAATGAATCAGTCGCCCGTTTTACTTGGAATAATGGCATAGAAGGAAACAAGGACACAAGAATAATGATCACCTTTTGTCAACCTTGTAAAAAATATTATTTGGGATCAATTCAGAGGCGCGAGCGAATTGCAAAACCAGGTATTATTTTTAAGAATAAAAGAAAAAAAATATATGGTTAGAAAATTCATATTAAAAAGCGGATTTCTTACTTTTCTTTCGGATACAGTCGGTCTTCTGAACGTTCGTGACAATTTACTAACCATCAAGGTAAGCTACTTGTTGGTCGACTATTTACGTAAAGGAGTTATACCTATTAGTTTATGTATGTATATGCTTATATTGCTATACTTAGATAAGATAATGATCACCTCAAAAGTTACAAAATACCTATTTGGTTAGGATGTGTAAGCATAATTTTAATAGATGCAAGTAATTATCTATCTAATTAAAATATTGGAAGAATTATGATAATGAAAGATGATATTATCATTGAGATACATACATAGAGGAGACATCTCAAACAAAATGTGTGTTCCACCGCCGGCTTGCCCTCCGTTCTCTTTTCAAATTAGAAGCCTCGTTTGCACACTTGCCATAGAGTAACTTTGTATATGACACTTGCCGAACCAAGACGGCAACCTAAGCAAGTTTATATATTCCATTAACACGCTAGTGGCTTGCCAAGTTCAAAAGCTCCTTATGATTTTTTCATTCAAAATGGCGGGAACATTGCTCAATAATTTAATTAAATTCGTTTTAGTTAATTTAACTTAATATTTTGTTTTCTTACCGATGATAAAGCGATACC
Organism: Thymelicus acteon; assembly: GCA_951805285.1. NCBI lineage: Eukaryota > Metazoa > Arthropoda > Insecta > Lepidoptera > Hesperiidae > Thymelicus > Thymelicus acteon. The sequence continues at coordinate 6,964,017 of OX638219.1, read as the reverse complement.
ATTATCTTTTTTGTTTTTTGTCGTGCAATTGTGATACGTTCTTATTATGCACGACGGCATTTTTTCAGTTTTTTCATAAACAATTTTGGCATGCGGCCGCCATGAGCGCAGCCGAGTGACAGCCGAGTGACAGAATGAAATGCAGCCGGCCGGCTGCAATCCACACCCCCGAACCCAATGTTCGCGGTGTCTGTTCTATACGCTAGTAATACTAGTTCAATGGATATTATGGATATTCCAGTGTTGATGATAATGATAAAGTTATTTCAAAAACATTTTTTCTATGCCTTTAAATATAATGAGTGTTTTTATTAATAAGAAGCGAAACGCCTATACTGTGTACCACAAAAAAACTTTTACATCAATTCAGTATTCGGTTCACGGATTCCGGCGATGGTCCGCGTCCGACGGATCGCTGCTCATCCCGGATCAATCGCCGAAGGTGTTCCTAATAGAGATTTTACACGTCATTTCCGTTCCTTCCCGCCAATACACGCCTATTTATGGACGTTACCAATTGCGTAAAAGGGCCGTAAGAGCGGGTTTTAAACACGTTCTTCTATTATGTGTCATAAAATTTGTTGTAAGGATACTTTTGCTAGGACGTTAAATGCTTACGCAATAGTAGTTAGTTTTTCGCCTGTATTGGTGATGTGCTTTAGTTGGTTGGTAGCCATTTCTAGGCTGTGAGACACAATAGACAACTAAGTGAACCTTTCAGGTGTCATCTACACTTATTATTATAATATTATTAAGAGGAAAGTTTTTATTTTTTGTTTGTTTGTAATGGAACTCAAAAACTACTGGACCAATTTCTAAAATTCACCAGTAGAATGCTTTATTGTTTCTGAGTAACATGGGCTATATTTTATTTAAAAAAGTTGGATTTTATACGAAAAACGAAGCAAAACGAGGGCGGTTGAAAAGTAATAATAGCCAGTTATAGCAAAGTTGGTCGCTCTGCTTACCCGGCGACCCAATCAGAATGGTGCACGCACCACAATCTTTTTTTCAAATAATGTGCGTATTAGAAATTTTTAGCATTTGTTTCAAAGGAAACATGGTATATAAACAGGACTTGACAGGAATCGAAAATATTTCCGATCACATATATACATCTATAAAATAAAACGACAATCTAAAACTCTCTACTTACATAACTAATATGAACGTGTGTATTTATTAAAAACTAGCTGACCCGGCGAACTTCGTATCGCCTAAGAATGTAACAAATCAGAAATCATTAAAATCAGTACAGCCGTTCTAAGCCGTTAAAGTTTCGGTGTTTCCTCTCCCTCTCCCTCTCCCTCTCCCTCTCCCTCTCCCTCTCCCTCTCCCTCTCCCTCTCCCTCTCCCTCTCCCTCTCCCTCTCCCTCTCCCTCTCCCTCTCCCTCTCCCTCTTCCTCTCCCTCTCCCTCTCCCTCTCCCTCTCCCTCTCCCTCTCCCTCTCCCTCTCCCTCTCCCTCTCCCTCTCCCTCTCCCTCTCCCTCTCCCTCTCCCTCTCCCTCTCCCTCTCCCTCTCCCTCTCCCTCTCCCTCTCCCTCTCCCTCTCCCTCTCCCTCTCCCTCTCCCTCTCCCTCTCCCTCTCCCTCTCCCTCTCCCTCTCCCTCTCCCTCTCCCTCTCCCTCTCCCTCTCCCTCTCCCTCTCACGCTCCCGCTCCCAAGTAAAAAAATAATAACTAATAGCTATCTATCAACTACACATAACAAAATTTTACCTTATCCCGCACGAACAGGTCTATTTTCCGGGATAAAAAGTATCCTATATCCATCCCCGAGCTTTATTTTATATCTGTATAAATAACTAATCTATCAACTACATATAACAAAAATTTACCTTTTCACAGGTCTATTTTTCGGGATTCTATGTTCGTCTCCTGATTCTTAGCTACCTCCCCACCAATTTTCAGCCAAATCGGTTCAGCCCTTCTTGAGTTATAAACTAACACGACTTTCTTTTATATATATTATTATAGATATATAATCTAGGTATATAGGTCTGTGTATATAATTCTATATATTCTATATTTTGATTTTCTGCCTTTACTTTCCTTAAGGTATAAATCTATATGATCACAGTAATAAACTAAACATTTTCCGCAATGATAGTGTAGCTACACAATTGAATTGTTCATTTATAATATAATATCAGTATCGAATTCTGCAACGTCACGATCTATCTCATTCAACCGTTGCCGCGCTGTGCGTAACTCAGATTTACCGGCTTTTATTTTTTCGGGCGCAGGTGATGGATTACTCACTGTTTTCTTGTGTAATTTCCGGACGCTAATTGCCTCAGGCATCCGTCACGCCCCGCGGAAAATGAAGAAAAACCTACCTCGCAACCGAACACACGAATTAGATTCACTACTCTTTGCTTAATACATTTGCCCAACATAAAAGGATTTGTAGGATTAACGGTGTTGCTAGTTCACGCAAAAATATTGCTATATTTTTTTGCAATGTTCATTTTCTGTTCTACTAAAGGCTATGCTATTTATTACTCTAACTTGTTTGGACATTATTATAGCAGCGTTGGATGTAGTTAACACTTTTTTGAAAGAATTATAAATTAATGTGAAAGTTTAATGACAAGTTAAATGCCCATGCTACTTTATGAAGAAATGAGAAGATGTCCATACGGCATATGTTAGTGTGTAGGTACATACTTTTTCTGTGAAACAAATATTATCATCTCTTTTAAGTGTTTAGGAAACAGAAAAAAATAGTCGATCTTCAATCTCAAACATTAAATATTCCTTGAATTCTCATTTAATTGTAAGTACCTAACTAGAAACTATAATACAATAATTAATAATGTGAATATGGTAGACAAATAGTAGAATATGGTAGGTAACAAATGTCAGTAACGTTAACCTAATGACTAATTAGGCAGAAGTTTATTTCTTTACCTTTCGGTGTCCTTAGGAAGTGTGAAAAACGTGAGATTCAGACTTTTGTTATTGTTTAAGCTGCGGAATGCGATGCAATAATGCACCCATTTTATTTCTTATAGTAGGAATAGCGCGACGCAGCTTGTTGTATCGAACTAAAGTGTGACATGTGTGATGACATCAAGAAAAGTGACATTTGTAAAATAATTAATCTTGTATTTTTCTCTGAAAGTTGAATTTTTAATAAGTGTGATAGATTACGAACATGTGACAGCCATTATGAATTGCCCGACATGCCGAACGCGGCATGTCTTGTAACGTCATAGTTGAAATGCGGAGTGCGCCAGGCCTGATTTCATACAAATGCAATGCGTCCCGCGCGGACGGTGCGGACATATGTGTGTTCAGCATTAAAGATGCATTATTACAGTTATAAGCATGGTCACTATAGTCAGCGTAGAAAATGGAAGCGAGTACAGAACGAATTATGAAGAACATGAAAAAAAAACAATAATTAGATACATTAGTTATAGCAAAATTATTGAAGCCATTACATTCAAATATATTATATAAATAAATTTTTGATTATTTGCTTGGTAATTGCATGGCTAAATAAAACATTATTACTTTAAATTAAATTAAACTTTGTTTAATTACCAACAAATCGTCTACTAGTCTACTAGCTGGTAAATTTCGTCTTGTTCAACCTTGGTATAAACGAGACATAATTTAATTTAAATCTGATTCAATTGCAGGTGTTCTTGAGTAACATCAGGGTATCACTTGGACAGATCTACGATTTCAACATTAAACGAGAAAAGTCGTATTACAACGTCCTAGAGCACAGTATTAACTTAGCCAAGATCCGAGAGTCATATTCTTTTTCTTATCCTAATTACTAAGACATTTCCTTTTAAAAGCCTGTGCCAAGAGATATAAAAACCATTGGAAATGAGCAGTTCCGTCTATCGAATAAAATCAATATCGGTGATGAAATATTAAAAGATAACATTTCGATAGCGTTAGGAAAATATTTGAGTGGATCGGCTCAGGGCGGAAATTTTTATTATTACTTTCAGTTTATTAGATTGTTATCGATTTGTAACATCATTTATGTTATTTTTAAACGGTTTTAGCTAACCCTGTTTTTATGGGATAAATCTTGCATGTGTTAGATATAGTGTAAATATATACGATAAATATACTTATTAAATAAATATTTTTACAAGAATAAGATGACTGATTAAATTAATGTTGCAATGTGTTATTCTAAAAGGAAGTGGAATTGTTTATAATTCAGTATATTTCAACAAAGTATAAACAATTCCACTTCCTGTCAGAATAATTGCAACACATTGCAATATTAATTGAATCAGTCATCTTATTCTTGTAAAAATCTTTATTTAATAAGCATATTTATCGTATATATTTACACTATATCTAACACATGCTTCATTAAAAGTTATCCGCAAAAGTTGATATTTTACATATTACTTTAGTTCTGATGACCATGCATTTTTTTTATAAGCAATGACCTGATACTATACTTGGGCTCCAGATGAGGCAACTCTTCAGGGGTTGAAATGACAGTAACATTTTATATTATATATTATATATTTTATAGGTACATAATATCTAGATGGACACTATAAACTTATGCTTTTAAAATTACCTAAATAATTGCTGCGGTAACTTTATAAGAAAGAAATGGATGAAATTATTAGGGTGAAACATGTAAAAAGTTCAAACAAAAAAAAAATTATGAGCAGTAACTATGGATGGATTAATTTGTTAATTTGATTTTACTTGATGTTTTATTTAGCAATTTTTTACAAATAACAAATACGTTTTAAAAAAATTACTTTAAAAAATACAGTGTAAAGTAGCTCTTTGACACATAGAATTTCGATCGAATTTTGGCCGCAGAGCGGGTCTCAAGAGTACTTAAAACAATCACCTTAAAACATAGCTTTCTTTTACTTCAACTTCAAACAAAAAGTCATACATTATCATTTACATTTCGTCACGTATAATGACAAGCGTGGATCTAAATATTACATTAAACATCACGTTACTATGAATGATTTCCATAGATCTTTGGCATAATGATCTCTTTGAAGTATTGAGAGCTGAATTTCAAGCGCACAGACGAAGGGAATTGATTTCAGGAGCTCTTTTATTTGCATTGAACAGAGGAAAGGCGGGTTGTTCGAAAGCTTCAATGCTTTACAAATACAGTATTATTTGATTAAACATTATGGTATCTTAGGCAAAGTTAATTTAGTAGTATAAAGGATGGTTAATATTTATTTATTTATTATTCGCAATACACGTTCTTGTATCGGCTTGTGGTTAATCTTATATCAAAAAGTTTTAATATTTGTGTATATTTGTATGTAGATGATAATGCGTTTCATTATTACTTTTGTTCCTACTCTCATTTAAGGTACTGGCTTGCTATGTAGCATTATAGCTTAGTCAAGTTATAATGTACTGTATAACTTGACTAACCAACGTAATAAAAAAAACACTTGCTTCTGTAATGAAGCAATGCTATGCAAAGAACGCTATTTCTCATTGCGTTCGTTATGTCAAGATTTCCATTTCACAATCATCACGTCTTGGCTGAGCAGGCGCATATCGCTGTATACAGCCCTGTACTTGGTCCATTTAATGCGGCATTTTCATTCTAGTTATTTGACAAAAGCAAAAGATAAAGATGGCAATACACACAATTGAGTATTTCTTTCTATTTTGAATCAATGCTATGCGTTCAGTGTTCAGTATAACACCTCGGTAGCAACTTTATCTATGCGTCGAATTTGACAAACGCATAGTATGTATGTATTTCACTCGAGTATTGTATATGAAATGATTTTTATGACACTGTGCACTCGCAAGCACTCTGAGACCTCATAATGATGTTTGTGAATACCTGCGTAAGTTTTTGAGAAATAATTTGTGACTTAAGCTGTCTATTACTGCATCAATAGGAAACTTAAAGTCACGATTTTTACACCATGTAAAAAAAGGCTACGTTACGCACAAAAAAGCGCCTGCCTAAGTGCGCGTTTAGGTCACAGAGTATTAAAAACACTTTTATTTTTAGAAACTATTTCCTATTACCACAAACACTATACTAAAGAAATAAATAAAAACAAAATAAAGTTTCTAAATGAAGTTCACTGTACGTTTACATACTTATTCAATTTGTCAAACTTCTTCCTCATATTATAAGTTAAAAGGTCTGTGTTTGTAGAGGATTCTCATCGTAATTGCAATAGAATACGTTGATATTCTCTACTTACCTAATGTTATTTAGCATCAATTATTTGTAATTGTAACATGAAACAATATAATTAATCAGGGTTTGAAACTTATTTGAGGTTCGTAATGTAATTAGATTGTTTTATTCATACTGTATCAAACAATGTAAAAAGTGTACTTTGTAAGACCCTTCATTTCATTTCAGCTAAATCAACTAATACTTCTGAAATTAAAGAAACAGTTTAAATGTCAGTATTAGATACATTTAAATTTAAGAATTGAAGTAGTTTGACTTTCATTTTTTGAAAAATAGTTCTACGAAAATTCTATTAATGTTTTGTTATGAAGAATAAAGAATAATTTAATGAATTATTCAATCTTTGATAACAGCTTACGACCAGAAAAGTCAATTCAAACTTTACGGCGAATTTAAATGAAAATACTTTTCTTTTATTCGCAATTTTTCCTTTTAGAGTTGGATCCTAAGTAATGCCTTGTGAAAGAGATTAAGCGTTCTCCAAATGGATACTGATGGGTATGGAATTATTTTATAATGTTTCTTTGATTTTTGTTTTACCTTAAAAAAATTAATAATTGAATATCTACTGAAGTAGTTTATTTATAGACTTTTCTTCAATACTTGATTTTTGCATGGTGATAGGATTTTTATCTATCCTTATTGGGGCGGCTTAGAATATTAACCCCAATGCCACGCTGGATGGGTGCCGTAAGAGGCGACTAATTCCAGCTCACTGATGGTAGAGCCCCTCGGAGGGATTATATTGGTAATGTTGATTACAATAGTTCATTATTACAATTATTATTTCTCCGTGGGGTCCGCCTGGATAGCTACAAACCTTGGCTGATGACGCATTAGTCGATGCCTTTGGTGTTGCTGATATCCATGGGCGACGATAGACACTTACCATTAAGTGGTTCGTCAGATCCTTAGTCGGTATTTTTCATAAAACATTGATAACCTCGTCCTTTTTTGAAGACGGTAAAAATAAATTAAATGGTACAAAATATGTAATTTAATGATTATGCCATTAAAAACATTAGCATTAAAATCATACGTGTAAATATACAAAAATATTTTTAATTTATTCATTTACTTTAGTACTTATTGAATATTAAACATTCCAGACACTAAACTTACAACCCTAACCTTTAAATAACTTCGTTTCAACACAAAATGAAGCATCTCAATCTGCCGAATTCCAATAATTCTCAAGAGACCTAACATAATGTGCAACAGTAAGTCTGCCTCAACTTGGCTTAAACATGGGCTTTAAAGTTTTAGTGGTCAGGCTTAAAATATGAATATATATTGAGAAACTTTAGGGTTCCCAAAATCCAGCGGGAACTTTAAAATTATTACAGCGATAACGTGCTGAGTTTGCTAAGAAACAATGTTGATACTATCTTGTTATTTAGATTCAAGTATTTGAGAGTATCGGCTTAGAGATAGGAGAGCAATCTAGTACCTAGTGGAGAATGTTTCAATTTTGAATGGGGAGATTGCACAAGAACGTTTATATTGGCAGTGAACAGACTACATGTACATACAATACATACTGAAATAGTAGCGTAAGGGTTATCGCACATTTTTCCGCACCGTCCGCGCCGGACGCATCGCGTTTGTTTGAAATCATACGAGAGCCCGATGCGGATGACGTATGCCGAAGCGGACGGTGCGGACAAATGTGCTTTCAGCATTAAAGGCCTTAATCGTATTTACCGTGTTATGGACGTGTCCTCGAATGGCGCCCACGTCTCGGAAAAAGGAGCATAGGACGCCCCCCGACCAGGTGGACTGACGACCTGAAGAAGACAGCGGGCATCCGCTGGATTCAGAAGGCTCAGGACCGGTCAGAGTGGTGTAAGTTAGGGGAGGCCTATGTCCAGCAGTGGACCTACAAAGGCTGATGGATAAGTGGATGGATGGATGATGGACGTGTCAGGTTACAAATCAAAACAATACGTGCTACTGTGCCTATATACTATACCTGTACATTTTCGTCGATAAATTTTGATGCTCCGTGCATGATATACAACGGTGTCGGTCGGTTGGTCGGTCCGTCGGTTGGTCGGTGATCGAACGGTGACGGAATGGTATAGTGGGAATCGTGCTATAGTTATCAAACAAACAATATTTTTTATCGGTCTGGCTAGTTACTATACTCTGACTATGAATGATTTTTGTTTTCGTGCTTCCATTTCAATGTCGGAGTCCTAATATTGAGCAGGTCCCCGTTTCTTTCTTGATCGGCAACGCGTCTGTAATTTACTCGATGTTAGTAACGTAAATGGGCGGTAATGACACTTACTATCAGGTAGCCGATTGGTTTTTTAATGATATAATAAAAACATTATAGATAAGAAAACAAAAGTGAATAAAAACAATAAAGCGGATAATAATAAAAAAGATACCTCAGTAATATTTGGAGATTTTTTTTTCCTTAACAGTTTCATGTCTCTTACAGATACTTCAAAGGCTGACCATAAAACCGCTTTGTGACTGGGGCATGTTATTTTTTAATTAACCTTAGTCTTGCTTCGAAAAATAATATTGTGGACCTTTTGTTCAGGACAGTCTCGAAACCAGAGAGAAACAAAAAAAACGGGCTGGGACATTCGTTAATATGATGAGATTATACAATTGATTTTGTAAAGAATATTGTTTATATTATGATATTTTTTTAGTGTAGGTACGGACGTCGGACATGTTTTGTAACTTCGTATTTGATTCTTATTGAGTCTTTCGACTGTAACAGACTTTTAGCTCACAATTTATGTATAGTTTTAGTTAGTGATTATTTGTGATAATCATGAGTATATCCATGGTACATTAGAATCGATCGTCATTACGAAATTTACACTTTCCATCGAATACTCGTATTGCATCCATCGTAAGTATGACACGAGTATTTTAACCATAATAATTATCATTTAATATATTGAATTTATACGAATATTTTGATATTTCATATTCCGTATATTCAAATTCGTCAATTGGTTACTCGATTGATAAAAAGATCGATTTTTAAAGTAAGTAGAGAACTATTTATTATATATCCGGAAGTCCATAAATATTGTTTAGAAAACTGTGCAATAAATAGGTGTCGTGTTCAATTTAAATGAGATTACATATTATTTATCCAAAGTTAATATTGCCGAACATTTGGAACGCGTAACCCCGCCCGGTACAAGGCCTTCGACAGAGCAACAGCAATTTGTGTGAACCTACAAATTGCTCTAACCTGCTTACAGCCGGCTGTATCGATCTGAACATCATTGATGCATTCAATAAAGTAGGTTAAATACAGTCAATAATGCAAATCACATGTTCCAGCACACTGGTAGAATAAGGCCAGTTTCGTGGTACTTCACAGATTTTGAGTCGAAGTCCTTCGCTTTCCGAAATAATATTATTGGGTATGCTATTGTAACGTTCTTATGCCTGGTAAGGTTCAGTTTAGATCGAAGGATCCGACTTGTTCGTTAGTAATTATAATGTGGAAAAGTGAAAAAGTTTCCAAGTCGTGGTACACCCCTGATGACTCAACCAAGCTATGGAGTCAGTCTTTATAAAAATCACACAGATATACCTACTTAACGACAACTTATTAAATGTAACGATCTGTATGGTTTTACGTATGCTGCGTCTGTATGCTGCGTCTGCATGGTGCGTAAATACGCCACGCTCAGTGAACGATGTTCACTTTATGACTAACCATCGCAACACGTGTTGGTGCTGGTGTGTATCTTGCTATACACTTTTAATTATTGTAGTGCATGTTTCCGTTGTGGGAGGGAGGGAGGTGCCACGCATGTCTTAAAGTATATACCATCATACATGTTACCCGCGTATTGTTCCAAAGTAGACTAATACTAACTTAATAACTGTATGGTTTTACCCATAAAATTTTAAAGTAACGTCACGTAAACCAGTTTTATTGATCAAAGCGACTCGAGAAGTTCCTTCGATTATTTGCCACCATTTGTAAATAACGATCTCAGCGAATCTCGGCATCAAAACCCGTATTTGCCGGGTACGAGGTTCCGTACGACACCTACGACCGAATGTTTATGTTCGACACACGCTTATATGGAAGAGAGTAAGCTGTATGTTTAGACATTTGCTTTTCTTCACAGTTCGTGTGTCTTAACAGTCAGATCACGTATGTGCGGGAACAGCGTTGGAGACGTGGGCGAAAAATTTATTTGACTCTCCCAATCAGTCTACCGAGTATTCAAGACAAAGCATTCGCACAGCTCTGAATTACTGCCTAGGGTTTCTTGCTTATTCACGTACATGCACTATTCAGCTGGGGTCTCTAATGAGTTCTTTGAATAGACAGCCTGCTATGTAGTATTTCTTTAATCAGGAGTAAAATCATTGTATTTTTATACGTCTCTTAAATCATTTTATCTGTACTCTAGTGGAATCTTGAGTCCATTAGTGGTAGTGTCAAAGTTCTACTTGAAGTTGGTTACATTTTTAACCGACTTCAAAAAAAGGAGGAGGTTCTCAATTCGACTGTTTTTTTTTATGTTCGTTACCTCAAAACTTTGGACTGGGCGAACCGATTTTGAGGATTCTCTTTTTAATCGAAAGCTGGTGGCTGTCATGTGGTCCCATATAAATTTTATTGAGATCTGACAATGGCATCCATGATAAAAACATATAAGTCTTAAATTTGTATTAAGTATGTGCGCGACAAATGGACGAATAACTCAATATCACGCCAACCGATTCTTTTTTTAATCGAAAGCAGGTGCTTGTCATGTAATCCCACATAAATTTGAACGAGATCTGACAAGTACTTTTTGAGTAACTTTGAAGTCGGTTTTTTTTTGTTAGTAAAATTTAGATTATTAATATTACTCTGTCTGTCTCTCAATTTGCGTTGGTGTCTACTCATAGGAGTATACATATACATAGATGTCGGTGACTCTCAACTAAAATTATACATAAAAATGAAGTTTCGCTGCCAAAGGGCCATTCCATTGTAGTCTACATCATTAGCAATACATATTTTATGTCAAAAAGTAACTATTTCATACAAAATACATATTGTTACTTGAGATTATTACTTGTCAATAAAGATAAAGAAGGCTTTATTTAGAAAATTTACGCAAAATGACTGAGAAGGTATTTTTAAGCTGTATTTTGAAAATCAGTCACAATATATTAATACGTTTCCAATTTAATTTGTCAGTCGTGAGGTGTTAATGTATTGGACACGTTTATTCAGACGACATCCCTCCGTCAATACTGGTGTCCATTATGATATTGAATCTCGCACCAAACGTCGAATGTTTTAGTAAAAAACATTCCCCCAATACATGTCATGTTATGTGATTATGTAGTGGTATTTTTGTTTACTTTTTATAACAAAATATGGGCTTAGACATATGTCTACTAATTTATCATTACAAACTATATTAAGAAATTATTTAATATCCATATTATAATGCTGTTTTCTGCTTTGCCCAAAGGTTGGCTGGTAGAGAATGCTCTTAACATTAAGCTCGCATTTTATACCATCTGTCCTAGGTATAATAAAGGTTAATTAAATAAAGAAATAATAATCTTTGCTTCGTCTCATAGCAACTGAGTAACTTCTAAACAAACTTGCTGATGGTGGTCATGTTCAAAAATACATTTTTTTGTCCAAACTATTCAATGGTAACTTTCACTATTCTCAATACATCATTAGGAATATAATGATTTTACAACCAAATTATTAACTAACCAATGCCTGAATAAAGTTTGGTTGTTAGCTAGTTAAGTTAAATTATAAAATCAATTGTGATTATTAAAGCGAAACGAGTGTAACCATATTATAGTACTAAAACTTTATATTAAAAGTTCTAAAGAAAACGCTTTCGGCGAACCTTAACTAAAGATTGGGTGTATATAAAAAGTTTTCTGTAACAGGCTCGATGTAATATTTTCTTTCAACGATCCATTCATCATTTTCCGTGACGCCCAATTTTCGCACCTCATACCGTTTTCAGGGATCCGGAAGTTTTCAAATGGTATAACGGACTTAAAATGTACACATAATTATGTAAATTCTTAACCCATTTACGTCCTAATTTAACTGTTACTTTATTATAACGTTATGTCAAAACATATATGAAGTGTCTAAAATTTTATAGAGTACTTAGAAGTAATTTCCAGTCTGAGTACAGTATTTCTTTAATTATTTTAAATTGTTTTTATTTTGCAAGTAAATGATCATTAATGATGATTAAGCTATCAATGTCTGGTGAAAAAAAGCGATGGACCAGCGTTTTATTGGCTTTTTGACACTGTAAGAAACAAAAGTAAAAACATTTAATTTGATGCTAACGAAAGACTGGCTAGAAAACAATCTTTCCCCTTACGCAATCAGTAAAATCATAATGATATTACACAAATGAAATTAAAAAAAAATAGTTCCCTTGTTTCATTTTATAAGTAAATAATTATTTTTTATGATCTAAGCTTCTGCGCAATCGTTTGTTTGAGAAGTTCTTTCCAAATAATTACGTGTGTTTATATTAGAATCAATAATTACGCAAGTTAGTTTACAAGTGAACGAAAGATCTAATCACTTGTGACTTGTGACCAAAAAAAAGCCTAATTAGGCCAACCGTGACCTTATATGGTCTCATTACTAACTTGGCCTTGTTTGTTATTTGTTAGATTTCGAAGAGTTATTTTACCACACCTAATTATTAAATTATTAAATTAGGTGTGGTAAAATAACTCTTCGAAATCTAACATACACCTAATTATTAAATTAGGTGTGGTAAAATAACTCTTCGAAATCTAACAAACAAGGCCAAGTTAGTAACGAGACCAAATAAGGTCACGGTTGGTCTAATTAGGCTTTTGTTTGGTCACAAGTCACAAGTGATTAGATCTTTCGTTCACTAGTAAACTAACTTGCGTAATTATAACAGTATTAACTGAGGCAGAAGTTTGGGTGTAGCTATTACACTATTACATTTCATCGTTGTGTTAGATAAAATATAATACTAATTAACCTCAAATATGCTGTTCTCAACATTATATTTTTCATAACAATAATTATGTTTAATTAAATATTTATGTATATTATCTAATCACAAAAAATGTCTGTATAGATGTCCTTTATAGACTTTGAAACCATCCAACCGATATGCCCCAAAATGGCTTCATTTGAAAGTATTGCATGCGAAGATGGTTCGAGACCACTAAAAAAATGCATTAGGCAGATTTTCGATTTTAGACTTTTTCCATACAATGCTTTTTTGCGTAGCATACGCCGGGTATCCACTTCTCGTACATCCTACATTAAAAATTTCAACGTAATAATAAGTTTTAACTTTAAACAATACCAATTTAAGCCACTCAAAATCTAAAGATCATTGATTTCATATTTCTATGAAACGTGATCGAACCTATTAATAATTCGAGCTACTTAAAATGCTAACAACATCAACTTCAGGTTATAATGTAGTCTGGGGAGACTTAATGAGCGCTGAACAACTTCTGAAGCTCGGGAACATCTCAGAGGATGTTGTTGAAACTATTCGAAGAGTATTTACGTGCTGTTTATTAGCTTTTGAGACTAAACCGCGTAATGTACAAAAATGTATCTGATGAAATTTCTTTGTTAAATTTTAAATTAATAAACGCTAGTACATTTTTTTAATTAAATCAGTTTTAAGAAGGTGCTATATAATTTAACCTTAGAGTTACATATCTTACTGTTATATTCAACCATTACCTATAAGAGCCTCTAGGTAAAACTCTTCTGTAAACGGTCACTGCCTTCAATATGTATGGGAGTAGGGAATGGCCACGTACTCTTTTTTTCCCATATTTACTTAACTAGAAATAACACATTTGTAGACTAAAGTAAAGAATAAAAGAGTTTCGTCGTTTGTGTAAAATGCAAAGGAAAAATCTTCTAATTGGTATGTTTGGCTTCAACCCAGTAATGGCTCACTACTGGGCACGGGTGTCACCTCTTGAGGAGGCCAAAGCATACTCCACCACGCTGCTCCAGTGCGGATTGGTGGAGATAGGTATATTACGTATTTATCGAAGGACATATTTTGGTAGCCAAAACATAAACAATTTTTGTATAAAAGTTGATTTATAAACCAATTTTGCTTATGCAAATAGACCTCTTCCGTAAATAATTTAGTGAAAAACATTTTGGAGAGAAAATCTGAGCATAAGCGTTCCACACAAAAAGTTTATTCCCTCGAGACTATAACGTTAAGACGTGGTTTTTGTGACCGAACGTTAAATAAAAGAAGAAGAATATCTAGTCAGAATACAAGATGGAAATCAAAATGGAATAGTAGACTTAAATATAACTATATAATGTAATGTACTATCTACCGTAGATACCAGGTTTGTATTATCCTTCATCTTCCAATAAATCTTAATATTTATAAATTACGTGTCACATTGTTTGTTAATCGATTTAAATCAAATTTGCACACCGTGTGCAGTTTGATCCAACTTGAAAGATTGAATAGACGGAAGGTTTTAATATAAAAAAAAACTTTTGACAGAACGAAGTCTGTCCGGGCAGCTAGTACATCTATATGAAACGATTTTGACTAAAAATCTTATTTTTTAAACTGAGGTTTAAAATTGACGAAAGGTTTATAGAATTTTTATAACATCCCTGTAAGTGTATTTTATTTAACATTTATTTTAATTTTTAATTTTTAATTTATTTATTTCGGGCAACAAGGCCCATAGTATAATTGTTTAATGTTTGACCGATATCCCTAATTGCCTATATATTGATAAAATTTGTTCAAATATTAACTCTGAAGGCGCCAATACTGAAGTGTAATCTTTATGAAGTGTGTGATGAAAAGATTGTATAACAGAAGATATTAGGTTGGATAATAGGATATTACCTACCCATAAGTAGAACTAGTGGGAACAAAAACCGTATCTACGATAGAACTAACGAGTAGAACTACTACTAGAACTAGTGGGAATGAACTTAAATGTATACAGTTATTTTTTTACAGTTTTTCTGTTGTAATGCGGGATCTAGCTATCGACTTTCTTGGCTGGCTTCGTTTAGGCTATACTCATGCTGTGTTGTTTAATGGCATGGACGATGACGCTACCGTCACGTGATTGACGTGTTTAACGTGACGTGAAAAATAATTTAATGCTGACCTTTAATAATTGTATACATATAATAGACATTAGAAATTTATTTTAATACGTTTGTAATATTAGAGGAATATTATTTACTTGTAAGTTGCCCTCGCCCCTTAAGCATTTTTTGTTAGAAATTTTAATAGTATTGTATTAGGCTTTCTCATGGATGTGGCTATCAAACACAAAAATATTCTTTAAAATGTGACTAGCAATTCCAGAAATCAGCGTGTTCATTGAATACAAACAAACTAAAACTTTTCATCTTTGTTATTTTACTATGGCTTTACTAAAAGCAGTGAGAGCCTAGCGGTTAGAACGTTGGTGTTCGAGAGACCAACGGAGGGGCCCGAGTTCAAATCCTGGCACGCACCTCTAATTTTCAAATATTATGTGCGTATTAGAAGTTAATTATCACTTGCTTCGGTGAAGGAAAACATCGTGAGGAAACCTGCACACCGGAGAGTTCTCCATAAAGTTCTCAAAGGTGTGAGAAGTATACCAATCCGCACTTGGCCAGCGTGGTAGACTGTGGCCTAATACCCCTCACATTGTGAGAGGAGACCCCGAACCCAGCAGTGCAGCAGTGGGATAATTATGGGTTGTTGCTTTGCTTTTTGCTTTTACTAAAATTATATGTGGACCATTTAAAATACTATCAATTTCCACACTTGCGCCTACACATGCGTCCACATCTGAAATAA
The DNA here is from genome assembly GCA_951805285.1 of Thymelicus acteon. Taxonomy (NCBI): domain Eukaryota; kingdom Metazoa; phylum Arthropoda; class Insecta; order Lepidoptera; family Hesperiidae; genus Thymelicus; species Thymelicus acteon. The sequence goes on along the minus strand of OX638219.1, from coordinate 6,947,974 downwards.
TAATACGATGGAGTTAAACTCTGACGTCATAAAACAGTTTTAAATGACGTCATAAACTGCAATAAAACTGAGTCATGACTGTTAACAGCGTCATTTACAAGATAGACCTGAACGTTAGTTATCCCTCTCTACCATGTGTAAGCGTAGTACGAGAAAACATCTCATTACCCGCGTTTCGTTCGGAGCAAATGGGGGTTAATTTCATTAGCGCGAGCTCAACGAATCGTGTGATAACTTTAGTGATGTTATGTAGAGGCGCCCTTGGGAATAAAATAAATGTTTGCAAGCCAACAAACAGGAATTCTTTGTGACGTACATGTGTTCATTAGGCTGACTTTTGTTAATATTCGTAAGTTAAGTCCGTGTTTTTGTATGTCAGAGCGTGCGATGTCTTTGTTCCGTGTAAGGTCGGGTGGCTTATTTTTTGTTGCTTAAGACTAAAAGTTTCTTTGAAGCCAGGAAAATATTTTTTCTTCACAATATGTATCGCATAAATGATAAATGAAGGCAAAAATGATAGTGACTTATGGTAAAGCCAGTTCATAATAACCGGAAACCTAAATAAATATTGAAAATCAAATAAAAATGTAACGTCTCAAATTTTTTTTACACAAATATACTAAATGAAAACAAAGGACAACAAACGAGGGTATATTTATAACATTTCCAAATTTACATACCTACTTAATTATAATTACATTAATCGATACAAAAATGTTTATAAATCACTGCATTCCCAACGCTAGCCGAAATCGAATGAATCCATCAAAGAAAAAAATGGTAATAAAATTGACTCTCAGGTAACCCCCAGAGCATTGATACGTTCACTTCATTACCATAACTGATTGGACAGAGGTATTGTCCTGAAATTCGCGCGGCAATTACGGAATACGCCACGCTGAGCCCCACGTGCTGTGTAATTATTGGACTGGGACCAAAACTTCCGAATAAAGCACTTCCAAAAGACTCAACATTGTAACGAGGTGTACTAATACCTCGTTCAATACTCCTTGGCTGGCAGATGCATTTTACTTTTAAATTTTTAAATATTGTCATTTTTGGCTTGAAAATAAAAATGATCTGTCAGCTGGGTTCCCTTCGGGAATGATGTAAATATGTACGATATTTTTATTTTGGATATTTTTATCACTTTTATAAATTTTGTATAGTGCCTAATTATGTAAATATTTTGATAGTGATTGTATAGGATATTTATACCTTGCAAAATAATTATACCTTGAAGAATCTGAGTTGTTCCTAATTGAATAATCTCTTACCCCGCCCTGAGCTACCTACAATTACTACTGTCGAGGATCTGCCCCCTCGCACTGGCGCCCAATACGGTAATACAGAATACATAAGTATACCCAGGACAATTATTCTCGAAAATATTGGATTAATTGGACATGTATATTTTGATTGGAAACCTCTGTTTATACCTACATACCTACAATATCATTGGAAGACTGCCGGGAAGACTCCCTAATTTTTCGGAAGACAAGGAAGAAGAAATAAATTAAAGGTTACCTTAATTATAATTACTTAATGTATTTTTTATTTTTCAAAATTCCAAAAGACATTATCGTCCCCTCCCCATAGCGGCCCTTATTCGAATCATTTTTATACTGTATATTATTGTAACAATAGGTACCTACATGTTCATATTTTATTATTTTTATATTTTGTACATATTTGCATTTAAATTTATTGTGACACAAGAATGGCATCTTGTGTCGTTGCCTAGTAACGATTAATTTTATTATTGATTGTTATTAATTTCTATTATTTTATTTTAATGTTACGTTCACAGTAACAATTATAATTCTGTTGAACGGAACTACCTAATTCTGTAAATTTGTAAATCTGTAAATACTACTATTATTTACTATAGTTACAGAGCGGATTACAACTCTTTAAATAAGCCTATGGTACGAGCGGGTCGTGACTCGTTAAATAAGCCTACACCTTACCCTTACTTACCTTTACCACAGTATAATTACCTTATACTGTGTCTTTACTTACTTCTTAGCCTTCTGGGTTATTTCTCAAGAGCGGATTAGAACTCTATAAATAAGCCTATGGTACGAGCGGGTCGTGACTCGTTAAATAAGCCTACACCTTATAAATATGTAAATTATGTATGTTTGTACGTATGTAAATAGATACTTTCTTTATACCTACTCTACTTTGTTTATACTTTTATTTTTACTAAAAAAAAAATCATTAAGATTTTTTTTGAGGGGAGCCCGGGGTATTGTAACGAGGTGTATTAATACCTCGTTCAATACTCCTTGGCTGGCAGATGCATTTTACTTTTAAATTTTTAAATATTGTCATTTTTGGCTTGAAAATAAAAATGATCTGTCAGCTGGGTTCCCTTCGGGAATGATGTAAATATGTACGATATTTTTATTTTGGATATTTTTATCACTTTTATAAATTTTGTATAGTGCCTAATTATGTAAATATTTTGATAGTGATTGTATAGGATATTTATACCTTGCAAAATAATTATACCTTGAAGAATCTGAGTTGTTCCTAATTGAATAATCTCTTACCCCGCCCTGAGCTACCTACAATTACTACTGTCGAGGATCTGCCCCCTCGCAACATTCGTAAATTAAAATATCTTTCAGTAACGACAGTTTGTACTACACTAATTGGCCCAATTGAGGACCGCGGCTACTCGCTTCACGATCTATAAGACCCCTCATCTGTTATCTGTTAAGAACGAGAATTGTAAGAGAATTTTCATTCTCATCACGTTCTTGCGCCGCAATTAAGAAGTTAATGAGATCGAGTGCTGACCTCGTTTGCTGCAATCAATAATGATCAGTGAATTAAAATATAAAACGCCTCCTCAGGTTCTACGGAGACGAGGTTATCTAACAAGATTATGTTGTCGCCCAATTCAATTAGTATCACTTAATACTTTCGTTGAATAGCCATTTTCCGGTTGGAATTTTCTTCGTTTCTCAAAAGAATACGTCATGATTTTTATAGTTAAGTGAGTACATTAATATTATTTTTGTATACATGCATTAGTTGGGCAGAAATCCATCCATCAACCCTTGGAGGTCCGCTGCTGGACATAGGCCCTAACTTGCGTCACTCTGACTGGCTGGTCCTAAGCCTTCTGAATCTAGCGGATGCCCGCTGTCTTCTTCAGGTTGTCAGTCCATCTGGTCGGGGGGCGTCCGATACTCCTTTTTACGATAGTTGGGCGTCATTCGAGAACCTTTCTTCTCCAACGGCTATCTGTCCTTTGAACAATGTGGACAGTCCAATGTCACTTCAACCGGATTATTGGCTGAGCTATGTCGGTTATCCTTGTTCGTCTACGGATTTCTACATTTCTGCCGCGAACACGTAATTAGCCTGAAATGGGATAATTATATTTTAGTTTTACCATTTAACCAAAAACATTTTTTATCAAAAAACAACCATCCCAAAATTGCTACGATTAGATTAAGATTCCTTTTAACAAACAATATTAAGAATATTGTTTGCTGTTCCAATATTACTAAGGAATACTAAGTTCATTTTTCCTTTGTTATAAAAAATAACAGATACTATTACCATTCCACAGCTAATACCACAAAAGGTATTACCAAAAACACGCTTAAGTCTAGGTCGTTGTACATGAATATCGAGGAGACATTACCTCGTACGCTAATAGGCAATATCTGACGCTCAAATTGCCTTCCTAACGATATTTCTGCACCAAGTAATAAAACCCATAATCCTATTACCGACCGACGAAATCGTTTTTGCACATATTTGTGTAATATCATCTGTATTTGATATTTATTTCGATTTTATTAAACATTCAAATTTCTCGTTACAGTTTATTGCTACCAAACAAAAAAAATATTCAATTATCACAAGAGCGCGACTTCACTAAGCAAATTTATATATACATACTTTAAAACTCATGATAAGTTAACAGTCATTATTAATGTCATACACATAGGACACAACAAATGTTATGACGAAGTTAATGTGTTCTACCACGTGACAGCCCAGCTCTAGTTCTCGAAGTTAAATTGAAACTGGTAGTGAAACCGCACTCCTATGATTTATAAGTCGCACGTTTATTGTCGACGGGCCACTGTTCTGAATGTATTTTAGCACAATGGATATTTTGGTACTTGAGATGTCTAACCAGTTTATAACGTGAATAACTTAAGATTTACTGTATTTAAATGCCTTACATAAGTCATGTACTAAGTAATATAATAGAATAAGGTTTCGCTAATTATAATTATGGTATTATTTTTATAACCATCTTTTTTATTTTCAGTCGTGCTTGAAATATGCCATGTATCTACATTATAATAATCTCGGTAAAGTTACTTATAAATATGTGGACCTACCTTGTTAAGAAGGAGTTAATCTTAACAAACACGACTGAAAATAAAAAAGATGGTTATAAAAGTTATAAAAGATAAAGTTAAGATTAACTCCTTCTTAACAAGGTAGGTCCACATATTTATACGTAACTTTACCGAGATTATTATAATGTAGATACATGGCATATTTCAAACACGACTGAAAATAAAAAAAGATGGTTAACTAAACTAGTTAATTAAACAATTATGATTGTTGAAGCATTCTTGCACATACTACCACACTGCTCCACTGTGGATTCATGAGGGAATTAATGTCCATATCAAATGACAAGATAATGCATGGCACCAACTAGCACATTACAGTAACCAACTAAATTGTAATTACCCCTAGTGGAGTTATGATATACAAGCTAGAAACACTAACATTTTGGTACCTTTGTCACAACAGTTATAGCAACACAAACACCGGTTGCTTAGTTTAGAGTATCCTCACGCGGCTAATAAATCATGAGTTACAAGCGTTACACAGTTTCAATTTAACTTTGGAACCGTAGAACCTCTTTAACCGACAAATCAACAACTTACTAAATACACTGGAGTATTTGAATATGCCAGTACTAAAATTTATTTATGCGTGGTACTAGTTAACTCCTAATTAATTAGTTAATAATCATAATTGTTTAATTAAAGGAAATTAAAGCCAAATTATTTAAGGCAACTTTACAATAATTTATATGGATTCAAATTATTAGGGATCCGAAGTAAAATTGGAACCCTTATAGTTTCGTCATGTCCGTCCGTCTGTCCGTCTGTCCGAAGCAAAGCGCACAGACCCTTAGTGCTAGAAAGCTGTAATTTGACATGCATATACATATTTACTAAAACTAAAAACTAAACTAAACTAATTTACTAAATCATAGAATAAAATATTGAAATACATTTTTTTTCAGGGTACCTCCTCTACAGGTAACGTGAGGATGATTTTTTATTCGACGAGTACCCTATAGTGTGGGGTACGATACGACGGGTATTCTTTTAAGACCATTTTTGGAATTAGGGGTCCGTTTGTGAAATATTTGGCTTTAAAATGCTAATTTTAGTTAGAGTCAAGTGTCCCCCGCCTGCCGGCTGGACGGTTGGAGTTGGACAAGTGAAAAAATTCTCAAAAATAGGTTATATGATCAATTTACAAGGAAAACTATCACGGTTATGTTAGCATAAGTAGTTAATGGGTAACAGTAGATAAACTTACTGCTTCGAAACCCTACATTGCGCGTGGCCTGACACACACCCGGTTTTTTACAGGATGTTTTAATGCTGATTATTTGCCTACATGTTAATATCTAAATACATGTTGAGAAAAAAATTTAAAGAATAATATTCAAAATATCGTTGTTGCGACTTTAAGACCTCTTATGTGTTATGCGCCACTTTTTGCAAAATCACTTTTTTACGTCAAATGATACATTTTGAAGCACTATCGAATTAAAAAACTCTCATGTGTGTACGACGTTTCCATCGTAATTTATTCACCAAATTCAAAATCAGCTATGTGCTTGCTAAACAAAACTTTATCGATTTTTATCGATTCTCTCAGAAAGCTGATTTTTTACACATACCTAAGAGGTCTTAAAGTCGCACACATTTCAATATTGTGTCCCTTTCGTACCTGTCTCGACAAGATCTGGATATTCAGCTGTTATAATCACAATGAAACATTTACATAGGAAGATGATACAGTTGGCAACAAGTAACGGGTCAAAGCCCGAGGCGAAATGTGCCAAGATAAGCATTAACAAGAACAAAGGCTTTTTGACCCACAGTACCACGAAGGACTCTTTGAGAGTACATATTATCAAACCTTTCGATATATTGCCATCTTGTGATACTTATCCGTCAGGTTTCGATTATATTATAAGTAAATAATTTTTAACCGACTTCAAAAAAAGGAGGAGGTTCTCAATTCGACTGTATTTTTTTATGTTTGTTACCTCAGAACTTTCGACTGGGTGAACCGATTTTGATGATTGTTTTTTTAAACGAAAGCTGGTGCTTATCATGTGGTCCCACTTAAATTTAATTGAGATATGACAATGGCATCCATGAGAAAACCATATAAGTCTTAAATTTGCATTAAATATGAGCGCGACAAATGGATGAATAACTCAATATCACGCCAACCGATTTCGATGATTCTTTTTTTAGTCGAAAGCAGGTGCTTGTCATGTAATCCCACATAAATTTTAACGAGATCTAACGAGTAGTTTTTGAGTAATTTTGAAGTCGGTTATTTTTTGTTAGTAAAATTAAGATTATGTTAAAGGTATGAATGTAGGCAAAGTTATTAGTTTTGAGTGATTATTGCAACGGCTACAGTGTTATTAAAATCCTACTAATATTATAAATGCGAAAGTTTGGATGTTTGGATGTTTGGATGTTTGGATGTTTGTGTTGCAATCACGCAAAAACGGCTGATCGGATATAGATGAAATTTGGCACACAGATAGTTTAATACCTAGAATAATATATAGGATACTTTTTATCCCGAGATATTAATCTATTCCCGAGGGAGAAGAAGTAATCCATCCATCCATCCATCAGCCCTTAGAGGTCCACTGCTGGACATAGGCCTCCCCTAACTTGCGCCACTCTGACCGGTCCTGAGCCTTCTGAATCCAGCGGATGCCCGCTGTCTTCTTCAGGTCGTCAGTCCACCTGGTCGGGGGGCGTCCTATGCTCCTTTTTCCGAGACGTGGGCGCCATTCGAGGACCTTTCTTCCCCAACGGTTATCGGTCCTTCGCACTATGTGGCCAGCCCATTGCCACTTCAGCCGGCTAATTCTTTGAGCTATGTCGGTTACCCTTGTTCGTCTACGGATCTCCTCATTTCTGATGCGATCACGTAGAGAAATACCGAGCATAGCCCTCTCCATAGCTCGCTGCGCAACTCTGAGCTTGTGAATCAGGCCAACAGTAAAGCACCACGTCTCGGATCCGTATGTCATCACTGGCAACACACACTGCTCGAACACCTTCGACTTCAGGCACTGAGGTAGTGTTTTGGACGACAAGATATGACGCAGTTTCCCGAACGCAGCCCATCCGAGTTGGATTCTACGAGTGACTTCTTTCTCGAAGTTGGACTTACCCATCTGGATCACTTGTCCCAGGTAATTGTATTCGTCTACAACTTCAAGAGCAGCGCCGTCAACAACAACCGGTACGGGTGTGACATGGACATTCGACATGATTTTCGTCTTTTCCATGTTCATCTTAAGACCCACCCGTTGTGAGGCGCTGTTCAAGTCCCCGAGCATTGTACCAAGTTCTTCCAGGGAACCCGCCAGGATGACTATATCATCGGCATATCGCAGGTGTGTGATGTATTCGCCATTGATGTTAATGCCACGTCGTTTCCACTCCATCAGCTTGAACACGTCTTCCAACGCAGCGGTGAACAGCTTTGGGATATGACATCCCCTTGCCTGACACCTCTCTGCAGTTGGATGGGGTTCGTTGCTGTGTCGTGTACTCTGACGGACATGGTGGCTGATGAGTACAAACACTTCAACACCTCGATATACCGGTAGTCGATCCGGCACCGCTGGAGAGAATTTAGTACCGCCCAGGTCTCGATAGAATCGAAGGCTTTCTCATAGTCCACATAGGCAACACACAACGGCAGATTATACTCCTCGGTCTTTTGTATAATCTGCCGCAGTGTGTGTATATGGTCTATGGTGCTGTAGCCTTTTCGGAATCCTGCTTGTTCGGGAGGCTGGAAGTCGTCAAGCCTGCGTGCAATGCGATTTGTGAGTACCCTCGAAAACAGCTTATAAACGTGGCTCAGAAGTGCAATGGGCCTGTAGTTCTTCAAAAGGGCTTTGTCGCCCTTCTTGAAGAACAGCGTCACCACACTTCTGCCCCACACTTCCGGGGTAATTCCAGTGTAAATGACGGAATCGAACAGTTTTGGGAGCGCCACTAGAAGGGGTTTCCCTCCAGCTCTTAGAAGCTCGGTTGTGATTCCGTCATCTCCCGGTGCCTTGTTATTTTTAAGCTGTTTGAGAGCCTCTCTAATCTCATACAGGCTGACGTCCGGGATATCCTCTGTGTAGTGTCGGGTCAGTTTAGCTCTCTTATCGCTCTCCTCGCTAGGAGGTGGAGCTTGAGAGGAGGCATACAACCGTCCGTAGTATCTCTCAGTCTCTCTCAGAACTTCCGGTTTCGACGAAACCATGGTGCCGGACTCGGTCTTCAACCTCGTAAGCTGACTTTGCCCAATAGACAGATCCCTGGCGAACACTTTGGAGCCTTGGTTTCGCTCAATTGTGTTTTTTACACGATTTGCGTTGTGTTTTCGCAAATCGCGTCGCCTGCACTTGGAGATCTGCTCATTGAGCCGTCGGTATTCCCTCATAGAGGTTGGAGACTGCACACATAGTTCTCGTCGATCCCTCATAAGACCGAGAGTTTGTTCTGAGAGAACCTGAGATCTACCACTAGGGTGGGTCTTGAAGTACTTTGACCCTACCTCGTGGACAGTTGTTACCATCCTGGTGTTAAACTCGTCCACTGACGTGCACGATTCTAGGCACGCAAAACGGTTTTGCAGCTCCAGTTGAAAGTTTTCGGATCCCTGGATTTGGACGGATGTTGGGCGGAGCGTAGACTTCATCAGGCGTGACCGTTCCAGCTTCAGATCGATATTTAATGTGCCTCTCACAAGTCGGTGATCGCTTCCGGTTTTGAACCTGCTGATCACAGAGACATCATTAAATATGTGCCGTTTGTCTGCCAGAATGAAGTCTATCTCGCTTTTCGTGGAACCATCAGGGCTTATCCAAGTCCACTTGCGTTGTGGCTTCTTTCTGAAGAAGGAGTTCATCATGAAGAGATCTTCCTTCTCCAAAAAGTTGGCCAGCAAGTGTCCTCGGTGGTTCCGTCGTCCAATTCCGTAGGGACCCACCTTCATCTCGGCGCCGCTTTGCGTGCCCAGCTTCGCGTTGAAGTCCCCCATCACAACATTGAAGTGAGCTTTAGAGGTATGTATGGCTCTACTTATGTCCTCATACATAACCTCAACCTCATCGTCGGGATGTGTCGAAGTCGGCGCATATACCTGTACAACCTTCAACGAATACCGTTTGGATATTCTGAGTGTAAGGTACGCTACCCTGGCCGACACGCTCCCAACTTGCACAATGTTGTTGACAAGGGACTTGTGAACGAGAAACCCGACACCACCTTGGGACAGATGTTCGCCCTCCCGGTGATAGAACAAGTTTCCGGATTTGAGTATTATCGTGTCCTCCCCCTGTCTTCGGACTTCAGATAAACCCACAATACTCCAGTTTAACTTGTCTATCTCTTCTTCCAGCTCTTTTACCTTGTCGTCGGTCCTCAGTGTCCTGGTGTTGTATGTTGCCAGGTGCAGAAGTCGTCGTTTGGATTGGTAGCCCGATCTCTGCCGGCGATTCTTAGCACCCCCTGCCCCGCCGTTACCATAGCCGCTACCGTAACTAGGAATAGCGGGGCTGCCGGGGACTGGGGGCCGAGGCTCATTCGTGACTATCATGCGGGGGTTTTAGCCGATAGTCACCACGCTTGGCTAGTGCGTGTTGGTGACCGCAGGTGACCTGACTGGTATTCGTCACACACAGGAAGATGCTGCTGCCCACCTTCCTGGATTTGTCCTATTAGTCGCCTTTTACGACATCCCAGGAAGAACGGGAGTGGTGCTATTCTACAAAGTGAACCCGGACACCACGCGGGGAAGGAATAGCGGGGCTGCCGGGGACTGGGGGCCGAGGCTCATTCGTGACTATCATGCGGGGGTAAGAAGAAGTAAACTAAATGGTAATAGGAAAACAGTTTTGACGTTTGTCATCACAGTGACATTAGAAAACTCAAAACAGCTGATTGAGTGATTAAATTATAATTGGTTCATTGTTTTAATATGTTTATTTACAAACATAAAAATTTGCGGTGAGGCACATTGTGATCATTTTTATCATGCAATGGAAGCTTTAGTAACCATCGATCTCGTGTAAAATCAAGTAAAACAAACACAGCATTTTTACGCAAAATGAAGGCTGCTTACACATCAGCGTTTGTCGAGCGTTTCTAGCGCTAGACGCTTGATCGATGAATTATAAAAAAATAATAATTTTACGTTGAACAAGTATTCGTAGCTTATCAAGGTTTTTCCTAGCTCTAAATATAAATTGCAATTGAAATACTATTATATTATATCTTATCAGGTTTAATTAATAGCAAAAATATCAAAATGGCTGTCTGTAAAATCTGTATACGGACGGAGATTTAACGTGACAACGTCTGTTCGTGGTATAAGTTTTTGGAACATAAGTTCACTAATTAGTCTATTCAACTCCGACGCCAGAAACGCTCGCGTAGAAGAGAGACGCAAGGCGCGCGCCGGTCGAGCGAGCCTCTCTCTTTAATGCGCGTGCATGGTAACGTTCCGGCAAATCTTACTTGGTCGTTACACAGTTTTCGTGAATGACACCTGAGTCAACCAATTTATAGACGTTGTCAAGTCAAAAAATCATCAAATTTGGTTTTTAACATTCGTAAATATCTGCCTATATTTTTTCATTTACCTTATAGAAATAAATATAGATTTTTTTAACTTATTTAGCAAATCATTAAACACGTGTGTCGGATGAACGCGTACGCTTATAAAATCCTAGTGTGGTGTCGGCCTTATGTCAATTCGGCCTTGTCAATATTTCTTTATTTTTTTATTGCTGTGCATGCATATAACCAGTGCTTTAGCCGAACACTACAAACCTTAAATAATTTTTTAATGAACAAGACCGTTAGTATACAATGGGTTTAGGTAGGAATAGATTCGTTGTTTGTAGAAGCGATTTTCATGATTTTTTTATTGTACTGGGAATTTACTCAACTTGGTCAATATAGTGAGACTATGGATTCTGGATGTTAAGAGTGAGCTTCTCAGTCGTAGAGAATAACTGAATCGTGTTTAAATATGTTCGCTGTTGTTATCGTTGACATCGCAAGATGTGTGTCAGAGACGAAATATGACTCCTCAACGGAACAATTCAAATAACTAAACAATTTTCAAACATATTTGTTGTTCGTAAATTTAAGGGTATAATCTACAAATCCGTCATAAGACTTGTCGTAATGTTGAGATCAGAATGTTGGGCTACAAAGAAGATGGATGAGAGACGATTGCATATCATAGAGATGAGAATGTTGAGGTGGATGTGTGGAGTGACGAGAATGGACAAAGTAAGGAATGAGTATAATAGAAGAAAGTTTGAAAGTGGCAAAAATTACAAAAAAGTTAAAAGGGAACCGAATATCACGGTATGGGCACGAGATGAGGCGAGAGGAAACGCATGTGACGAGAAGAGTGATGGATATGAATGTGATGGATAGACGAAGGGGACGAGGACGACCAAAGAAAAGATGGATGGATTGTGTTACAGATGATATGAAAGATAAGAGAGATAGTGTAAAGATGACGGCTGATAGGGAAGTGTGGAAGAGGAAAACATATTGCGCCAACCCCAAATAAAATTGGGAAATGGGCAGGATGATGATGAATGTTAACACTGTAAAACCAGACGCATAGACAAATAGATTTTTTGAAGTGAAAACTTCTTTAGTACGGGGGTGATTTGAAATTCGATGAAACGAAACTGTCCAGTGGAGACTGGAGTTCAGTGGAGACGAGTTGAGTGGAGACTGGAGTTGAGTGGAGACTGGAGTTGAGTGGAGACTGGAGTTTAGTGGAGACTGGAGTTGAATGGAGACTGGAGTTGAGTGGAGACTAGAGTTGAGTGGAGACTGGAGTTGAATGGAGACTGGAGTGAAGTGGAGACTGGAGTGGAGTGGAGACTGGAGTGGAATGGAGACTGGAGTGGAGTGGAGACTGGAGTGGAGTGGAGACTGGAGTGGAGTGGAGACTGGAGTTGAGTGGAGACTGGAGTTGAGTGGAGACTGGAGCTGAGTGGAGACTGGAGTTGAGTGGAGACTGGAGTTGAGTGGAGACTGGAGTGGAGTGGAGACTGGAGTGGAGTGGAGAGTGGAGAGTGGAGACTGGAGTGGAGTGGAGACTGGAGTGGAGTGGAGTAGTAAAACCTACAATTATCATCTTCCCGAAATTTTATTCGTCTCATTATTTATTTATTTATTTATTTATTTACTCTTTATTGACCACAATATTTAATTACGGTACAATTGGCGAGCTTAATGCTTAATGCATTCTCTATTATTATTATTATTATTAATCATTATCTTGAAAACAAAATTTTTGAAGGTTTCACTTCTACCACGTTATGTGTGAATAGCACACTTTTTATTTTTTTAAATTATAAGTTATTGCTTGACTATAATTCCACCTGATAGTAAGTAGCGATGTAGTCTTGGTTTATTATAGGATCTATTTAGTACATAAATATACATATATATTTTTATACCATTCATACTTTAAGTATGATAATGATCATGTTTCGCGATGACCCGCGATGATTGCAAGGAAAATACTTAATTTGGCATACTTTTAATTTTAAATCATAGTTTAACGATATAACAAACTGCAACTTCATCTGCGTAAATAAGGTCCACAGACAAATAAATCTTATTTTTGACTACGGAATCGTGTAATTTTTTAGCGATATAATCGATATGGCCAAGACGCTATATAATTTTAGCTACTAAAAGATATGCATGGGGTAACCTCCCTCTTGCCACTCTATGGAGTACATAAAACACTGAGTCTCTTCGTTTCGTTTCGTTTCAATGCCCTTAATAAAGATGTCATATTATATGGAAGCATCCATTAAATATACCGATGTTATTTAAATAATGATATGGTTCGTTTGTGTTACGTTTGTGTAAACGTAATTCTGTTAATGGTTCTGCTGTTTGTTCTAATTGCGGAATAACTTTATAGTTTTCCTCCAGTTTCCTCGCATCACAAAATTTACACGTTTTGTTAATGTTATCCCTTTTCATAAGCTTTTGGCTACTGAGATTCGCGTGTTGTGACTCGCTTCATACTCTAGCAACAGCCTATCTCCGTCATTCTGTTTCATGAGCATGTTGCTAACGTCATTTACCTGCCTGTTCCGGCGTAGCAGCTCTCAAGCTTGGTGAAATTATTCCTCACGACGTTTCCTTTGATTTTTATGACCCTTAAGCAGCTCGCTGGTACGCCAAATAATGAATATGGTACTGGTGTCGATGATGTGCCTGTTTAAGCAGCTCTTAAGGTAGCCTGCCGCTGAACTTCTTCCTCAAGACATGCCCTATGATTTTTTCGAATCTTTAGCAACTTGCTAGAACACGAAATAATAAGCATGTTGTCGACATCATTCTTTGGGATGAAAAGCAGGATACTGTAAGTTTAATTCACAAACATCCAAACATCTAAACCTAACATCTAAATTTTAGTAGGATCTGGATCTAATTCTAAATTCTCGCGGACGAAGTCGCGGGTAGAAGCTAGTATTATATAATATGATATCTGATCTTATATATTGTGTAACAAAATTCAAACATAATAGGTACATAAAAGTATTCTTCTTTGATAAAATAAAATATAACTAAATAGATAAATATGCATTGTAAAAATTTGATTATCTTCGGAAATGATATTCTTAAACGAAATCTTCAGATTGTCTAATGTAGAAAATCTCTGAATTTATAAAAATACTAACAATAAGTACACAAACTTAGATAATTATGACGGTGGTATGAAAAATTTAGTATTTCTACAGAAAAATTATTTCTGTTATTTCAATAGCAATTTTTAATTCAACTGGTGATAAAATAACACCTGTCTTTTGAATAGTGCCCTGCCACCAAATCCTGCTTTACCGCTGTCCCAACCTCTGTATCTGAAACGTTATTATCTTCACTCAAAGGGCTTCACTTCCGTCTCACTGATCTTGCAAACTGTATCTTTTTTCATTTAGTTCCGCTATGATAGTTACAGACCTTTGTGAAAAAAAAACTATGCTTCTCGAAATATATTCTTTTAGATAAAATAACTTCATATGATGTTTTGACATTTAGTAATACAAACTCTTATTTTATTAGGTAACTTGTAACTGGTCCTCACTTTTTAACATTTTACTATAATATGGGTACTCACGATATTTATTTTATACGCCGATATTTCGACCCACTCGCATGGATTGTGGTCATGAATGAACTGCGGTGGTGCGTAGAAACTTTTGACAGGATGACAGATGATATTTGATATTAATAGGTACATAAGTCTATCAACTTTCCGTCTACAGTGCCACCAACTTATCTGTAAAGTGGCGAAAATTGTAGCTAATGAAAAGTCATTCATAAGTACTTTGTGGTCATTCATCTGTCAGTTACTACCTCTCGAATTGCGTCCAATGATTGGTCAAATGCGTCCAACAGCACCCTCCTTCACTTCACAGATAAGTTGGTTTTACTGTAGTTTTTTTTTTGCGTTTTGTTAACCATATTACGACACACTACTCTAACCAATTTGCAATTTGAATCCTAATGAAGTTGGTGTTTTTTTATCTCTCTGGCTTCTATATCCTCGCTACTTTGTGTATAGCTTATAGCCTTTCTTATGAGTGTGAGAACTGAATGTAAATGGGGCTTGAAAGTCAATTCTTTCTTTTGTTTTCTCTCTTTTTGGGTCGGTAACGCATCGGTGGTGTCCATAGAGTGGTGTCGCTGGTATCTACATCGACAGCTATCATGAGCGACAATAGCCATTTAGTAACAGATGGATTGTCAGCTCGTTTGTAAGCTATTTTGATAAAAAAAAATATGGATGTTTATTTCAGACCTATTTTCAATATTCTCCTTTGTAAAAATTTTAACTAATTTATAACGAAACTTGGATTTTACTTTACATAATAGGTCATTAATTCTCTGATATTCCATATCTAGAAAAATGTAAACTTTAAATAGTTACTATAAAAGAGTTTGCACTTTGTTTTGCATTTCAATTAAACCATTATTTTAGAGGTTGTAAGTTACGACAAAAACAGCACACGTCCGAGCGCGTGTGGCTTAATAAAGTTTTACTTCGATACGTAAAAAGCGTGTAGTCAGCCAAAATTGAGATTTATCAGTCCCGGCGCATAACACAATGGCGGGCAGCTGGGAAACAATGGCTAAAAGCCGAAAGCCACGTCTGAATTAAGCCCATTACGGGCCGACCGCACCGATAGCTGGCGTTCTGTGTAATGTACCTGGTCCGTTCTACGGTTGCACTATCAACATCGTATACCCTGTATGTGTAACTATCAAATACAATTTTATAGATAGGCCTGGTTTGTAGTATCAATATTGTTAAATTTAATTCTGCTGTGAAGGTAAAATTTTGGATCAATTTATTGTAATGTAGCTGCGTTTACTTTTATTGTAATTAGTCATTCATAGTTTAATGTTTAGGTTTTGCTATACTAACAATTAGTAATTGATCATCATCACAACCCATATTGTCCCACTGATGGGGCTCGGCTTTACTTACTGAGCTAAGGCACAGACCATAGTCCGCCACGTCAAGTGCAGATTGGTAAATATACTAGTCGTTTTATTTGAGGCACTATAATAAGACTAATTTGAACATAATTATCTTTGAAATTTATGGCCTTCCCTGCCCGTAAAAACAATGATTAACTTTTTACTATATTTTCTGTGGTTATTGTACCTACCTATAAAGATCTTACTGGTATTTTTACTTTTTATATCGTGCTATTTATTTTATAGCATTACATACTGAAATACACCTGTTGAATTATCTAATAATCTTAAAACATTTAATATACTTAAGTATCATAATTTATCCAGGCCATAATAATACTAGTTCTAGATTCTAAAATAGTCATGTTTTCTTAATCCAAACAAAAGAAATCCGGACAAAAAATAAGAATTTGCTATAATTTATAATAATAAATAAAGTATGTAGATATTCCTCCAAAAAAAAATTTGGAAAAATACCATCAAATCAAGTGCATACACAGACAAAAATAACAACATAATTATTCACTATAGAAGTCTGTAAGAGCTAGAACCAATTAAAATTCACTTATTTGAGCGTGGAGCTCCGACAATGTTGTGGATAAATAATTGCTAAAAGCTGAAAGCTTCGTCTGAATTAAGTTCATTAAAGACAAACCACACCAACTACTTAACTATACGTATATAATGAGTTCACGTAATGTACAAAGCCTTTAAGGTAAATGAACGCAAAGTGGATTAAAATGTTTTTGTATTAGGCTAAAAATAAGAAAAAGACATATTAAATCGAACGATTAAAGCTTTCTGATATATTGCTCACTATTTTGTTCACAACATACAGTTAGCTAATTTTTTTATTGTGAATCCGTCCTTCTGAGGACGATCGGCAATTCATCCAGGTTGTCGTGTGACAATCGTTAAGTTTTATTTGAAAGTAGCTGTCTTGGCGAACTTCGTATCGCCTAACAACAAGTGAATGTACTTTGTTGTTACTTTTAACTTTTATAGTTTTGGTAGGTTTGACAAATCAGAGACCATTGAATTCCCTCTACCTCTAACTCTCGCTCCCCCTCCCGCTCCCCTTCCCGCTCCTCCTTTCCCTCTTCCTCCCCCTTCCCTCTCTTCCCCTTATAAACTTATATACAAATTTTCACCCTTTTTACTTCAAAACTGACGAAGTTGCGTAGTAAGTTCCATCCCCTAAATTAACCCTTGAAGGGATGATTTCCCAAAAAAATGTGTTAAAATTAATTTTTATTAATAACTATAAACTTATATACAAAAATTTCATATTTATAACTTTACAACTGACGAAGTTGGTTTGTATGAAAGTGACTTTCAATCCCTATTTTAACCCCTTAGGGGATGTATTTCTAAAAGTCAGTAGCCTAAAGCCTTCCTCGATAAATGAAATATCCAACACAAAAACAACTTTTCCATCCAAACCAGTAGTTCCTGAGATTAGCGCGTTTAACCAAACTCTTCAGCCTTATAATATTAGTATAGATTAAATGACTTTCTTATCAATTTTTATTCAAATTCAAAATCATTTATTCATGAAGGTATCATTGATACACTTTGCACGTCATTTTATCGATTTTATCGACTGACAACTCGTGTGGCGCAATGGTTACCATGCCCGACCACCGCGGCGAGGGTCCTGGGTTCGATTCCCAGCGAGGCGGAAATTTAAATAATGAATTTGAATTTCTATTCTCGGTCTAGGTGTAAGTGTTCTCGTGTCTATGTGTTGTCCATGGCACGCACGACACAGGGAATCCTTGTGTGGGGTTGTGTCGCGTTATAAAATAAAACACTGCAATTTTCTAAATTTTCCTCCTTATTACAAAAATATCCATGCATTATATTTATGAGATGTTATTTAATATTCCTTAGCTCAATTAATACTCATAATAATTATGTACAATATGTACTTTATTCGAATAGTAGAATTTTCCAGTCAGGACGCAGCCAATCAGCTCAGCGCAGCGGATGCTATAGATAGAACGATCCTCATCGAAGCGAGTCGAGTGCTTCCTAATCACAACGCTCGCAATCGAAGTAAAACAAGACAAACATGATAGGTACGTCCAATTATTATTTATGTTCTCTGGTGGTATTAATATAAATTGATAGATATAAGACTTCGTTCATTAATATCACGTGAGCTTATTATTTTGTATATCATATATACGTATTACATACGTATATTTAATCTTGATTAATCTCATAAGGATCCAAGTAAGCTTTCCGGCTTGGTTTATTACGGGATCTATCAGCGCTTGTGGTGTATGTAAATGAGTGCGTGGGTGTATTTACTTACCTATGTACAATGTACATACGTTCATCATTCTTTCTTCTGTTCGCTGAAGCTGTAAAGGCCGTTAGAGCGACAGCAACTGGGCATTCGTAAAACAAATTGTTCGATAAAAAATATTGTAATGATTTAATCATACTATCAAGTTTTTAATCAATCAATCAATCAATCAATCAATCAATCAATCAATCATACTATCGTCTTGTACTTCGATTTTTCTATGTCCACAGCTTTGTCCATATTTAAAGAAAGAAAGAAGAAGAAGAAAGAAAACATTTATTTCACTCACATGGCATTTCATTTACATTTTGCAATCTAGCTGTATACCACACGGTTGATACCTTTGGCTAAGAACTTTAGTATTGTAGCCACGTGAGAATAAGGGAGCTCGCAGCAGTTTATTCAAGACGCGGTGTCAAGACTGTACCCATTTTGATTGCATTTATCAAGACGACAATTTCCCAGTTGTGCGTTTCAGTTGGTTCCGTGCCGCTAGGCAACTGCTCGGTTTGCGAGTGAGTAATGGCTACCAGTTTGGATCCTAAAACTGGTGGTTTTAGAGGTAATTAAACGAAATATTCCGAAGGCGTCCTTTTATACATACAAAATATACTCGTACAAATACCGTTCGCCTTGTGTAAATTATAATGGCGCATCCATTAGTTATCAACTTTAGAACGATGCTGGTGGTTAAAATAATGTTCTATTATATATGTACATGCAATGCATGGACACAGACATAAAAGAAATATGTCATATAGGTATATTAATTAATTACAACTAAATTGTTACTGGCCAATGTCTGTACGTTAACTAGTGGGAATTTTTTTCCCATTAGTCCCGTTAACAGGACTAGTGAGAATTTTTTTCCTACTAGTACCTACTGTCAACAGGACTACTCAACAGGACTACTCAACAGGACTACTCAACAGGACAAGTGGGAATAAACGAAAGATTTTTGAGAAAAACGAAATGTATTTGGGCAATAGATTAATTAACAAAGATTTACTTGTCTGTGCGTTAATTACCGCTAAAAATCTTAACCAAATTTTATTGTACTACTAATATAACATGTAAAATATATGTATGTATATGTCGGTGAGGCCACGAATCTCCAGAGAAGGTCCATTGACGGACCTGTTTATTCTACAACGCTTGTCCGATGCAGAGGTTGGCATATAAGAAATGTCATGTGATATTTAGATTAAGGAATTGTCAAGAAGATAGAACAGATGATCACGTAGTGTTGAAGTACTTGGAAATATTGATGTGAACGTTAGGAGAATTGGAAATATATCATGGTGCAAAGTAAAAGGAATATTATTGAATAACCAATAGCGTAGAATACCCACTCTGCCATATCAGAAGTGTTGGAAAAAACTTGCCCACAATTTCGGAAAATAAATGAGGAATGACACTAGTTCGGATGACATTTGAAATAAGCTTGAACGGAAATTTTAATTCTTTCATCTGAGTTTTACAAAGAGAAACATACAATATCATTGAGAGAAACGATACAAAATCAATGAAACATAAAGGAGATGATGAGATCATGGAGTGTGATAGCAAACATTTGGTTTCAGGTTTTTCACGAAAGGAATGCAAGATAAGTAGCCTCAGTGAATATGATGCTCGATATCATGCAACTGAGAGTAATCTATCTTAAATGTTTCAGCGAAGGAAAATTGGCGAGATTTGAATCTGTATAGCTGCGAGTGTGGAGCGAGGCTGGTTTCTGGTAAATTGCAATGGGTTGTTGATGCTCCTGCCGGCGTTGTTGTGAGTGCAGTGTCCTGTGCTGATTACTGAGTCAACCTGTGCATGGTCGAGCCCCGACATGATTGGTATAAAGCTTTTAGTCGTTAACTTTTCATTTACTTTTAGAGAACCGAATACTCATAAACTAAAGATAATTCTGGTAGGGTTGGTGAAAGATGCAATTGTAACATGGTAAGATGGTCATGTAGATGCCTTGAAAATAACGGTAGCGTTCCCTACGTAGTTGAGACACCTATAACTCTTTTGTAAGATTGATTTGTTTATTGGCAACTTTTGTGGATCACACATTGTGGATTATTGCAAAGAAGAATGAATGGTAACTTAATATCTTCAATTGATGAGTAACGGTAACTGCATATTTAAATAGTAACATTATTTCATTTCGTGTTTTGCCTGCATATCTTTGTGATAATATGCCATAGAGCCGATAGAGCCATGAGACAATCCGCGAGACGCGCGCATACGCGCGCGTGTGAACAGGGCGCTCACGGACCAGACCGCGGCAAGTCTCGTGGCTCGCGGGCTCGCGTCGGGAGCGGTTTTGTAGGCGCGCGCCAAAGGGGCTCGCGCGAGCGCTCGCGCGGTGTTCACACGCGCGTAGGGGGCGTGGCTTACGGACGCGCCACGAGACGGTCCGCGACACGCGCGTGTAAATGAGCGGTGATAGTTCTTGGGTTAGTAGGACAAAATTGTCATCAAGGTTTGTTATGACATATTATGTTTCGACGTAAGTATTAAAATCTGTCGAACTGACAACTGACGACAATAATTACGATGAAAAATAAATTTTGAAATGTCGCGTTGACTACAGACCACTCTCCTGTAGACTTACTTCAATAGAGTTGAATTTGAAATGTTATGTTCGATTCATACTATAGATACAGTTGAGGGTGATAAATGATCTAATTAGCGATAGATTAAATGCGATAAGATATAATGAATGAAATCAGATCAAGCTGGATCCTAAATTCAAAAACCCATTTTAAATCATTTTGTTTCTTACTTTGTCGCAAATGGTCAGTGCCGTTTCGTAAATTCTAAGAAGGCAAAATGTTGAAACAGGATTTGTTGGTACGGTGGCGAGATGAATTGTTGATGCGACGTCGTGCTTTATAGTTATCCTTCTTTTTATTAATGCAAAAGTAAATCCAATAATTAATGTGGTGCTGATGATTATTTGTTGATTGAATTGAAATTTTATGTCCGTTCAGTTAGTAGAAAGAGAGAAAGAAATGTTTAATTCTCCAAATATCCTACAATGTTAAGTACTACAGAATTTATAGACACCAGGTCTTAGAACTTAGATTATATTTTTCAGATAAATTGATGGAGGTTGTTCAGTGAGTACAGCTTGTGTCCGAATGGACGTGGCAGAGTACTCGTATATAAATGAGATGAGCAGTAACTTTCGTTTGCCTTTAAGATGCAAGTGATGTTTTCTTGACGATCGTTCGACAAATTGCCCATGCTAATTAATTAAACTAAATTTTATTACTTTATTTAATGAACACCAACATAATACACACCATTTACAGAAAATAAACAATAGGTAATAACTGAAGCAAGCTAAGTGTTATTTTATAGGTGTAGACTTACATGGTCGTTTCTTGGTGGTCATGCATTTAACTAAGACGAGTTAACAGTAAGATAATAACATTAATAGTTTAAACTAATGGCACATAGAGGGCCGTTTCTTGCAACATATTTAACAAAAAAAAATATGACACAAGAAATAATTAAAATGCAATGATGATAACGAAAAAAAAATTATAATAATATTAATATTGAATTGAAAATTAGAGTGCATCTGAAGAAATCAAATGAATATGGGTCTTTCGAAACCTGCGAATGTCACTTGTGAATAAGTCAATGTCATCATTATTAGAAATATTCCTACGTGTGCAAATAATTCTAGTAAGTGGTACATTTTCCGAGGATAGAATTACATTGTGCGTCATTGAGAATTCTGAACCATGATGATCTAGGTAATTTTGGATAGAACGGAAATGTTGAGTTTAGAGAGAAGATTACGAGCGCTAAGTAATCCATTAGCAAGCTTACAAAGAAACAAGAGGTCAAGACGAATGTCGTTGATTCTATAGTGACATTTTGAAGTGCTTTCATTTATCTGCGTAGCTTGGAATAGTTTTACCCAAATTGCATGATAGTGTAAGACGCCATAAGAAACGTTTCTGAACATTTTCGAGTCACTAGGTATCATAATACGGATTCCAAGCAACACCGCGGTACTACAAACTACTGCGGACTAATGAGTTTAGGTTAGGTTAAGTTAGATTAGATTAGGTTAAGTTCTTCTTCTTAATCGGTGTCTTCGTTGCTGAAGGTCGTGTCTAGCATCAACTTTGATACCTAATATCATACGAGTGAAATTAACCTTAATTATTTTTTAGTTGCGGAAAATCGATGAGACATGAAATAATGATCTACCACGCCAGCTACATGAAACCAAGAGATCCAGGAGCTGTCACTGAAACGATGGTTTGTCTGGAAATATGTCTGCTGCGTGAGCGGTGCTAGATAAGGTGACAGCAGAATGAGTGCACAACCATCTTCACGCATAGTTTGATCATACAGGTGACTGTGAAGTTTTCTATGATTATGGGGCTGATGAGCGTGTAGATAATTTTGTTGCTGGCAATGGATTTAAACGAATCATTCTTAAAATTATTTGCATGATTTGCCTGGCATTCGTATTTAAAGAACGAAATTACGTTGTCTTTAAATGAGGGTTTTTCCGTCAATGACCGTGACATTCCTTTTTTCTAAATCCAATAAATGGTTGAAAGTTATGAAACCTAATTTGATCACTAAGAGTAAGCTGTGGCAATTGTTGACAGTTCGAAGTTTTTGTTATTGGGTTCCTTACGATGCGAGTACCTTATGATGAATAGCGACTTCTTGTCAATAGACTCGTTAGACTTGTGTAAGTCAGATGTAACTCACGTAGAGAAACTATGGTCGGTCTGATGGTATAGTAAAAGAATGTTTACATGATGATATCAATTTAATGAGTTTCGCAACAATGGCTATTGTAAAAAAAGAGTAAAAAAAAAAGAGAAGTGGAAAAAAAGAGATGTGAAAAAAAAAAGATATAAAAAAAAGAGAGAAAAAAAGAGGCTAAAAAAAGAGAGAAGTGAAAATGAAAGGTAAAAAAAAGAGTACCTACTAATAATATGGAATTGGAAAATGAAAGGTAAAAAAAAGAGTACCTACTAATAATATGGAATTGTAAAAAAAGTGGAGTAAAAAAAAGGTTGTAAAAAAAGGTTGTAAAAAAAATGTTATAAAAAAAAGGTTGTAAAAAAAGGTGTCAAAAAAAAAAGAAAAAAAAAGGAAAAGAAATGTGAATGAGTCCGGGCCAGCATAGAACTGAAGGGACGATTGTGCCTGGAGAGTCTTAGAGGGACTGGACCAGGTGTCTGCAGGGTATAATCCGGACCAGACGACAGTAACATAATTGCGACGTTCCGTAGAGTCTTACGAACCAGATTGGTAACCAAATGGCCAAACCATAGTTATCTCCACTATATTTTAAGTGTCCACATTTAAAATATCAGACTTAATGAGCGAATTATTCTTGACTGTAAATTAATAATGATGTGATGAATGACAAAAATAAAATGAATGTGAATGAGGTTAATGTAGTCAGAATAGCCGAGCAAAATACTGTTGAGACTGTTTTTACAGAATTCTGATTATCCACACGAGGTCGTGTGGGTCGTCAGCGATGGCCGCGTGCGTGATACGAAAACAACGAGTTGTGGACCCAGGAGTTAGAATGGAGACCACGAACACCAACAGCCCGATACACCGATGCTCTTAAGAGGGCGACTGGAATTGCTGGATGAGATCACGAGCGGAGGACCATGTGGCAAGCCTTGTGGAGCAGCAGATAGAAGAAGCCTGATGATGATGTACCAAGATAAATTAAAGCGCGCACGAGGACGAGCGCACGTCAGGATAGCCGTGTCGGTGAGGCCACGAATCTCCAGAGAAGGTCCATTGACGGACCTGTTTATTCTACAACGCTTGTCCGATGCAGAGGTTGGCATATAAGAAATGTCATGTGATATTTAGATTAAGGAATTGTCAAGAAGATAGAACAGATGATCACGTAGTGTTGAAGTACTTGGAAATATTGATGTGAACGTTAGGAGAATTGGAAATATATCATGGTGCAAAGTAAAAGGAATATTATTGAATAACCAATAGCGTAGAATACCCACTCTGCCATATATACATATAAAAGTGCATTTTTCACAAATCACAATCATTACAGTGTTTCAAAAACCCAAAGCGATGAATCCTGCCGCTACATTGCATCGTGATAAATAGCTTACATCCCGCGTGTCGCCTTGTTAATTGCCACCCCTCCATGTAACAGTTGTTCAATGGACATAAAACAAATACTTATAGTAAGTGTATTCAGTTGTATAAACATACCAAAGTAATCTATACTAATATGATGAAGAGGAAAGATTTGATGGATTGAACCGATCTGAAAAATTCTTTTACTGTTGGGAAGCTACATTATCGCCGGGTGACATATAATATAACTTTATATTCCCGAAAAAATTATGGATCCTTAATAAAACTCCAATAATGTAACCCAAGATGTAAAAAAATAAGAAAACCAAAGCACAGCGAGGGCGGTTACTCGTCTATCATAAACAGCATTTAGTAGCATTTTAATATTTTGAATCGTTTGACGGATTCTCTTAATATTCCACATCGTACATACCTTTAATAAATGCTAATCAAATTTAATAACTTTTGCAATTTAAGGTTTTCAATATATCTTATAGTGATTCCATAATGAATTTTATCAACAGAACTACGTATCGTTATCTTAAACTACCCTATCTGTAAGCATAAATGAAAATTTCACCAAAAATTACAATCTCTAACGAAATCATAGGCAGAGATGACTCTATAAAAAACAAACTTACATGAATTTTACATGAATTTACAATTAAGTACTAGTCAATGGCAGATTAAAAGGGATGAATTCTCCGGTGCATACTACTTCGTCCCGTGGTCTTTCATGGTATGTATGAACTCGCTTTGCTCGCCGTGACAAATTGCCCGCGTTCTGCGTGTCGGCTCGTTAATTACGGACCTAAACGGGACGACTGTTGAATTACATTTCACATGTGTTCCACTTTACATGGTACTTGACTCACGGTAAATAAAAATGCTATTGTTGATAGGAAATCTGATGTATAATAAACTCACACATGTCAGAGAAATTTTGTACAATATGGTTTTACAAAATTGTTTGGCCTGTTGAGAAAGGAGATAAGAGATCTTTAACTCTCCTAACATCCTTGATACAAAAACCAGGTTATAAAACATGGTGACTTTAGTATGAACATCAGTAGTAGTAATTAAGAAATTAAATAAATAAATAAATTATTAACGCTTCAAACTCGTAGCCCCACATTATGATTCCCTATGTCGTGGTTGCCATGGACAACACACAGAAACAAGAACACACGCAGACCGAGAACAGAAATTAAAACTCATCATTCAAATTTCCTCGTTGGGAATCGAATCCAGTAAGGCTATTCTGTTTTGTAACTCGACAGCGGGATCCGCGATGTGTGTCAAAATCCTATCTTTAGTCGTTTGAAGTTTGACACTCATCGCGGATTCCGCTGTCGAGTTACAAAACAGAATAGCCTTACAGGTACAGGACCCTTGGCGCGGCGATCCGGCACGGTAACCATCGCACCACATAGGTCGTCACAATTAATAGAAGTAAGTGGTCTGCAAGTTCACCGGAAATATACACGTACATGCTTACATATGTACATCACTAATACACATATATACCTATATGTACATCATACATACATATGGACTGAAATCTAATTTAATTTCGGCTTCGCTGTTGTCGGGTGACAATACTCGATGTCTAACATACGATGTACAAAACCTATTCTAAACTTCTATGGGATTGGTATCCTGTAAAGTGTTGTAATATTGTATGTAATGTAAATAAATATACGCGCCACATTATTTAGTTGCATTGTTGTAAGGCTGTTGTTAAATAACACGGATTAAACATAGCGTAGCATCCGGCGTAGCACACGCTACACATACCGCGTAGCTGAAACAGTTCTGTGCTTGGCACCCTGAAATAATTACTATTACAACTGTTTGGTGTACCTAACGTAAAACTAGTGTTGTATTAAAACATTAAGTTATATTATAAGTTAAATTGTATTTATTCAATTTCTACAGCTGAACCGGTTATGAGTGAGGCCAAACGAGCGTGCCGTTTGAGCTGTGTGTCGCGTGAAATAAATCGATTCAAACTAAATTCCAAACTTATTTTGCATCACCGTGTGGTACAAACAGGACTTTAGTATGAATCTGAATGCACGTGACTCATTTTTCGCGACTGACAGCTCAAAATACGCGAGAGATGTAGTTCTGAGTTTTATTTAATTTCATGAAGGTATCCGAAAAACGAGCTGTGAAACCTTTAGGCTACGTCCGCACAAACAGGCGACTTGCTTAGCGCCTAGAGCCTATTGGTTTGCTTTCTAGCTATTTGCTAGGATATACGGTGGCCGCACTGAGAGGTGGTTTGCGTGGTGAGTTGCTAGGTGCCTTGGTCATTTTGCTTGTCAGCACGTTGACATTCACATTGACATTGACACAAATTAATACTTCATCCATTTTTTTCTTCCGAAATGCCTCGCGCCTAGTGACAAATAACCAACACGTTAGTTTACTTTGACACACGCTAAGCGACTAGCTAGGCGTCAAGCGCGCAGTGCGGCCAGTCGCGAACACTATAGAATGGTCGTTTTACTAAGCTAGTCGCTTGGCTCTAGGCGCTAAGCGCTAAGCAAGCCGCCTGTCTGTGTGGACGTAGCCTTAGAGGTATTAGGCACTGTCGACTGGTCACCTATAGGAAGTATGTAGCGTCATAGACTTATCCGTTGTTCAGCAGAATGTACTGCGCGATATAGTACATTGCATGAACTCTCGATAAGATGGAGCTTTTTCTACAAAAACAAAAAGTGAAATTGCAGGTGGGTGTAACTAATATCTTTATAGCGATATCTTTTTATTTCAGGCGGTGTATTAAATAAATAATAGAAAATATTAAAAAGAAAAATAGTAGTAGTCAATGTATGATACTTTGAGCAATTGAGCATATCCAGAATAACTTTAAAGATGAACTGAGTTGAGTATATAATAATATGTATCTAGTTTGTAAGAAGGTTGCATTATAAAAATAACAATATTTTTTTCTGATTGCCAGATTTACGGACGTAAAAGTGAGGGTAATTCTTTTATTTTACTGTAAACATTTATCGTTTTACAAAGGTTCTGAAACAATAAAAAACAAGACCAAATGCGAAGTGACGATGCATCGGAACTTTACGTCCGTCTATTGATCCATGGGGTGTGTACTAAATATAAACTTCAATAAAAGTCCCCCAGTCGATAGGAAGTCCCCGATTTATCGGACTAACCCCGTGTAAATAAATAAAGTGGTGGAGCATGCATTTCTTATGAGAAGTCAGTAAAGCGAAATGGGTTAAAAATGGACTATCGAATAAGGACGTAAGTCTCACTGAATTTTGGTACCGAAATACAATGCTTTTATAAGTATAACAATAACATACTAAAATGAAACATCATGACGAGAACATCATTATACTCATATGTACAACATCAACGTCGGATGGACTGGGATCCTTTATCCACAAAGGTGTTTACTACCAAGTGGCTTGTTGTATCTCCTTCTGTACACATTGATATGTGAAGAGGAAATCTTTGGGCCCCCTTTTAAAGAATAATGTATGCACGTAGATGATGTGCTGTCAATAGGATACAACATGATAAAAGAGGTTACCAAGAAAATAAATTTTGCTATACAAAAAAATAGAATAGCAATCGTTTGATAGCCATAGTGTTTGTGTAGTGAGAAGTAGTTTCTTAATTTCGCAATTTAACCTAATTATTATGTTAATTCACCAATTTAATACAATATTAATATTCCATAAATGAAATTAGCGTCAATTAAGCTAATTAATTATTTTAATGGCGACAACACCGAGACTACGAGAATTACTTACACGAGTATTACATACTTGTGGATATATATAATATTGGTGATTTAGGCAGCGTTCTTGGACTGTGATGCATTCATGCCAATTGCATGAAAAAACAATATTCAGGCCGTTTATGAAGCCAGGCAGTATGTTTGTTAGCCCCTGCTTTGTTTCCAGATTTTTCAAATAATATAAATAGATATAAAATTTACAAAATTATATATTGCTTATGATTATGAATAATCTAAATTTTACTAACAAAAAATAACCGACTTCAAAATTACTCAAAAACTACTTGTCAGATCTCGTTTAAATTTATGTGAGACCACATGTCAAGCACCTGCTTTTGATTAAAAAAAGAATCATCGAAATCGGTTGGCGTGATATTGAGTTATTCGTCCATTTGTCGCGCACATACTTAATACAAAGGGCATCGAACCTAATTGGCACACCTACAAGTCCGCCATTTTGAAAAAACCTCGATTCGGCGGCCAGTGATGAAACATGTGTCAATCGATAGACTAAATGATTAAGATCAAAAAGTATTCAGTGATGAAATGTCGTAAGTGATATACTTTCTGAGATAAGTGAGTTCAAAACTGTAGAAAAATAAAGCAAAAAACTTCGTTTCGGCGGACATTGATAAATCATATGTCATTCGATAGGCTAAATAATTACGATTAAAAGGTATTCAGTGATGAAATGTTGTAAGTGATATAATTTCTGAGTTAAGTGAGTTCAAAACTAGAAATATAAAGCAAAAAAACTTCGTTACGGCGGACATTGATGAAACATATGTCAATCGATAGGCTAAATGATTACGATTAAAAAGTATTCAGTGATGAAATGTTGTAAGTGATATACTTCCTGAGATATTTGAGTTCAAAACCGTACAAAAATAATGCATTAAAAATTATCATTTACTTATTTTGAATTTATTGGGTCAATAATGAAAAATAAGTATTTTATGTCATAATTATGTGTATGTGCTGCATAGGTACTTGATTTATTAATAACGGGTAGATTTGAATTAAAAAAAAAAGCAAAGCAAAAGCAAACTACTAGGTTGTTTTATAAATAATTTATTTGCCACCACCGGCTACAGCTTTCGCAATTACTCTAAACCAAAAGTTAAAATTCACTATTGGCTTAGTTTTCTATATCATGTCTGACAATCACTGAATCTAAAAATTCCGCTGGTGATAATGGCAATGTTTCCTGATGTCAAGCCCATGCCAAGAACCATATAACACACATTATATGGGAACAACATGACAAGGTTCTTTTTCCCACTATGCATGAGCAGTACCATCCCGCGATTTTATCTCTACCCTTAAGTTGTTTGTTTGACGAATTTGTTTAATTTTTATAATACATAACGTAACTGAGGTGAGGAAAAAAGTGACCGGTACACTTCAATTGCTGTATCGCCATAAAAACTTAACCATAAATACGCCATATACACTGTGGTCATCCCTCACCTTGATTACGCTGATGTGTGTTGTACAGATTTGTCAGAGGAACTTCTGAATAAATTGGAGTGCCTTCTTAATAACTGTATTAGATATATCTTCGGCTTACGTAAGTATGACCACATTTCCCAGTTCCATTCCTAACTTAAATGGCTATCCATTTGATACAGGCGAAACTTCAGAATTCTCTCAACATTTTATGCCATTTTGAATAATGTGTCTTCTCCTGTTTATTTAAAGGAAACCTATAGCACTGCTTATTTCGGGAATTCCTTCACAATACAGTTCATACTGTTCTGGAACTCCTTGCTTGTAGACATCAAAAAATCATAGACTACCAAAAGCTCCTTCAAGAAGTCCGGCAGCACTACCTGAAGCAATTAGAATGTTGTCGCCCGTGGTCTTCAACCAGATGTTATATATGTAAATCTGAATAAAACTGTATTTATTTAATTTTGTTTATGTACCTATATTGTGATTTTATATGTATATAGTAATTATTCTAAATATTCATAATATTTCTTATCTGGCATAACACTGATACAGTTACAGATACACTAGAAATAAAAAGATAATTAATTACAAATGTTTTATTTTTGTACGGTTTTGAACTCAAATATCCCAGAAACCATATCACTTACGACATTTTATCACTCAATACTTTTTGATCGTAATCACTTAGACTATCGACTGACACATGTTTTATCAATATCGGCCGAAACGATGTTTTTTGCTTTATTTTCCTACGGTTTTGAACTCAAATATCTCTGAAAGTATACCACTTACGACATTTCATCACTGAATACTTTTTGATCACAATCATTTAGTCTATCGATTGACACATGTTTCATCACTGGCCGCCGAATCGAGGTTTTTTCAAAATGGCGGACTTGTAGGTATGCCAGGCTCCATACAAAAATGTTGGAAGCCCTTTAAGACTTATATGATTTTCTCATGGATGCCATTGTCAGATCTCAATAAAATTTAAGTGGGACCACATGACAAGCACCAGCTTTCGTTTAAAAAAACAATCATCAAAATCGGTTCACCCAGTAAAAGTTCTGAGGTAACAAACATAAAAAAAAAAAAAAAAAAAACAAAATACAGTCGAATTGAGAACCTCCTCCTTTTTTTGAAATCGGTTAAAAATTTAATATAAATATGTTTTTCTCAAATTAATATTCATTATAGTCGAATTTTGGCTACTGGGAATCTCTTTTATTAAATTTCTATTGAATAAATGAAAAAGTTCAAATATAACATATTATTATGTGGAGGTTTAATTCCACCATCATATTCATGGATATTCCAGATAATTATGTCCATCAAAATTTAGGTACCGATATCAAAAGCATTGATTTATTGGCTTCGTAAATTAAGTCATTAAACCTCGAGTAATAAACCAGAATTTAAAGAGCGGGGCCTCGCAACAGTTTATCTAAGTCGTAAGTTCAATCAGATTAAAACACTTTTAACTGTGGGCAAAGTTCTATTGGGGATCGGGGAAAGAAATATGGCAGCAGGTAGCGGGGTTTCAATTCAATCAGGCCCCTTTTGGTACCTTGCCGCGGTGATTTGATGAGATTGTTGAAAATCAGAATAGCTTGAGAAAAACTTACCTCCCGGCGTAGTCTAATGGAAATAACATGTTGCTGCCGCTCTGGAAACGAACTGTTTGGATACAATCGTATTTCTATTTTTCTTACCTTTCCTTACTTTACCTTTCTACGTTATATTTTGATATTTCTACGTTATATATACATATCCTGTATTAATGCAACCGTATACAAGAAATACAGAATAAAATGTTTTTTGAGAAATGTAGAAGACACAAAGTAAGTATGTATTTGGATATATTATTATGTTAGATACAGTTATTGGTTATATTGAATACGAGTAACCGCCCTCGCTTTGCTTCGGTTTCCTTATTTTTTTACAACTTATTGAAGTTTTCTTAAGGATCCCTAATTTTTTTGAAAATATAATATAGCCTATGTTACTCGGGGATAGTGTAGCTTCCCAACAGTGAAAGAATTTTTGAAATCGGTTCAGTAGTTTCAGAGCCTATTCAATGCAAACAAAAAATCAAATCTTTCCTCTTTATATATTAGTATAGATAAAATAATAATGATAATAAACTAACCAAACGCAGAACATACGAGTATATCAATTTTCAAAGTTTTGTACAAAAAATATGAATTTATAACGACTCCTCGTAAAGAAAGGGCTATTGCGGGCATTTCCAAAGACTATCAATAATGTCGTGAGGCTTTTGAAACGCTGTCTGCCCATTAAGTTCTGATCGATAACCTCGGCTGCGGGCTGATTTAATCATCCATTCAACCAATAATTCTTACGATAATGAGGTAATGTCTTTCAACGTTACCTTCGGTCTTTTTTGAGCTAGTTTATTTCGAACTTGCTTTAAATGTCGAAAGATTTTTCATAGAATTTCGATCGGGTTACGTTAATTACAGTTAATTATACACAGATAAAAATATTTATTAATTTATTCTTTATTGCATATTAAAAACATAAAGGATACAAAACCTCGACTTAAGCTAAAAGCATTATTTGCCAGTTATTAACCCTACAATAGTTGTACCTGTAGTTAGTTGTTAGGGCAATGGGAAAATAATTAAATTTAACACTTAAAAAATCACAGTCTGGATTACATCAGTTTAATGAATTATTAATTTACGTAGCACTAATACCAGTGTATCGGAAGCCTGATCATCAACTCATTGGCTTGTAAATCACTAATGAAAAACGTTTGGGTAATGGCGTCATGGTTGCCTTCCATTAACCGCTATTTGCCTAAACCCACCGTTACATTGAAGCACACCGCACTTTTCATATTGTGTACTTATACTAAAATTGTAACAGGATTATGAATCGTATTTTTGTACTTTTTATATTTCATTAAAGTTATTACGATTAATTTTTGATAGATTTTTACAAGAAATCAGTATTCAGTTTTGTTCAGATATCGGAAAATAATAATATAACACAGTAGAAATGAGCTTTGTTGAACACAGTTACAAAATAAGACAAATAATTGGGAAACACAATGTCATGTCCAATTTGGAGGCCTTGTCATCATCACTTAATACAGGAATCTCTTCCAAGCAAACATTGCTTGGAATTGATAGTGATTTATAGTTGTAACAATATTTATAATTCATTATGTATAAATCACAGTAAACACATACATACAAGTACACACACCCACACATTGACACTTCACTGCTTCAATCGCGAATCAAAATTACGCACACATGGTAAGCGGGCGGCCATTGCTATGCTTCACTCTCGATTAGACGAGGTTAAGTCCGTCCTTTTTTCAGGTCACGTGGTATTTGAAAAAAGATTTAATTCCGCCCGCGCTCGCAGTCTAGTAGCTAGTCGAAAATAAACATTAACCACCCATTGTGATCCACAATCCGCGACTAATTTATTACCATTGTATTGTTCCTGTTTCGTAATCGAATGAGTTATTGTATCCCAGCAATATCCGATGTGAAAAGATCGAACAGCGAAGAGGCGGGACGGTCCTGCTCGTCTATTTGTCAACATCATTGCGATTACGTGCATGTCGTCCAAATAAATTGGATTCGGTTTAAACTAAGTACCTACCTTGATTTATTTTTGGAAATACTGTTTGTTTTATTTCTAATTATTTAGTAACATTCATAAATTAATTGCTATACATAAATAAATGTGTTGAGATATTCTATCTATCAGCTTTTCTTAAGTTAATTCTACTCACTTTCATTATAATAAATAGAAAATAAATAATGTTATGCAATAATTACAGCACAATTTATATTATGCAATACGCTATATAAATAAATATACGCTTACACACTCATACCCCCGCAGTAGGTTTTTACCTGTGTCGCGGGTGGCATTGATGACACATATAACACGTAACAGTCACACCCATGACCCAAGTACAAATATTTATCTGTCACATAAATATCTGCCCCAGCCGGGAATCAAACCCGCGACCCTTCGCTTCGCAGGCAGGGTCGCTACCAACTAGGCTACAGAGCCGTCAATATTTGTCCTTGTATATTCAAATAATATTGTGCATGCAAGACCGAAATAATTATGATCATTTCAAGTACATGCCCACAAGTGGAAACTACATCTAAATTCAGTAACAAGAATAAAAAACAAGGAAAGATGAGCAAATAGCATCAAATACAGTCCAACACTGTATTCACTCGCAAGTGCCAAGACACACATGGTCTTGACATTTGTTCGGCGTTGGTTACTCCGTTGTTTGCGGGGATTTTACTAAAGAACTGTCGTCCTTTGTCGTCAATTTTAGAAAACAAACAACGTTGGGGTTTGTATTTAACGGATTCCAAACACATTTCGGACGGTCCGAACTATATACCCCCTGAGGGGCGCTACGTGCCTTTAATGTTTCAAGACTACACATGACGATGAGCGAGTTACTTTTGTTAAGAGTTTATCCTTTTTCATTTAGGTTGTAGGTCGTTTATGATGTTTGTTTTAACTATATTTGTTAGTAGTTGAAAATTAAAACATGCAGTTTAAAACAAATGATATAGTTATGTGAACCTAGCAACTTAAATGAAAGCTTCGAAATTTTGTTTCAAAATGAGGTGTAAATAGCATATTTTTGTAATACGGAAACAACAAATGGATAATTTGTTTCTTAAGCCCCTGCATTATATCCTTCTTTTAAAGTTAAGAAGCAAAATGATACGTTCGCTATTTTAACCATTTACATTCAAAATTAAATTAAACATACCCAACTACACACAAGTAACAATGGCAAGAGAAAGAATTTAGTTTGTGAAATTGATTCCTTGAAAAAAATTATTAACTAAATTAAAAAGATAAAAATAAAAAAAATATAAATATCTAATTTTACGAATTATTTATACACGAAATGTAATAATATTAAGCTGAAAATAATCAGGTTCAAATTGCGGTTGTTCTTTGACGTGTACGAGGAGTATTCGGAGATGAAATAATACAACGAAATCCAGATTATAACCGCAAGTTTATTGAAACATGATTAAATAGCCAATAAAATGAGGTACACACTACACTACAGACATTAAAAATGTGTATTCCAATTAGAATAATCTAACTAGTGCCTATAAACCAACAACATCGATAAAAGAAAACAGTGTAGTATCGGAAATAGCCAGGCTCCTCTGTCAACGGTATAAAGCAAACACGTTATTCGGGACGTGTATTTAACGCATTCAAAACACATCGCTGGGGCGTACTGCTGAATCCCGAGGGGACGTTATGTGCTCCAAATGTTTCAGCTTTCAACTGGAATCGGAGAAAGAGAAATTTGTTCGTGGTAACTGTTGTCTTAACTTTATAATAACTTCAATATATTAGCATCCTAAACGGTGGGGGTTATAATTAATTGATATTTTCTCGGTGTACTTAATTGATGCAGGTTTTGATTGCTAACTTGCACTTCAAGACTTGTTATGCTTAATTATGATAATAAATATAATGATAATAAATATGTAATACTCATACTCATGATGCTAAGCTAGGATTCCCTGTATCGTGGATGCCATGGACATCACACAAAGGTAAATCACACATATACAGCAATACACACTTCATACTCATCATTAAATTTTTTGCCTCACTGAGAATCAAACCTAAGACCTTTCGACCGGTGGCGGTCAGACATGGTAACAAGGGCGCCACATAACATAATTCGTCAAATAATATAATAATTATGATAATAATCCATAAACAAGTAGAAGGATCACCGGACATAATGGTCATCAGAAGAACATTTGTTTCAGAAAGACATCACGTGCTATCAGCCGAGAAGAAAGCGAGAAATTTAGACATTGCTACTTGACTGAATTACGTAAAGAAATGTGATTGAAAGAGAAGTCGTTTATATGGGCCTAATTAGAAGCATCAATAGTTTTTTCCGTTGATTGTTTTCTTTTTCTATCCATGATACCTAATAATATAATTATAACGATTTAAAAAATAATTATAATTAGTCATGTATGTTACTTTCTTAAAATTGTATGTAAATGTGTATAAATAGATGTGTATTTCCGTCTCATGTTAGTCAAATATTACCCAGAGGTGAAATAAGGCAATGTTTAAAAAGGCAAACTGCGTAAACTTTAGTCGAATGTTTTGTTTTCCAGGACAAGCTTCACGAATAGAGGTTATAGGCTCGATGGGACCATGAACCGGGTACAATTGCCCATTCATGAATCCCGACACAGGCACTGATGTCCACGATAAGAATGTATTTATTTACTTTTGGATGCAGAATGAAGTCGGATAAAGCATAAACTATTTTCTTATTAGTAAACTATATTTGCGAGTATTTTATCATGCAAAGTTAAACTGTGACTGTGACCTTCGTATTATTTTTTAATCAATAATATTATCAATCTGTTCTCTATCCAATCATTATCAATAGAACCCATAACTGGGGTACCTATAACACAGTGATGAACCAAGTGCAGGGCCCTTGCGACTTGTGAATGCAATATGTTTTTATCAATAAAATATTTTTGATTTTTGATTTTTTGATTTTGATAACTCTCCCACTGCTAGGTTCGGCTCTACTCTCACAATGTGAGGAGATTAGACCATAGTCCACCATACTGTACATAATTATGTGCGGTTTAGTAATAAAAATAAGAATAATTCTCAGGTGTGTAGTTTTCTCACGATATCTTCCTTCATTATTTTTAATACGGGAAAAAGTATTGGTGTTATATTTTTTATGCATAATTAATAATTTATTTTTCTATTAGGTATCCTTTAGTGGTCAATTGCACACAGTTCTCCACTAATTGGCTCCAATTCAACCGGTTTTGGGCTCTCTGTTGTCTTGCTGTCTTCCTGCTGCCTTCTTTAGCTCGTCAATCCACTTAATCGAGAGGCAACCTGTGCTCCTATTACCGAGGCGTGGCCATTGGAATTTTCTTTTAAATTACGAAATGATAGCCGTTCTACCCTTATTAAATAAAATTTATGTCCAATCATCGTAAAACAAGTTTACGACGTAAACTATCCGATTAATCAAAGTTTGACTGACACTGAAATAAATAATAAGTATTTTGTTCTTTATTTACGTTAAATTAACTAATGATAATTCACTGGATCTAAAATTGGTCCCTTGTAACTTAAGTCACTTCTTTTTTTATTCCTTTGCTGATCCTCAAGGTTATATTTATAAATATCAAGGATATAAGAGTAGTTGTATTTCAACTTGCAAGATTTGACCCAAACAAACTAAATTATATACGTAATATATGACAAACATTGTAAGTTATATAAAAGGTTGTAAAAATACAGATGCAATAAATAAAGTAATTCGCTGGTAGGTATCGGTATTATTAATTAATCTAACCTGAAAGTAAGGCTCTAGTCCTAAAAAAATAACAGCCTGCTTGAAAATGCATTAGAAAACACACAGCACACGGGTTGTTTAAAGTGGCTGTTGTCGTTTAATTAAGTTTTGTTCTTTAGGATTTTTATTGTTCTACTTGTAACCTCGCTTCGCTTCGCAGAACATAGTTTTTAAAAAACCTAAGGACTATGGACTATGTGCAAACTGTGAAGTGCTAGTATCGAACCTTAACTGCGGACGTGGTCGATAGTTACTTGGTTGACCACAAGAGGAAAAATCTTTAGCGCTTCTGTGCTTCGGAGGGCACTTAAAGTACCCTTATTGTCAATTTCAGATAGTATTTACTTTAGATATTTCGGAGGACTTCGGACGATATAAGAACATTCGACATTTGGGGTGGCCACTAATACCGTATTGAAGCAGTTACAGTACGGTAAATAAAGTTTATTCTAGTCCCCTTTCACTTTACGAAGAAGTCGTGCCCTGTAATGTCCACGTCATAAATACCTCAAAACAATGTCAAGCACTTCTGACAACAACAAAAGCGTGCGTATCGTCTTGTATTGACAGAGCGACTACGAGCAGAACGGTCAATTGCCTGTTCTTATGCTCTTCATCGTCGGCGCGCTAGTGACATATCTACCTCTTTTTACATTATATTAACATTGCCTCAAAATAAAACAGTTATTACCAATGTTAGTGCTCGTTATTTTCCGTAAGTCATTTATTTTTCTAAGTTTGTTATGGAATTCAACAAGTGACCCAAATTAACTTGTAACAAATGATGCTTATCAGCTTTTCGGGCCGAAAATAAAATTTCCAGGATTTTTTTGAGTTGGTTCATAAACGATAGTATAGTTTGTGATAGTAAACGATAATTTATAATAGCTGTCAAATGTTTTTATGTGTGTCCTTTATATGTCATTGCTGAAGAATAGTACAGAGTAGTAAGTAATAATAATATAATCTCAAAATATTCCACGGGTTATAATAAAGTTTAAGGAATAAAAAGAGTAATTGACGAGTAAGATTGATTTATAACACAAAACTTTACTTTGGTTGTTTTTGCTAAACTAACAAAACAAAACAAAACACAAAACAAAACACAACACAAAACTTTACTTTGGTTGTTTTTGCTAAACTATTTCGCGATAAATATGTTGTAAACTTAACATACTTTTTTCCCGAAACGAATGTTAACTAAACTTTAAAATTAGGATTATTAAACAACAGTAACGATACACATAATTGTAAATTTCCAGAGAGTAGTCCCATGCGAACTAAATCCTTCATTCTGTCAAGTTAAACTATTCTCGGCTTAATCTATTGTGACTTCCCATAAGCAGCACAACAAAACACATTCGTAGGAACTCAGGTAAGCCTTGTTGGTGGGAAATTACGAAATATTCATGGCAGAGCTAAACAACAAACCAGGATTTGCGGCAGTGTTTGAACTAACTTCGCATAAGCTCCTTTAAAATTTACTTATGACAATAATGAATGTTCGTGCAAACGTGCAAAGTACTGGAGCTTGGGGAATATGAATAATATATTTGTAATACCATACATTTTGTATGTACGATGCACGAATAAAATGAAGTGAGATCAAAAATAAAATTGTGAAATATTAAAGTAACGTACGATTTTTTTAATATAAATTCGGATGGATTTCTCAGATCCATTGGTCATAATATCTACACGACAGGTTTAGTTTTAAAAAAAATAGTTTTCCTTCTCTCTCTCTTTAACATTAGATGGCTCGTCCACTTGTTTCTCGACTAACAATAAAACAAATCTTACACAAGATTTTAAAATTAACTCATCGTGGACCCAGTTGCATGGATCGTGGTCACGGATGAACTGATCGGAATACAAAATAAATATCGTGAGTACTCGTATTATCGTAAAATCTTACACAATTTCGACTGCCTACAGAAGGCAATTTATATACATACTCTAACAGAACATAAATATTGCCTTGTACTGAAGAGATATGTTCATTGAAGGTATTCTTCAAAAAACAGTTTACCTAGTACTATATCTTCCTCGTAAAGTTATAGGCTAAACCCGCTATAAGCCACTAACATCGTTGGATTACATGTGAAAGCTCTCCCGGATCCTTAGATGACCTGTAATCGGCTTTCTGACCCAACTCGAGACGATAGTAAAAAGGCGTGAAAATATATAATTTTCTAAAAGTTTTCTTGTAGTAGTAGTAGTACCTACCTAATGGCGTTGGTGAAGAATTTTTTTATAATATTTATTCAATTATTTAAATGTGATAACAATAACATATTCATTAAAATTTCTTTGATACCTACTGCAAAAACTTTTTATCCCTTATTACAACAATTATACGTTGAAGATAAGAATTTAAAATTTTCCATTAAAAAACTCTATTCAAAATACTTCAGCATAGAAAATTCGCAAATTATTTTTAATGACAAATATTAATTCAAATTGGGCATACTGGAACCGATCTTATATACTCAGAAATATTTTAAGGCTCTAACTATGTATTAGGTAATAGAAATATTCCTCTTTATTTTCAAAGAAGGTATTTATAAAGAAGTAGAAAACCTACGTTACTTTACGCCAAAAAAAATATATGCGCATATTAAATTAAACTAGAAAGTAGTTTAAAATAAACATTATCCAGTCAAGAAGAAAAACTAAAGTCAAGTGAAGTCACTGAGGTGGATGAATTTCTGGAACAAAGTCAAACAATCTCATGAAGTAGCTGGAAAACCTAAGAAGCTTTGCTATAAAAGGTGTTTTTTGTAGGTCCTACGTTCAAACCGCATTTCATAATGAGTAATGGCATAATTATCTCGTACTAATACTATTAAATGAATAAATCTAATAAAAGAATCAGAACTGCTTTACTATTAAAAATTCTTTTTTTTTTCATTAAGCTAGCCATTACACGTTTTAGTCCATATCATGAATAAACTAAATTTTACTAACAAAAAATAACATACTTCAAAATTACTCAAAAACTACTAGTCAGATCTCAATAAAATGTAAGTGGGACCACATGACAAGCACCAGCTTTCGATTAAAAAAAGAATCATCAAAATCGGTTCACCCTTTCGAAAGTTCTGAGGCAACAAACATAAAAAAAAACAAAATTGAGAACCTCTTCCTTTTTTTGAAGTCGGTAAAAAATACGAAACCAATCTTGATAAAATCTTTACTGTTCCTTAAGTTAAATTAAATGTAACCCATAAAAATAATGTCTTACAAATCGGTGGACAAACAATACATACACACATACAATTAGGAAATTTTGTATATTTTTTGGAGGCCCTAGTAGACTAACGTATGTGAATATTTTGTAGTTCTAGAATAGAGAAGAAATAATAGTACATGTTTTAATATAATAAAAATGCATCCATAAGTGACGAATTGATAACATAATTTTTAAAGTCGGTTAATTACAGTATTTTTTCCTCAAATAAGTTTGAATCTTAAGTACTGACATAATATCAATGATGATATCAATTATTATCGTTCGAATTGCGTAATTTATATTTACTACATTACCTACATTATCTATTATTATTATGAACACATTTATCATTTCATAAGGATAAGATACTTGTATTAGTTAGTAACAAGACTCATACAGAATTGTGTTTGAATAAAGTAACAGAAAATTTAATCTTCTGTTAGTATCCAACCTTCAATGAAATTTTCCGTACGATACAGAAATAATTTTCAGGGATACAGCTTAAAGCGCTGTTGGTGCTGTGGAATAAGCCGACAGCAGACAACACCTTGGCAGGCACTCTGACGAAATTGGAAGCGAAAATAAACTGGAAACTGCGAAGATTACTCTCAAGAAAGTTCAGAATGTCATTTTGTTGATGTGTCGAGGGAAAAAGAGACTAATAATATATTACTTTTAAAAGGTCACAGTTTGATCAAACTTATAGCCCTATCATGGGATGGTCTTTTATTGTTAAAAAATTTGCATCCTTGCACAGACATGTGTGGATCCTTGCTTAATTCTAGCAATTAAACAAGCAATTTTCACGTTCTCAAAAACGTCTCTAACAATTTTAAAAACAATTGAGCAGAAAGTCGTTATTTGTTTTCACTACTTTCAGCCGAGAAAACTCTATGCTTATTACTGTTACTATTTATTTAGTTGCTGGACTAACTAAAGAAATAATTTTATGGGCGTAAGGTGGATGGATTTCATTTGTATGGAAGTAGTTATTAAAGAAGACAGACTTTTAAACATTGAATTTCTAATGATAAAATTTTTAGTGTGAAACAGCCACTTATAAAAAGAAACAATGTGTCAGTGAAGCCTTTGAAAGTGGTGACCATTTTACATGACCATTACGTCCTTGTCGGCTTTGTAAAATAAAATAATATTTTGTAAAAAAAATGAGTGTGTATAAGCCACGTATTAAATCAAACCATTCAGGTGCAAGTAACTTGGTAAGCTGAGATGATATAAGTTTGGTTATATAAGTATTTAGATAACTTTCAAATAATAAATCAAAGATGACAAATTGTTCACAGCAATTCGATAAATCCAGTAGAAACACAATAGTCAATAAAGGATGGACAACATACATAGATCCGACAAGTAAACTCATGTTGCAAAGGCGGGTATATCACGGCGAGCGCTTCGTCCTGACAGATTGCTCCGGCGCGAGATAGGCGAATGAGACTTTAACATTTCTACTAAAACAAATGTTCTTTATATGGCTTACTTCAACTGAGATTGAATGAGTTAAGCTACACTAGTGGCAATTTGTCGTTGGAAACGCAGGTTATCAGCCGTTAAGGACTGCCGAAAGTCAATGGGGAGCATTCGCACTTTTAACACTTAAAGGGGTCAGCAAATCTACTAATGTGAAAGTTTGGAAAGATCCACGCACGGCATTCGATCATTGATTGAAGCTTAGGTAGAAAGTGAAATAGAGATTTTTAAAATAATGACCAACTACTTATTAATTATGTAATAAAATATAATATGATATATTTATCTCATGGCACAGCATCAATCATAAGCCATAGTGTATTCTCAGATATGTCTGTACGAGCAATTTATTTCTTGCGACCTTGACCTGATAGACTGATGGCAGACTTTGACGTTGCTCAGACAGAAGAACGAAGCACGACATCAAAAAATAGCTTTTGGATAGAAATAAGGAAAAAGCAAATTACTCATTGAACCAATGTTGTTCTTGGAGTATGGTTTAATCAAGTAATAACTTTAGTGTTTGTTGCGAAGTTCTGATATTTTTGATAATAACTTTGTGCAACAAGGTGCTAGTGAGTAAAATCAGAAAAAGAGTCACCATCATTGTTAAGTTCTTTTTCAATTAGCGCGTGTATATATACTACGAGTAACCCTCGCTTTGCTTTAGTTTTCTTATTTTTTACACCTTGGGTTACATATTGGAGTTTTATTAAGGATCCCTAATTTTTTGAAAATATAATATAGCCTACATCACCCGGGGATGGTGTAGCTTCCTAACCGTGAAAGAATTTTTCACATGGTTCAGTAGTTTCGGAGCCAATTCAATGCAAACAAACAACGAAATCTTTCCTCTTTATAATAGTATAGAAATTCTATAACTTACACACAACCTATAGATCTATGGCTAATGTAGCTCTGTCACGAAAAGATTTTCATTGCAGAACCATAGCATTTTCTCAAAAAGCGTTATGTAATATATCACTTTTCGTCCGCGAATGACATAATCACATACACGTAATATCATTGAAAAGAGTCGAGTTGGAGATAATAGTTTTCTATTGCAATACCTTTTTCTATACATTCTTAAAAGTGCTTTTGCGACAGCATCTATAAATCCTTTTTCAAGCTAAAGGCTTAAAATTTGTAAGCAATTAGCTAATCTGTGTCAAGCCCATAGCGTAATAGTCACGTTAACAGATTGCTCAGTTGCATTGACAATCCCTTCTATCTCCACGTTTCACGCCGTTGCTGGAGAGCATTATTCAATAACGTAATGAAAATTTAAGCCTACAGACGCTGATGATACTGGCGGGACGTCTGTTTCAGATAATCCATGTACTCATAAACTGGGAGCCGTAATAATACAAATTAGACACAAATGAAAGCCATTCGTGATCATAATGGGGAAGTTTTCCGATTATTCGAACGGTGCCGGAGCGAGGCGGATTAATTCTATAAGTATATTTAATCCTTTATGAAATAATCTGTAACTGTATAATCCGAAATTTGAATTAACTTAATAATGAAGCAATTTAAACTGAAAAGCTTTGTAGACAGATTTAATGTCACAATTTGTTTCTATCGTTTGTTCAATCGGTTAATATGTTGTTCTTTCATTATACAAAAATATTTATATAAAAATAATATTGTATTAAGACAATAGGTAAATTATAATGACGTTTTTGTCTGTACATACAAAAAATGTTAGTGAACGTGACATTAGTGCGAATATTTAAATTATTAAATAAATAATTAAGTTGTGATAGAACGATTCAACACCAGTTCACATCCGTAAATTATTTAAAAATAAATGTGATTTTCATCCTAATTCAGCGTGAGTCATACCCATAATACCTACTAACGGTATGTCTGAGTTGGATGTCCACGACTGAGTTGAATGAACTATGAATACGAATAATCATACACTAAAAGGGCATAATTATTAGCGTATTTTCTAACCATTCAAAACCAAGCTCATCTGTTTTTACACCAAAGTTGTTTCTAGGTAAGTATTTGTGCGAAGCCGTTATGAAAGTGTAAAAAACTAGCTTTTAGACGTACCGCAGTAAGAAAACAGCTAGCGTAACAACAATGAGTTGTAGGACCTCGTAAGTAGTCTTCGGATGCGAATGAAAGTACGAAGGAGAAGGCACTCTTGTTAGCGCCTTGCAAGACGTGCGTATCGAAGCATTACTGCGTCTTTGTGCGTCGTACGAGACTAGCTACTGTTGCTACAATAAGCTACTGTTGGTACAATATGTAAATGTATCTGCAAAAGAACATTTCTTAGACTGGAGGATGTTGTCTCAAAAATTGCCATGTCTTTCTGTGTTTTTCTGCAAGCGCTCATAGATTGTATTGATCCTATGTGATCGACAAAGTTAATCAACAGCAGGCGCGGTCGGTAGTTGGATGAGTGAGCGCAGTGGAAAAAAATCTTGAGCCTTTCCGTGCTTCGGAGGGCACGGAAATCCGTCAGTCTTGGTTGTTATCGTAAGATAACAGTCGCTAAGCCATGTCGGAGGCCCTCGGGCGGTTTGAAAATTTCCGACACGTGGGTTGGCCACTAACCCCTCCACCAGTCCGCACTGGAGCAGCGTGGTGGAGTATGCTCTAGGTCTCCTCAAGAGGAGACCCGTGCTCAGTAATGAGCTAATAATGGGTCGTAGCCAGTACGTCAGAAACTTTACAGGGCCCGTTTTGCATATTTTTAGAAACACAAATTTTATTGTGATAAGAAAATCGTACTAAAATTATATGACACGATATAGACTTAAGTGTAACCTCACATAGTTTACAAACCGCAAAAAATTAAGACGCTTCTAACGATAAAACATACCCAATTAACACCTTCGACAACCCAGAACAGAACGTTATGGCGCTATAAAATGAGGAGAGCCGACTCCAAATGATGGGACATGGCGAAGGCAAAGAAGAAGAATGCTAAGTAGTTTAGAAGTGTTGAAGAAACAGATATTGTTCTATCTATCTATCTGTAATACGGGGTGAAATCATTACCCTCCTCACGGCGTGGCCTTAATAGAGTGAAAAATAAATTTGTATTTCAGTTGCGTTCACTCCCCATGGAGTTCTCGCTCTTCAGTCCAATAAACTTTCAAATCATTAAAAATGTTACTGCATCGGTCTGAAATTGATTAAGTTGGGAATTAATTGCCAAAAGCTTTGTCTAACACACGACGTGACATGATTACCGTAATCCGGAAGACTCGTTAACGAATAAAACATTTACAAGGGCGGGAGCAACGTATCCTATGAATA
This sequence comes from Thymelicus acteon, assembly GCA_951805285.1. NCBI lineage: Eukaryota > Metazoa > Arthropoda > Insecta > Lepidoptera > Hesperiidae > Thymelicus > Thymelicus acteon. The sequence goes on along the minus strand of OX638219.1, from coordinate 6,903,037 downwards.
TTAATACCTCGCTTTCTCCACTCTACCTGAAAGTTTATTTCATTAGCAAAAGCTTGACGAGCGATACTTGGGTATGAATATAGGTTGGCAGTACTTTGAAAGTATCTTGAAACTGTGACGGAGAATCGTGAAACGAACTTAAACCATTGAAACTTGTGGACCGTACTATGTTTACTGGATTTTGAAGATGTATTCAGTATTTTTTCTACTTCTTGCTATTTTGAAAGTTGTGAAACTAATAGTTTTGATTAGTTTGACTAATGATAATTCCAATGGTTACGTATGTATAATTATATAATATTATAAATTATAATATACAAATTCTTTATTAACTCGTATGATAATGAATCTCTAATATATAAAATTCTCGTGTCACGGTGTTAGAAGTTGAACTCCTCCGAAACGGCTCGACCGATTTTCGTGAATCTTAGCGTGCATATCGGCTAGGGTGAAGAATCGGACAACATTTATTTTTTATTCCCCCTAAATGTTAAGGGTGGGTCCACCCCTAAAAGTTTTTTTATTTTTTTCACAATTTTTTTTGTTTTTATTTTTTTATGAACAAAGTCTGTTGGGGCAGCTAGTTTGAATATAATACAATAGATTCACTGCTTTTTTCGAATCGAAGTTTATTTCAGTAGATTTTCATAAAAGGTTCGGATGCTTCTTGCATTCACACAAATTCATGCACATTTGATGTACTAGTAGATATATTACAGATCATTAGATACGAAGACATGTATGTGTGTATGTTTGTTTATGTATTTAACATTCCAAAGCATAATTTGAGACATACAATTATATCGAAATCGTACAGTTTCCTTAATTGCAAGCAGCGGATTATACAATTTAAGCTAATTGTCGGCATACAGCTGACCTATTTCTGTAAAATCGTGCCAGCTAGCTTTGGTACATCGTTCAGGTTAATATGCTTTGCAGCAAATTAATTGTGTAAGGTTTCGTAGATATTGCCATTATTATTATAATTGATATTGTATTTCTTTTTCTGTAATCAATGTACTCTATTGTAAATTTTATGTTTTTTCTAAAGATTTGCTAAGGAGTTTCTTTATGGTTTTGCTTCTCCTGCATCACAAAACACCTTTCCAAAAAGCTGGTAAATTAAAAAAATACGTGTATCTGTGATACCTACATGAATAAAGAATTTTGAATCACGCGAATAATACAGTTAATAATCTAAATTTTACTAACAAAAAATAACCGACTTCAAAGTCCAAAGACCACATGACAGCCACCAGCTTTCGATTAAAAAAATAATCATCAAAATCGGTTCGCCCAGTCCAAATTTCTGAGGTAACGAACATAAAAAAATACAGTCGAATTGAGAACCTCCTCCTTTTTTTGAAGTCGGTTAAAAAACTGTAGTAATCAGCATTCTATGAACAATCCCACCATTTCGGGGAGATATTGTCCGTTATTGATAAAATACTTAAAAGTTTACGAGACAGACCGCTTCTAGAAAAGTATTTTCTCGTCATCACGTATCGACCCAGTCTAAAAGTGTTCACGTATTTTCGCAATCTTATTTTCATGCAAAGAACACTACGAGATCACGCTCGATGCAATTCCACGGTAAACTGCACTAAAAATGTTGCCTTTCACAATGTTAAATTGAATAAAATAACGGTGTACCAAAACAAAATACTATTATTTTTCCTTTAGAGGTCCACTGCAATCGACCAATCATCCAATAGTCAACAATAGTTCTATTATTCAACCGATCGACTCACAGTACGAGATGCAGATCAATCAAGTAACGTTGACCCGTTCGGGAATTGGTGACAGTACTTTCTTTTGTCTTGAGAGATAGTACTGTCTTTCTTCTCTTATGTCTAGGCTGGCAATGCATCGATGATGGCGTTACTGATATGTATGGGTGATGGTGAACAAATACCATCAGTTGGCTTTTATTTACGGATATAACTATTAAAAGAAAAATTACCTTTTCTAAATACGTTGGCCACGATTGGTCAACGATTTCGGGTAGCCATGTCATCTGTATTTTCTAATACTATGGTGGGCTGCAAGACCTGCAATCTATCCATTCTTCGTTTGTGGCTGCCGAAGCATATATCCAAAGGGGCCGTATGTTTTTAAGTGATCGTTCACAATCAAATTGTAATGATAGAATATTTTTTAGGCACAAAGTGTGTCTTGCACACTGTCTTAGTATGTACCTCGTTGTTCTTTCTTGATTTCTGAACGTAATCCGTTGAAGCGTTCACAGTCCGGCGAAATGTGTAAATCCTAAGTGGTCGACCAACAACGGGCTCGGCCGGTACTTGGATGGGGACCATCTAGTGACAAAACTTCTTGATCGCTTCTGTGCTTCAGAGGGCATGTAAAGCCGCCGTCCTGGTTGTTATCATAAGTTTATAATAGTCGTTAAGACATGTTGGAGTCCTTCAGATGACATAAAACTTTGGACACTTTGAATTACTAAGCAAACTATGGACTCATGAGTATGGAAAAGATAGAGAAAGCTTCGATCGCGCCTGTGTTTTTTAACTCCATAAATCTTTTGCTACTGACACAAGTAGCGCTACACGTTTCGCAATACAAAAATGCATAATATACGAAAATAGAACAACGTGTGGTAAAAGAATACGATGCGCAAAAATACAGTAAAGTACAACTTTTCACATATTCAGAGTACGGAAACGGAACACTTACCGTGCTCGCCTCTAGTGGATCAGGAAATGCAACAGCACGGCACTAGGTATCTCTCGAAGGCTTCACTAGCTCAGTTTTATTCAGTGGAGACGTACTCTCCGTTTTGTGCAAATAGAGAAATGTGTTGCGGCGTTAATAGATTTGTAGAACGTGTTGGGTTGATTTTGATTACATTTTGAGTACAAATAAATAAAATTGGAGTGTCTGTTTTTAAAATTAAAATAACAGCTTTTTACTAATTGCATTTGGATGTATACACGGTGCACATACCAAAACAACATTTTTTACAATTTTTGTCTGTCTGTCTGTCTGTCTGTCTGTTTCGGCTAATCTCTGAAATTGCTAGAAGGATTTTGACGGGACTTTCACTGGCAGAACTGCTGATGTAACAAGGAGTAACTTAGGCTACTTTTATTTTAGAAACAAAAATAATTTTGTTAAATATCACGCGTACGAAGTCGCGTATATTTTTGTTATTAATCTGCAGATAAGCAAATTCATGCGTTTATAATTGAGTTGGGGTAGCATTGCGACTTGTACCGTGATCGACAGAATTATGCAACACCGGGTGCGGTCACTAGTGTGATTAATGATCGCTAGAGGTGATTTTTCTTGTGCTTCCTTGCTACGGCTGTCGGTCGGTCCCACTTGTTTTCGTTACATAGCAGTCATTAAGCCATGTTGGAGGCACAACAAAATACAAAACTTTGGCTTGCCACTACTTTCCACCAATTGGAGCAGCATGAGCAGTGCCGATTGCTACAGGGGCTAATGGCCAACCTAAGTGTCGGATGTTTTCATGCCCCCTCGAAGGCCTGGGATAACAACTAGGACCAACATCTTTACGTGGCCTCAAATGTATGCTATCACTAAATCACTAAATGTGATATCAGACGGTTCATTCGAGTTCATCGAGATTATTCACTCGAGTGAATGTTTCATTTTTCTTTCATTCTATGTTCATACGGCTAATACGGAATGATATAGAAAAGAACATTCACTGTTCTTTTCATAACAATGTCATCGAACAAAGTCGTGCCTCTTGGAATAAGTTTACTCGAGACAAAATGGCCTAACTCGGAAGAACATTCTCTCAGTGTTCAGACCGTTCATTTCTCGTTGATTCGGAGTGGAGTGAAAGATGAAAGATGCCAATATCCAACACTGTTGGATCGATTCACTAATGAATTAATTCGGCACTAATGTTTCATTTTGTGTTCAAAAGTGTCACTTGGAGTGAAATATGCAAAATGAAAGAAGAAAATGACCAAAAAATGTCCTGTCTGATATCACCTTTAGGATCGACACAAGCCGCTGGGCTATCAGGGCACCGATGTCATCATAAGAAGCCAGGTAGGTGCCTGTTACCTATTAAAGGTGCTGTCAGGATTAAACTGAATAGTAGTGTGAGTAAATTCGTTTGGCATTGGATCTTTCGATATTATAGGTACTTACGCAATTTTCCTCGTTACGACAATAAGCAACCGCAGTTTGCAACCCAGCAACTTTCAATTCAAGGAGAAATATTCCGACGGTATTCATGGAAAGTTTCTGCAAGGGCGGCCGTCGGAAGGATGTCGACACTTCCCCTAATAGGACTTCCGTCACAAATGATGGCGCCTACAATAGGAATGCAGAACATTTATTCACAAACTACATTTTGAAAAACGTTCATGCTTATTGAAAATTCTTTTTACATAGTATTCAAAAGAAGCTTTCGTATATTATAAAATTAGCTGATTCATGCGTGTTGAACAAACAAGTGGTTCCGTAGGTAGATAAATAATGAAGTTTACTTTATCAGTGACGTAAATATGTGGAGTAAATGATGTTATATGTGTAAAAATATCTTTGGGTTCTAGTAAAACCGGATAAGTGCGTGCTAGGCCACGCACAATGGAGGGTTCTAAAGTAGTAAGTTTATCGGCTATTACTTATTACTACATAAGCTAACATAGCCGTGATAGTTTTCCTTATAAATTCATCATATAACCAATTTTTGAGATTTTTTTCACTTATCCAACTCCAACCGTTTAGTCGGCAAGGGGACTCTAACCAAAATTAGCACTTTAAAGTCAAATATTTCGGAAACGGACCCCTAAATCCAAAATAGACTTAAAATACCCATTATTTTTTTAAGACGAAACTATAATAAGATAAGGGTTCCGATTTTACTTCGGAAACCTAAATATTTTGAACGAGTTATAATTTATTAAGAATATGTCTCAAAGTGACCATCCATTTAACTGGGTTGAAAATTGGTATTATAAAATACAAAACGTGAGTACCCTTGTATTTAAAATGTTTAGTGTCCGCTAAGATATAAGTTTCATATCATACAAGTATTCACAGTTTATTGTCAGGCACTTGACTCTGTACAATATGATTAAACTTCCGCCTTATGGCAGAAATAATAAAAAAACTCCAAGCCCTCAATAATTTTAAAATATCTTTGACAATAAGCAAGCACTACCTATGTACAAACAATATAGCTAGGGTTATCCCCTCGACTGCACTCGCTATTGTGGCATCTCGGAGTGGAGTGCTCTCGCTCCTTACATTGTGCATATTCACAGTCTCGAGGCCACGTGAGTCCTGGCATCGTATAGCTTGTATACTCTTTTTAGACATATTATTGTCATATGGTAACTTTGTTCCGTGGTTTCCAGTAATTATTCAAAAATACAAATAAATTGTACATACTTAATATTAAGTAAATTGTATAAAATGAGTAATATATTAAATAATGTATTTAAATATTCGAATATTCGTGGAATAATAAATTTGTATATATAGTATTTATATTTGTAGTAGTTTCTACAGCAACTTTTATTTTGTTTATCGCCCAGGGTTGATTGTTTTACCAGAGAATTTTATCAGCCACATTGTAATCAAACTTTTAAGGTTAACAGTAAGTTATATTTGTTTTTTAAATAACAATTAAGTGGTTACACTGTTCTTCAAACACTTATTATTTGCAATTGATTTAGTTTGATATGAAACCAGGTTGGCGTTAGAACTAGAATAGATCTTAGTACACGCCATCTTAATAGAAGAATCTGAAATAATAACAATTATTATAATTAACAACTTACCGATCGTAGCTCTGCTTTTCAGATATTAAATTAGTCTCATATTGATAATCTACTCTTTCGTTACGCTCTTGTCAGAGCGGTCGTGGTCATCATTTCTCAGTCACATGTTTGACGATCCGTCTCCATTCTTCCCGGACAGCTGCTTTTCGTGAGCATACATGTAATGGGACATCCACTGCAGCCTTTACTTGGTCCGTCCATCTCATAGGCGATCTGCCGCGAGGTCTAGTTCCTTCTACTTTCCCTTGGACGACTAGACGTTCGATGGAGACATTATCACGTCTAGTCACATGACCAAAGAATGTGAGAATTCGAGCCTGTACGATGGAAGATAGACGCTGCTTGATGCCGAGTTCTTCCAGAATGGACTTGTTGGTCCGGAATTCATTCCAGGACACTCTCAACATTCTTCTCCAGCACCACATCTCGAGAACGTCTATTTTCTTCTTCTCATTTTCTCGCAGGGTCCACGTCTCCGAAGCGTAGAGGAATATGGAGAATACCAGTGCTCTAACTAGCCGGGTCTTAGTGGCCTTGGTGATTTTACGATTCCTCCATATTTTCTGCAGCTTATCCATAGCTGATCTGGATATCGCCATGCGCCGTTTGATTTCGTCTATACAGCCTCCGTTGTTCGAGATCAACGCCCCTAAATAGACATAGGATTGCACCACCTCACAGTTCGCTATTTGTGTCACTTCTGGCGAGTTGTTGTTAATTCGGTCGACAATCATGACTTTAGTCTTGCTGCGGTTGATCTTGAGGCCGAATTCAAGACTTACGGATTCCATCCTTTGGAGAAGTTCTTCCATATGGCAGATACTGGTAGCGAATAGGGTGGTATCATCCGCATAACGTAAGTTGGAGATTTTTAAACCTCCAACTGCTGCTCCATCTGTCCAGTTCTCAAGAGTTCGTCTCATTATCATTTCTGTGTAGATGTTAAACAGAATCGGGGAAATAATGCACCCTTGTCGAACACCGGCACTAGGTTGAAAGTTAGCCGAAAGCTTATCGTCTGTCTTTACGGATGCAGTACCACCCTCGTATAAACGCCGTAGCAAATGAACAAGGTGTTTTGGTGTGCCCATGTCCAGTAGAGTCCTCCAAAGTACAGGCCATTTGACAGAGTCAAACGCCTTCGAGAAGTCCACGAAACATATATATACCGCTTTGTTGAACTCACGGGATTTCTCAATAATTTGGCGCACAATAAGTATTTGCTCCCTGGTACCTTTGCCCTTGACGAAGCCTGCTTGCTCAGGTGCAATCTCTTTAGATAAGTAAGACTTGAGACGCTCATTAATAATGTGTAGTAGAATTTTGCTCGCATGCGGTATGAGTGCAATAAGGCGATAATTATTGCAAATTTTTGTAGAGCCCTTTTTGTGTAGTGGTATGAAGACACTGTGAGCCCATTCTTGCGGCCATGTACCTGTTTGCCACACCTTGTTACACAGCAAATGAAAGATCTGGACACCATACTCTCCCGAGGCTTTGATAGTTTCAATGGGAATGGAGTCCTTTCCCGTGGCTTTTCCATTCTTCAGATGTTTTATTGCCGCTCTTATTTCATCTTTTAAGATGTTTGGCTCTTTTTCATCATCCAATGGCTCTGTTGAATCAAAACACTGTGATTGCGGGTCTTCAAACAGCGACTGACAGTATTTCCTCCATGTTTCGGATATTTCTTCTAGCTCTGTCACTGTTTCACCTTGAGAGTTCTCGATAGCCCATGTTTTGGATGACAAAGACCGTGTGAGTGCACGAATTTTTTGATGAAGGTCTCTTGACTCGTGCTTGTTAGCGTGTGCTTCAATTTCTTTGCAGATGTTCTGAAGATGAGCGTTTAGATCTCGTCTGCAAGCAGCTTGTATTTTTGCAGTCTTTTCATTCAAAGTCCTCACATCAGCCCCCGTTGCCTTCATCCGTCGTCTGTCTTCTACAAGAGCTAGAGTATTGTCGCTCATCCAGTGTTGCCGTTTACAAGCGCCTGCAGGTGGAGTTGTATTTTTGACGGCGCAACTAATTAAACTTTTCGCACGATCCCATATTTTGTCTGGACATTCGGTGTCATGGTCCACAGACACCCATTGGTCCCACTCTTTTTCCAGTGCAGCTGTAAACTGCGATTGCTGTGATTTATCTCTGACTTCGAGCCTTCGACGTTGAACAGGTTGTCGGGCTGCTCTTAGTTTAAGCTGAATTTTAGCCATCAAAAATTGATGATCCGATCCACAATCGGCTCCTGGTAGTGTGTGAGTGTTCCTAATAGATGTTTTCCACCGTGCCCTAACCAAAATATAATCGATCTGATTGCGATAGTTGCCATCAGGTGATATCCAAGTGTACAGTCGTCGAGGATGATTTTGAAAGAAACTATTAGATATCACCAAGTTGTTATCGGCGGCAAACTGTACTAGACGTTCACCTCTTTCGTTGCGCTGCCCTAGTCCGTACTTTCCAACACAAGGATTTAACAAATGAGAATCTGAACCTATCTTAGAGTTGAAGTCTCCCATAATAACAAGAAGCTCCCTTCGTGGAATCTTGGAGATGGCAGCCTCCAGGTCTGAGTAGAAAGACTCAATGTCCTCATTACACGCGGTGCTGGTCGGAGCATATACCTGAATGATATTAAAGTTTACTGGCGAAGCCTTTAGCTTGATACTTATCAGTCTATCGCTGACAGGTTCATACCCCAACACACAATTCCTGGAACTTTTTGGAATAATAAAAGCAACTCCATTTCTACTATTGTCTGAATTTCCAGAGAAGTATACGACGTTTGTTTCTGTGTCAAAGTGACCATTATCTTTCCAATGCGTCTCACTGATACCACAGATGTTTATGTTGTGTCTGGATAGTTCGTCTTCCAGAATCTTAAGCTTTCCTGGTTGAAGGAGACCGCGAACATTCCATGTACCTATCTTCTGGATCTGACGCATTTTCATGGATATTCCAGTAGCAGGTTTTCCATGGGGCGCCTGGTTTCCTACGTCCGCATGGCCGGTAGCAGATTTCACACCATCTGTCCCGGACACAGTATGGCGCCGACTGAGCGGGTCGCATGGGCACTTCGATATCTTGTTATTACTGTTCATGATGACTTTCTTGGGAAAATAGTGCAGTGGTTTCCCCTTGCCTTCTGCACCGCAGTGGTGTTATAAATAAGTCAGAACGTCCTGCTGCCAACGCCTAACATCCGGTGTAGTGTAATGATGACCGGACCTCCTGTCCTCCCGTTTGCTTGCCGACCTACATCTCCAAAGGGGTTGGGTACCTCAATCTCGACGTTAGGTTGCTCGACGTAACAGGGCTCACCGCGAGTAGGTGGGAGTGGAGTTGATGAGGAGAGGCTATGTGATTGTTCTTGTTATGCAATCATGTATTGCGCATCACCCATCCTTGAGCCCCATATTGATAATACCAAAAACATAATAATATAATCGACGATTAAAAAAAGTTTCCTATTAATTAGACCGTGAATTTTACTACTTGTACATCAAGGCAACTTATTGTCACTTTTGTTATTATTTATAGAAATAAAATTATATAATACGAGTAATCGCCCTCGCTTTGCTTCGGTTTTCTTATTTTTTTACACCTTGGGTTACATTATTGGAGTTTTATTAAGGATCCCTAATTTTTTTGAAAATATAATATAGCCTATGTTACTCGGGGATATTGTAGCTTCCCAACAGTGAAAGAATTTTTCAAATCGGTTCAGTAGTTTCGGAGCCTTTTCAATGCAAACAAAAAATCAAATCTTTCCTCTTTATATATTAGTATAGAAATAAGTTTGACTGAATAGATAAAAAATCTAGATATAAAATAGAACTGGTATTTGTTTCACAAAGCTTACACTAGCTGCATTCCTGGTATTCATTTTCTTTATACACGACATAACACCGTTCTTACTTTGGTTCGCAACAATTTCTCAATGTTGTTGGGTATACTCACCGCCTTAAGAAACAAATATTCCACTAGCCTTTATAAATACTCTACAAAATAACGTATTCTACTAAACAATTTAAAACAAACAATTTGGAATAAGCATTGAAAAAATTACTACTACATATTTTGTAAGATTATTATAAGAGTAATTTTTTATTTTTATTTTTATTTTTATTTTTATTTTTATTTTTATTTTTATTTTTATTTTTATTTTTATTTTTATTTTTATTTTTATTTTTATTTTTATTTTTATTTTTATTTTTATTTTTATTTTTATTTTTATTTTTATTTTTATTTTTATTTTTATTTTTATTTTTATTTTTATTTTTATAGATTGCTTGTAAAACCACTCTTGCTTCGCTTCGGAAAATAATTTTCAGTTAGGTTTTTTTTTAACTAAAGTTTATTTTAAAGCAAATCAAATAATTTGCACATAAAACAGTCCAATTGCGTTCATTCGCTCTTTGATTTTCCGTTAGTAAATTTTACAACATAAAGCTTTTGAATTGTGAGTTTTGTGAATAATTACGAAATGAGTTTTCGATTTCTTCAGAAACTTATTCAGGGTGCTTAGGGAGACAACATACTAAAAGTCCTGACGTCTAGGAGGTGAGCCGGAGGAAGGGGGGGGGGGGGGCAAAGGTCTCAATTTTAGGTTTTTCGCCAATAACTCAAAAACGGTGCGTTGTAGCGAAAAATGTTCTAGGATGAAATGAAAGCATATAAAATTCTCTATAACACTGATTATGTTCAGTTTTTCCATATTCCCAACCGTTTTCGAGCTACAGATCTCGTCAGGTCACGCACTCTACAACTACTTTATTGACTGAACTAAATTCTGAACAGTAATTTTAAAGATTTAACACAAAGTTCTTAAACGATATATTGTACTGTCTTCTACTGATTTATTAGTCATAAAGATAGAGAGTTGAGAGATGGAGTTATTTTGTTTCATTATAATATTTATTGGAATCGATTTTACTCCAACCACTTTATTTACCAATTTTAATTATATTTTCATTCAATTCTATTACAGTTAAATAACAGACAGACCCTACAGAGGGTTTCATTGGTAAAAGCCATGGCGAAATATCCTTTAGAAACATAGCCGAACCTTTTCCCGGAGCATTACTTGCAGGATAAAATGTAAATATATGTCGATATGAATATAAATGTTTTTTAAGTAGGCTGCACAGACCACGGGTTGGTTATAACTGACGTAAACCGGTTCGTTATTGCTTTTGCCATATGTAGAGAAATCAAGATTACATCTTTCACGTTTTTGTCTTTCACACTAAAAGATACTGTAAAACAATGATGCACCGTTTTTTAATGATTAGATACCTATTAGAGTTACGTCCCAACTCAAAGTCACTAACGGTTACTTAAGTCGCTCCATTTGTATGGTGATACTTTACTAAGGAGCGATTAAAATAACCATTAGAGACTCTGAGTTGGGGCGTTAGACTATTCATGAACTATGCAGTTAGTAACCTTACATGTTAGGAACTAAAACTGCTTATCTTTCAAGGTTCAAATCTTTGTAGATATCTAATTATCCAAAAACAAATAATATTGACGAACAACACCACCGTGAAGGAATTCGCAGGTAAGCATAATTTTAACGCTTTTTTCAAATATTAAGTTATTAAAAAAAATCAAAGGAAAATAATTCCTTTGCAAAATGTAAATTGGACATTTTTTTTAAATCTTTCAGTCAAATAATTTTAATTTATCTGAAAGACTTTCCCCTGAATTATTTTAAAAAATAATGAATTTTCTTTGTATAAAACTAAGCCTACGAAAATAAATGTATGAATAAATATAACTACGAATATTCATTTATTTCCGAAGCAATCTTATCTTTTATAATGTACCTTCATATTATTTTAATATCAGTGAAAAAATATCTATTTGTTAAATATAAAAAACAAAACTTCACGACACACAATAACAATATCATTTGTGAGACGCTATAAAGATAGTAATAAAATTGTAGACAATACTATTCAGAGGAATGAGATTTACAAGACATAGACTAAGGAATATGTTGCATCAGGAATTTAATATTGAGGATAAGCAGAAATATTCAGTCACGGAATGTTATAACAGAAAATAACTTACCAGTTTCCTATTACTTGGTTATGCCGTTATGCAAAACTGTTCCCGTAGGTATCTATCTACTACGTTTAGGAAATATTGTGTTATTTTATTTTGGGTCTTTTATTTTATATTTACATTAATCCGACCAACGAGCTGACGATGTAACTGATGGTAAGTGGTCACCATTGCCCAAGGATATTATCATTCAGTGAGATCAACGATACATTGCTAGCCAAAAATAAAGAGACACACGTTATTAGCTTGGTGAATTGGCTTTAAATCATTAGTGAAAAATCACACCATCACGGTCTTTTTTCACAGAGCTTGGAGTATTCTCCATCAGCTATGTTGCGAAATAGTCGAAACTGGTGACGTTAGTGACTAAGCCGGGTGACAATTTTGAGTATCCTGCAGACCGACATAGCTTTAGGTTTGCTATAGAACGATAACAACTTGCGGCTAAACTCCAAAAACCGGGTGTGTCAGGCCACGCACAATGTAGAGTTCAGAAGTAGTAAGTTTATCGACTATTACTCATTAACTATTAATATAGTTAATTACTATTTATATAGTTAATGAGTAATAGTAACTATTTATATAGTTAACTAACTATTTATATAGTTAATGAGTAATAGTCGATAATAAGCTTTGTTAGTATAAGCTAACAAAGCCGTGATAGTTTTCCTTGTAAATTCATCATACAACCTATTTTTTACATTTTTTTCACTTGTGGTCTTAAAAGACCCATAATATTTTTGTAAGACCTTTTCAACGATACCCCACACTATAGGGTACGCGACGAATAACAAATTCATCCTCACGTTAGATACCTGTAGGGGAAGTACCCTGAAAAAAAGTATTTCAATATTTTATTCCACGATTCTGGAGTTTAAATAAATATGTATATCCATACCAAATTACAGCTTTCTAGCATTACGGGTCTCGGCGCTTTCCTTCGGGCAGACGGACGGACGGACGGACAGACGGACGGACGGATAGACAGACGGACGGACGGACAGACGGACGGACGGACGTGAAGAAACTATAAGGGTTCTGATTTTACTTCGGAACCCTAAAAAACGGAAGCGCTGAAGTACGTCTGCCACCAGCGCTTTAGTTACGTAACTAACAATCTCGTCTTCAATTGCTCATTTCATCAATCCATTATACGTATACAATCTAAACTAACTAGACTAGCAGCACTTTTTGATTAGTTGATAATGCAGTAATTGCAGTTACATCATTAATACAATGCTTATGCCAAAATCAATATTTAAAAAAAGAATGTTTTAAAATTTAAAACACATAAACCGTACGTAGTCTCGTTCGAAATTTCAACGTTAATATCAAGTTAAAGAAAAAAAAATAAACAGTACCGATGCTCCAATAATGGAAGCCGGCGATAATGGAATTAGCCCCATATTAGTTACAGAGAAAACAACGTTACGAAGGCAATTTCGGCTTCGCATATTGGCTATTAGCTGGCACGTATCTGTTTGATAATCGACACACTTTCCGACACGGTTAAATATAAAAAAGTCTATACATCTATATCTATACATCTATATCTATACATCTATACAAATAAATAAAATTGGAGTGTCTGTTTGTAATATTAAAATAACCGCTTTTTACTAAGTGCATTTGGATGTATACACGGTACATATACCAAAACAACATTTTTTGCAATTTTTGTCTGTCTGTCTGTCTGTCTGTTTGTTCCGGCTAATCCCTGAAATGGCTGGACCGACTTTGTTGGGATTTTCACTGGCAGATAGCTGATGTAACAAGGAGTAACTTAGGCTACTTTTATTTTAGAAAAAAAATAGTTTGTTAGGCGATACGAAGTTCGCCGGGTCAGCTAGTAGCAAATATAATGTACTCGTGCACGTTCGATACGTGTGGCTTGGAGGGCACTGAAAGAATTTTAAATTTAAAAACGCTGTAAAAGCCTTTGAAGCACGTATTGTAGTTAGTCAGAATATTCGTGTTAAAAATAAACTAAAATTTTTCCCGACCTAATTTTTGCTTCCACTAGCTGTTTTTGTTTTTGCTAAATGTTTTTAAATTGAAAAAGTTGAACCTATTTTTTCAATACATTTTTTTTAAGATCAATAGTTTTGAACATTCCTGTCAGAGGAATTTCGACGTCAATCTACACGCTATTTAAACGCAACTTATTTATCTCAATGTTCGCGGGTAGATAGCCGATAAGTGAGCAAATTCTATCTTATAAGTCGTGCACGTGACCTTTGCACATGAGCAAAATCGAAAGATTATACAATGCGTTGCCAGCCAAAAAAGAAAGCAGGGAAAATATGGATAAACTATAAGATAACAAAAAATAACGATAAATTTAGAATCCAAAAGTAATGGTTTGAAATAGAAGATTCTGCACAATATGGTACGTGCCTTCTCTGAAATGTTCCTAACTCAATTTCCGTACAAAAATATAGCAAGTTAGCAAATCGTCAGCACTGAGCACACCTGCGCGTGAATAACGCTTCCCCATTTTTCTGTAATATCTTTAATAAATCTTAGAAATGTTGAATATATTCATAATAATGATACTTTCTTGTTATAATTCGTCACAAATTCTCGTTATGGTTTGAAGTATTGAAATAATCACTTATAATACCACAAGAGCTTCAAAATTATCGGGTATTTTTCCCGATAGGTTCGTTGCAAACAAATGAAAGAGCGCTTCGCGCTCGTGATTTTTTAACCTGAAAAACTTGACGATTTTATTTGTTTGCAGGGAACCTTGAGGGAAATGCCAGATAATTTTGAAGCTCGTGTGGTATTCGGGGGATTATTTTTCCGTCCCAAATGTCGGCCAATAGAATTGCACCATGAGACGAAATGTACAATGGGAACATTTCCTTTGACTTTTTTATCGATGGTGGACAGAGAACAAACTCCAAATCGACTCATTTTCATGCAAAATCTCCAATTTTCACAATTGAATTCAACCTGTCAGTTTGACGTGTGGTTAATTTGACTGGATCATGATTTGTTTTTTATATATAGCAACGACCAGAGAAAATTTTCAAAAAATTATCAGTATAATACCATGTAGGTTGTACCACGTGACGTCGAATGGTGCAATTCTATTGGTCGATATTTGGGTCGGAAAAATAATCACGATAAATACACGTACGTCATTGAAAATTGAAAATGGTTTTACACCTGTGATATTTCACTGGAAATTACTTTGTCGACCAATATGAGTTTGTTTCCATTGAATAATTAAAATTTACGTTTATATGTATGTATGAATTCTGACCGCAAATTTTCAATAGCATGTCGCTTGATTAAAAACCGCAATGTGGCAGGTATTTATGTGTTGTAATTTGTTACATAACAGGCGTTGGTTTGTTAACATTACACAGGTTTTATTGATATATTATATCATCGCATACGTAAACACTATTAAAATATATCACCCTCGCTTCCCTTTGAAAACTTTTACTTACTTCCAAAAATTAACTGAGCTGAAACAATAATTGTTTCTCATTTTGTGTTGTATTTTACCATTGTTACGACTAAAAGGATATTAGTTTATTTTATTACTTTATTATAAAGCGGCAAACACATTTTTTTATTTTTTTTAAACTGATATAAGCAAGATATAAATAAAGTTTAAACAGCATAGTATTTCTATTGTCACAACGTACCTACATATTATAATACAGCACGATAAATCTTTAGAAACGATAATGAACCCTACAGCAGACTTGGGTAGCTAAAATACCGCTTTAAAGCGATGGCTTGATTTACGTATATTAGATTAACCCTTATGTAATGGAATTACGAATTGTGGATATCTGTCGATACTAAGTTTCTTAAAGGACAATAAATAAGCTAACGCAGTTTCGGTGATTTTGATGTACGTATTCTAAAGGTGAGATCTATAAAGTGCACTTAGACTTGGAGTTTGCTCAGACAATAGTCGATTGTAAGTATTAGATTACTGACACTTCGTTAATACGAAAAAATTAAAAAGTCATGTATGTATATCGGTTAACATTAAAGTTGATTTAAGACCACAATTTTTTCTCGGTTATTTGATAATAATAAATAATTAAAAATTCATATAAAATGGCTAAGATTGATTTAGGACCATTAAGATAAGATTTAATTCATAATTACTTTGAGATAAATACTTTAATTTTTAAAATTAATACAATGAATATGAAAAAATAACTCAAACTAACATAATACAGAAAATCTTAAAAAAAATTACTAAAATAACAATAATATTAACAAGATCCTTAAATTCATCCATGTCATTCCTTAAAGTCGTCCAAAATCCTTAAATTCGACCATTAAGTAATTTTGTTCGGATAATTTTAAGTATGAGCAAAGCCTCTAAGCACGGTGTATAGATCTTACCCTAATTCTGAACTCATTTCTGTGGTTCAATTTCTGTGGTAAAAGTAGTCAATGTTATCCAACCGCTTGTCGTGTATGTACTGTAATTTTTTTTCAGTGCCTGTAGTCCAGTCCCGAGGTGTACTGGGTTCGTTTACTGACCATTATACACATGCTTGTATTAGAGTGTAGTTTTTAGCACGTACGTCATTGTGTATGTCCAATAATTGTCCATGTCACACACACAGGGAGTATTCATGTGTGATCATTTAGAACATTTAGGGCATGACGTATCCAAATTTTGCTTTGTATTGTGGAGATTAATAATGCATAAATGGAAATAGCTTTATAAGTAAACACAGTGACATGTTTCGTTGAATTCAAAACCTTTCTCATACTAAGATAACCCTTTGCTGTATGCTTCTAACAAACACTGCCAGCAGTGAACTGGTACAAAACAACGGAAGATAACGCAACAAATTAAATTAACGAACATTCGCCGTCAGACAATTGAGTTAATCGCAAAAACACCGGCCTGTCACCACAAAGGCTCATAAAGTACATTAATCAAAGGATATCACGCGTTTTTTATTACACCAAAGGGTGCGTTCAATGGCACCCCTTCTAAATATTGGTTTTTGTGAGCCTAGCTAGCGTCCGGTAAGAGCAATCCCGTGTTTTTCCATTACAACCGCACGCACGTTCCCGATATCTTAGGTTAGATGCTGGCTCTATGACGCTTTATACTCGATGTCATTAAAGCCTGAATATGAAGTGAGGGAATGACAAAACAGGAATTAATTTTAGATATGTCGCACGGTTCGATGCACACCCTTGCGTACCTATGTCACACACGGACATAAAGAATGATGAAACTGTCTTCCATTTGCGTTGAATATTTAAATATTTAAATTTTAAAATGTATACTTTGAAAGAGATTGAAGTTAGTGAGTTAAGTCAAGTAATTACGATTTTATTTAATTCCTAACTGGTAACGATTTTACTGCAATTTATTTAAGTTACAAAATTATTTGGTATTTATATTAAAATATTGCATTCCGATTGTGAAATATATGGAATATGAAATACAAAGATGCAAACTTTTCAATGATTAGCTCAGATAAAGTACCTTTAATATTAATATCTACTACTTAACTCACTACATTAGTTTAGAAAAAAGCTCATAAAAACTAAAAAATACGCTTGTTACGCGGTAACACAGTGTGTCACAACAAACAAGAGTGATAACCGCACGGTTAATGTGAGGAAATTCACTGAATTATATCGCATCCAAAGCCTTTTGGTGGGAATTAATCAATCACTAACAAACAATACCAAGCGATGCAAATCCCAGCTATATTTCTACACCCCGAAGTATATAAAGAAAGTTATTTACATCAACTCAATGCAACAACAAGTAAATAAGAAATTACGTTATCTCAATCGACGAAAATTTGACGACTGACGGGTTCGATTCCCGACCGGGGCAATATTTATGTGACAGATAAATATTTGCACTCGGGTCATGGATGTTATTGTGATGTGTTATATGTGTCGTCTTTGCCACCCGTGACACAGGTGAAAATCTACTGCTTGGGTATTAGTGTAAAAGCATTTATGAGCGATTATTGTTTAACGTTTGTTTTCTCTATTTATTTATGAATCAATTTAGGTCAATGAAACATTAAAAAATATATATTTTGTTAAAATGCAAACGGTAGCGAAGCATCTTGCTCAAACAGAATAATTTTGCAATTACGTAATTGTAATGCAATTGAAATTGAAATTGAAATGTTTGAGAAACCCTACGATTATACAAACGCACTGTCAAATTATATTATACTTAAAAACAAAAACTAACGCTGAAATACTTTTTATACGGGTTACCTACAGATAAATAACTGTATTAAGTAAAATTTTCACACTATACATACAAATAAAAACAATTCGCATACATTGTGTTTATGTATCTCACAAGTAATACCTACATATTATATTAAATTTGATTGTTTAGTGCGATTGCCAAGTCAATCTATTTATTTAAAACATAAAAGATTTTTAATATTGACAATATGGTTACTATAAGATGTTGTTACTTGTTAGGTTAGCTAATTACGTAATAACTTAAGACAGAAGGACCCTTAAGTAGGTACTGAATAAATTAACTGACTTGGTATTACATGGATCTCACAACTTTTTACGGTAGAAGAACTGAGTTGCGAGACTTGGTTTTTAGGGTTCCGTAGCCAAATGGCAAAAAACGGAACCCTTATAGATTCGTCATGTCTGTCTGTCTGTCTGTCTGTCTGTCTGTCTGTCTGTCCGTCCGTATGTCACAGCCACTTTTTTCCGAAATTATAAGAACTATACTGTTGAAACTTGGTAAGTAGATGTATTCTGTGAACCGCATTAAGATTTTCACACAAAAATAGAAAAAAACAGTAAATTTTGGGGGCTCCCCATACTTAGAACTGAAACTCAAAAAATTTTTTTTCATCAAACCCATACGTGTGGGGTATCTATGGATAGGTCTTCAAAAATGATATTGAGGTTTCTAATATTATTTTTTTCTAAACTGAATAGTTTGCGCGAGAGACACTTCTAAAGTGGTAAAATGTGTGTCCCCCCCCCTGTAACTTCTAAACTAAGAGAATGATAAAACTAAAAAAAATATATGATGTACATTACCATGCAAACTTCCAACGAAAATTGGTTTGAACGAGATCTAGTAAGTAGTTTTTTTTTAATACGTCATAAATCGTAAACCGCAATTTGCCTCGATTAAAGTTACAACTAACTACAAGAACTTTTATATTATGTTACTTGCTGCTACGGAACCCTTCATGGGCGAGTCCGACTCGCACTTGGCCGCTTTTATTTTTACAAGTTTTGTTTTTGGTGGCATCTCATTTCTTTTTGTAGATAGTTCTACTTTTTTTCCTTCTACAAGTTACCTTTGAACATAAGTATATCTAGGTACCTATCTACACCTACTATTCCATTATATTATATACAGGTACACTGATTCATTCATTGCAAATGTTACTTTGTTATACAGGTACAGTAATTCATTAACTGCAAATGTAACTTTGTAATTCTATATATTTATATGGGATTACAAAGTTATTTATGCAGTTGATGTATCTAGAAAACTGGACCGAAATTGCAAAATATTTTAGTTTTTCCTTGATCTATACACTAAACACTAATTGTGTTCCAAATTTGAAGCTTCTATGTCTGCTAGAAGTGCCGTAGAGTTTTGATGATCGGTCAGTCAGTCAGTGAGTGACGAAATTAAGAAACTTTGACTAGTTATAATTCTTAAACTACTGGTTCAAATTGGATGAAATTTGAAATATAACGTGTTTATACAATTCCTGCTTGGTTACTAAAAATTCAGGCTTCTAGCTTTATCCACAACGAAGTTATAGGGGGTCGAAAATGGCCTGAATTGCTTCGAGAAAAGGATGGTACGACCGTGCCGCTTTTTTGCTCGACTTGGCGGGGGCACTGCCGTGCCCCCAGATACCATAAGTCGAAAAGAAGGAAGAAGTAGTGCCAAAAAACACTAAGTAATTCAAATGGAAGAAGAATTCGATTAGGTTAGGTTTGGCTGTTTATACTTACGTGGAAAAATTTGTCAACGTCTATGAATAAATAGGAGGAGTCCAGTATTCCAGTAGTCTGAATTAAACTGTCATTTATAATCTCCTATTCCTGGTGTAGTCGAAGTAAAACTGTTTGTTTTTTTTTTCAGTTGTCTTTGTATTTTATCTCAGTATATCTTAATTGTTAGTTCTACTAGATAAAATAAATAACGTTGTCTCTAACCTTCATGGAATGAAAAATTTAATGTTCTTCATATTTTTTATTATTTTTGGTCATTGATTTTAGGTGTTCTACCAGTGCCGGCGTTAGTGCCACTGACGTCCTAGGCAAGAATAATTGTGGCGCCCACATAAGAATATAAAAATCGATTTTTCCTTTTTTTTTTGCTCCTCACCCCAAATGTGGCGCCCCTTCAAATTTGGCTCCAAATACTATTCAATGGATAAGACTGAAATATTTCATAATGTTGGAGTTTTAATCCCAGACATTTTTTTAATTATTCGTTCCAGGGTATAAAAAAAGGTAAAATTAATAATCAAGATGATCATGTAATTGGGTCTGATGGTGTATCTTGAAGAACAATTATTATGTAAATCCTGAACGGAAGGAAACAACGTAACCGTTTTTAAAGATATTTGCTGTTGATAAAGTCGACATTATGAAACCAGTCAATTATTGACCAATTCGGGGTCAGGTGGTGTACCTTAGAGACTGAATATGTATAATAATTCCACAATGGGTGGGAGTAACAGTTTTCAAAATATTTGTTGTTGGTAACGTTGACATAGCAAAACCAGTACAACATTGACCAATTTTATTCAGGATCTGATGGTGTATGTATATAAAATCCCACTAACATTTTTAAGCGTACCTATATTAAGATAATTTTTTTAACCTCGCTAAAGCGGCTAAATGGATTTAGATGAAATTTGGGTCACAGATAATTTATATCCCGCATCAAAGAACAGGGTGCATGTTTGTCGGGATCAGGTCATTCGAGGGTCGGAGATGGATCTGCTTCTTCAGGTCAAGGGTATAATTTAGTTTGGAAGTTGGGTTTACAGGTTATAATAATTATTGTTTGGGCTGCTTTTATGTATGTCCTACTACATAGAATTTTTGTATAATTTTTTTAGGGTTTTGTTCTTCAAAAGAAAAAACATAACCCTTATAGGATCACTTCGTTATCTGTATGTCTGTCTGTCGACCCTATTTTCTCAGGAATATGTGGAGGTATCATTCCAAAAAAACTTAAACTTTTTTGTATTTGGTTAATTGATCGCTATGTACATGTATGAGAACGACAGTTTTACAGCGGAAAAGTAAAGTTTCTTACTAAATCATTTAATATTGCTCTTATGTTTGGTTCTGTAAATTTGTACACAACCCTCGGTGCCAAAAAATTGTGATTTCCCGGGATCTTTTTAATTACTAATTCTCAAGTCCACGCAGACGAAGTCGCGGGTAGAAGCTAGTAATAGAATAAATCGGTTCGCTCCCGCTATTATTACCCTATCAGGAATGTATGTGACTCTAAATATGTATGTCAAAATTGTTCATCATGTATCACCTAAATGTACCACATATATTGCAATAAAATACTGAATACTGATTAAAATTTTCCTTACTTCCTTAATTGCTTCCTTTCAGTGAGACGTAAAGTACTATACGATATCAATAAAATAACAAGAACGCTATCTTTAGCTAACAACCCTTGCGTAGGCACTACAACCTTGTACCTAGGTGCTATACGTATTTAGTTATTGCGCCACGTGTCGCGCACGTGCCTGGAGGAGAACACGTCATTAGCCCAGCCCGTCTCGAGGGAGTGACTAGAACTTTTTTGTTCCGAATTTAGACTTGCGTAAGGCATGAGCATCGAGCGACTTCTACGAGATGAGTTGTTTTTTTTTTACTTAAAATAAGTTAATGTTTGACCACAAATTATTCCACCTGATGGTATGTGGTGCTCTAAACAATTAATTAATAGTAAGTAATTAATTTTGATTACTTAACTATATTTTTTTAACTTCAGTAATCTGATCTGTTGGTAATATGCTTATTTTCACATAGCATGTGTGAATGAATACCTATAATATTGTGGTTGGATATCCGTGAAACTTATCCGCACATAAACATTTTCGAAGATTTTATTATTCGTACGACATTTGTATTTTTGCGCTTTGGGTTGTATTTTAAACCACACGTAAAATTTACGAGAATAGGGAAGCCTCAACTTTTAAAAGTTTCAGACCTACCATTAGGCGGCAAAAAGTAATAAGTGTAATGAAGGAGCAAAATATTTTTATATTTAAGAACAAGTCTCAAAGAGGATTTTCCACTAATTACAAATGTCAAGCGTTGATATAGGAATTAATTGTCGACATTTTTGGATGAAACGTTTTGTTAATGACTTTATGTTTGTAATTATCGTAGTTATATAAAAAAGAGTTTATTGTTAGGGTTTGTTTGTACGAAGGCTAAATCTCAAAAACGTTAATTTTCATAAAATTTGAACCAATATATTTCTGAAGGTTTGAAATTGTAACAAACAAAGAATATTATATACAGTTGTATAGATAGCCATCCACCAATACGCACTGGAGCAGCGTGGTGAAGTATGCTGTAGGCCTCCTCAAGACGAGAGACCCGTGCCCAGTAGCGAGCCATTAATGGGTTGAAGCCAGCCAGCCAGTATAGGTAGCCACTTGATTAAGTAGGTTGGTAATAATAATTGGTATAATATAATTCAGGGACGGTCCTCATTTATTAATGTCTCAAGATCATGTTTCCAGTCATTTGGCAGGTTACTTATTTATATGACTACCCCACATAGACAACAAGAAAATGAGCCACCTGGTAAGCGGACACCAAACACGAGACAATCACCAACGCGTTGTTGGCCATGAAGCAGAAACCCTCTTATTCTGATTCTTTACTTACGATTTTATCAGAATAGTATTTTCTTAGCAACATCTATTCTATTCAAATCAACGCAATTATTTCTGCTACGTTGCCTTTTTTAGCTCCTGAAGCATTTACTCGTATAACACTGTCTAGGTTCACAAACCGGAACCAAGACCTAAAGTCCGATCGCATCACCTGTAGATCTTGATTAATTATTGTGGCTTAGCCTCCCCCATACAATCTTGGCTGGATAAATTTATACCTCTCGAGCTTAGCTTGCCAATTCCCGAATAATGGAATGGTTTCGATTACGTTACGAGTACATTGTGATTGTAACTCGTGACTGTAATGTGTTGATTTAATACAGTGTTTTTTAGGTATACAGCTAGATTTTAAGTTAAAAGTTAATGGGTAGAAGGACCTGTATTTAATTGAATCAAATTAGCACCTGTGAAATATAATTGTGTATAATGTATAATATTGTATTTTAAATTATTCAACTTTTTGCGTGATGCCATATTTTAACAAAAATATTCCAACTACGTTATGCACTGTGATTGTAACTTTTGCAAAAAACTGCACTATTTTGTTATTTGTCTGTATAAGATTACTCATTTGAAAGAAGCCGTAATAAATAAATATGTTCTAATCAATGTCTGCCATATGTTCTAATAAGTGTATAATGGTTCGCGCTCTAACATATTAAAAGCTTATTTACTCTTTATTAATACACTCACATAGTCGGCGAGGACGCCGTCAATTTTCCTGGGATAAAACTAAGTAATAAATTAATTTATTATCATTATAGTAATACTCAGTACGTACGATGTGCGTAGCGTCGGTAAATAACAAGGGAGGGCCTAATCTAAGCAACGCGGGAACGGTACGATGGGTTCTTCACCCATAAATCTCTCCCATAAAATTCATTGAAGTGCGGTTATCACCTCACACCTCCCGAATAATAAGAGCACTTATGAACTGACGTCGGAAGGTTGCCTTTCCTGAATAATGGCGCTCACTTCCGGCGATTTATTTCCGCTATCTCGTCGGCAACATGGCGACCATACTTCCGGTTGACCGTTGTGGAGTGTTAATCGAGCATTATGTCTATGATGAAAAACTATCTACGCAAGGTGTTTCTTCTGATGGTGAGTTTATGGTAATGGTAAGCACAGATAAATAGAAGTATTTATACTAGCTTCATTTCATTTCTGTCACTATAATGATAATAAATGCTGATAAACTCATATCTCCACAATAGGACTATGTGTGTTGGAGGTTGTATGGCGATACACCTTTGGCACATCACAAAGAACTACGAGTCGAAAAAAACTGTCCAAGTATAGCTTAGTACCTGTCCAACCTGAGATCGAACTGATCAAACACTTTGCTCTTTATAATAAAGCTCACTACCATCTAAGCAACGAAGTGGCCAATTTAGGTGATAAAGAATAAAGTCACGAATTAAGTGACTTACATCGCGACTTAGAGTCACTATCGGTTATTTAAATCGCTCCTTAGTACAGAAATTGTATGGCAATTATTTACTAAGGAGCGATTTATGTAACCGTTAGTAACTCTGAGTTGGGACGGTAAACTAAGCTACTTAAATCGTGTTTATATTTAAAATTTACTAAAGTCACTTTAACAAAGTTTTTTAAATGATATTTTCTTCAAGTAGTTACTCTACAAACGCTAAAATATTATTTGTGTTGCACCCTCTGATTGGAAACGCCCTAGATATCTAATCTTGAAATGCTCAGAGGTTTTTCTCGAGGAGAAGTCAAAATAAAAAGACCCCAAAAAGAGGGTCCTTTTGTTTTTGACCCTTTAGTTTTGGTAGGAGGGTTCACTCATGACGTACAAATAGTTTAATTGCACATGGAGTGCTAAGGAAAAGAAAACTTTAAACAACATTAATATTACTATATGTATAGTATGAAAAACTTTCGTTTGAACGCAATAAGCTAAAATAAAGAAAAATCCATCTAGTTTTTCCTAATGGACAAAATGTATACATTAATTGATAAAACGCCTGATATTTTTTTTATTGTATATGTTATAAAAATGATGCATTTCATTACTTAACTAATAGTCCTTCACTGTTACTGCTATCCGCCTCTGGAACTCCCTTCCTTTATTTATTCTATCAAATCTATAATTGTATAAATCTCTTATATGTATATGTAGTTTACTACAGTACATACAACACAGAATACGCAAATAATAATTGGTCTTCGTTAATTTAATTTAGTTAAAAATCCTAAGATCTGTGTTAAATTAAAAAAAGACATACGAAAATCTATAAATTATGACAAATATAAATCCTACTATTATCCTACATACATACTCACATTTTCGTGTATCACCGTAGGTAATACGAACGTATTTCTAAATTACTTATATAACGCTATTTGAAATACCAAACTTTTCCATATGTTTTGACTAGTTCTATAAAGACTACATTTCGAATAGCACTATCATTATTTTAAATGTACGTATATACTGAGATTGAACATAAAATAGGTAAAAGCGAGCTATTTCCAACGGTACAATCTAGAAAATTGCAGCTATCTCAAAGTAGTATCCGAATGTGAATATTCCTTTATAAAGTGCTTCAAATATACTTTGGAATATAGTTAATAGTTTTTCATTTCAGTTCTGCTCTCATAAAGTTTATCCGCGTTATAATAGTGTATTGCTCGGCGACTTTACTCACCATTTTACTTCAGAAATTTTTGTGTAAAGAACTTTCTTCCCTCGTTAAAAGTCAGCGATGGAAAAATCGTTTTCACTGGATACTTTCGCAAATTAAGTTACCTATATGCAAAACTTTTCAATTTTTGCAACCTATTAGCTTGTATCAGGCAGGACAGACGTTGAAAAGGTTGCATTTTTTATGATAACAGCAGCTGAAAAATAAGCTGAAGTAAGTAAATAGGGAACATCGCAGTATTTCTCAGTAATCAGGAATTTATTTAAAAAGGCGACATCAACCTATTCTCGAATAATGTTTGTTTTTTACCGACTTCAAAAAAGGTGGATATTTTTAAAATGAGAATTCCATTTATCAACTGAATTGGACAATTCTTGTTATTATCAATGAATTATTTGTAAGGATACTTTCAGATTTATGCCTTATACTTTACAGTACTAATTGCTGATTATCACTAATAAAAATAAAGGAAAAAAATATTAAGGAACGTGTTCAAACATAGATCGTATTTATTTCATGCAGGTTTTAGTGGTATATTCATCCGAGGATAGTATAAAATATGGGTTGCAGCCATTGGTTTGCAGAAAAAATGCCGCAACACCACTCTATTCCACTGCAAGCAGACGTCATTGTTTGCGAATCCCTTGTCTACAGCTTTTGTTATTATCCCGGCCTCGCCCGAACAAAAGAACAGTAATGTTCAACAAAGAAATAATTATAGTTGGCCGTAAGAATTGTTATCATAGAACTAATTTTATCATAAAAATATGTTTTAATGAATGCAGAATCTGTAATAAAGCTTGAAATGCTCTAGAAAATTATTTTTTAGATTATTATGTTGAAACTAAGAGGGTATAGTGCCAGGGTCCTTTCTTTTGGAGGTCGCCGGTTTCTATACTTAGTATCTAGTTAGGTACGGCTCATATCCACATAAATTTCCGTATCCTTATTATACGGATCCGCTATTATTTTTGCAGTGATACGTATTCACATAATAATTTATGCATTGCAATGGATCTTCAAACATGACAACTAAATAAATAAAGGTATCTGGATAATTTTTTTTGGCATTTTCATGCTGGAGGTATTGATTAATGCACCAAGTAAAGGATGATAGACTTGTTAAGCTCTAATTATATAATTACATAACATTTTTATAATGAACTAGCTGACCCGGCGAACTTCGTATCGCCTAACAAATGTTTTTTTCTAAAATAAAAGTGAAAAGTCCCGTCAAAATTGGTCCAGCCATTACAGAGATTAGCCGGAACAAACAGACAGACAGACAAAAGTTTAAAAAAAAATGTTTTGGTACATGTACCGTGTATACATCCAAATGCACTTAGTAAAAAACGGTTATTTTAATATTACAAACAGACACTTCAATTTTATCTATTTGTATAGATAGATTATGATTTTTGTTTCATTCACGTTAATTGATCTCTCCATTAATAAAAGCTCATAAGTAAGTAAATCCCCGTTATTTATTAATGTTACGTTATTATGTTTCATAGAAGACTGCTTCATAAAAGAACTGAGAAAACTCGGACCACAAATCAATTCTAATTGGGTTCGGCGACCTGTAATTGGCATGCCACATACCTGCTTGTAGAAAATATTTTTTCCAATTACAAAGCCAGCAATTTCTTTCATAACCTGTAATTTGTCAGTATTTTCTTCCAGTGGTTTCCTTTGATAATCCATTGGTTTTAATCGTGGAAATATCGCGAATCATTTGCCAGTTGTGTAACTTAATGATTAGTTTAGCGTCCGAGGATCATTTTGTTCATAGGGTACATGATCATATATACTTTTTTTACCTTTTCAACACTTTCACACTAACTACTTTTATTACCTTTTCAACATTCTATACCTCTAAATATACCTAGTTAACTTTAATTTTGGTGGTAGCAAGTGCGACCTTTATCATGTGTCACACTTAGAAAATAGGTATGTATATTATTTAGTATCTAATACTATTTTTACTGCTCTCAAAATATTCTCAGAACGTTTTAAAGATAGAAATGACATTATTTCGAATATTTTGAACTGTTCACACAGCGTATACGGTGGAAGCTCTTCAGATGCACGAATTTTTCCGACTTAGTTGACGAATATCATTATGGCTAGCTAATTTATTCATAAATATATAATAACAATAAGTATATAGCCTGTAATCATCCACAATAATGGAATTCGAATGGTGAAAGAATAAATGAAATACGTGCAATGGAGATCCATTTCCAAGCAGTTGTGCACACAGAATTCATCCTCTCTCTCATTGACTGTTGTCAGAAAAAAAGCGGCCAAGTGCGAGTCGGACTCGCCCATGAAGGGTTCCGTAGCAGCAAGTAACATAATATAAAAGTTCTTTTAGTTCGTTGTAACTTTGATCAATGTTTTTTGTGGTTTACGATTTATGACGTATTAAAAAAAACTACTTACTAAATCTCGTTCAAACCAATTTTCGTTGGAAGTTTGCATGGTAATGTACATCATATTATTATATTTTTTTTTAGTTTTATCATTCTCTTATTTTAGAAGTTACACGGGGGGGGGACACACATTTTACCACTTTGGAAGTGTCTCTCGCGCAAACTATTCAGTTTAGAAAAAAATTATATTAGGAACCTCAATATCATTTTTGAAGACCTATCCATAGATACCCCACACGTATGGGTTTGATGAAAAAAACATTTTTGAGTTTCAGTTCTAAGTATGGGGAACCCCCAAAATTTATTGTTTTCTTTCTATTTTTGTGTGAAAATCTTAATGCGGTTTACAGAATACATCTACTTACCAAGTTTCAACAGTATAGCTCTTATAGTTTCGGAAAAAAGTGGCTGTGACATACAGACGGACAGACAGACAGACAGACAGACAGACAGACAGACATGACGAATCTATAAGGGTTCCGTTTTTTGCCATTCGGCTACGGAACCCTAAAAAATACCTGTTGACTATTGAACAAGCAAGATCAAACTTGGTTTTGGGCATCACTTGGTCAACATGTTTCCATGTTATTATTATCCAACTGGCCTACATTTTCCTCTTAATATACTTGTATGTTTTCCAGTTCTTGTAAATATTACATTCAAAAATGACGACCGCGGTGTCTGATTTACAATTCTGTTTGATCCGTCCGGACAGGTACGGATGGACGGTGGCAAGCCGGAGATACTCTTGTCAGGTATTTATGTATCGTTCCATTAAGACATGCTACAAAAGAGATACGTAAGAATCATAAGGTTGGAACAAAGTTACTTTTGCGTTACGTTACGTTTTCGTGTTTCACTACGCTAAAAATTTTCTGATGAGACTGAGAGAATGACTTCAAATTGTTGTAGATATGGGAAAAGTGGAAAGTCGACTTTATCAATTGACTCAATAAGCCAAATCATTGTTTTAGTGGTTTCAAACCACCTTCAAATTATTGCCTTTCAAATGAAACCATTTTGAGGTATATCGGTTGAATGGTTTTAGAGTCTATAAAGGACATCTGTACAAACGTTTTTTTGTGTTTTATACATACATATATGTAGATTAAAACTAAGGCATAATTAACGCACAATTAAATAAGAAGATTTTTTTGTTTATTGATTGCCGCTTTTGACGTTACGATCTTCCAATATAAAGAAAATTTATTAATATTTTCTAATGTTGACGCTTTGGTATTTGGTACAGATACTTACGTTTTTTATGTGACAAGCGTATGAAAATGGTTTCCAAATATCCTTTAGTCTACGCACATTTTTACCGTCTATTGCGCAAACTTTTTAACAACTGACGGAGATTTGACGCCCGGTTGCATTTTAGTAAATGACCGACGCTTCAGCCACCCAAAGTTGCTGTGTCTGCTGTTTATTTATAAGACCTCGAAGTTTCTTGTAAACAGACTAACGTGTCAGTTATCCTGTCAACATAATAATGGAACTGCAATAATAGAAAATACAAATGGCGAATACCCCCACCATGAAAAAATACTCTGAACTGAAATGAAATCGATTAGATTAGGTTAAGTTGAATGATCTTTTACCAGAAAAATAGGGACTCCGAGAAGCGGAGTTCTGTCGACAACTGTAATAAATAAATAAATAAATAAACCCTTACATACCCACACCCCCGCAGTAGGTTTTTACCTGTGTCTCGGGTTGCATGAACGACACATAAAACACCTCAAACTAACACCCATGACCCGAGTACAAATATTTATTTGTCAAATAAATATCTGCCCCGGCCGGGAATCGAACCCGGGACCCTTCGCTTCGCAGGCAGGATCGCTACCAACTGGCAGGGTCGAACTGTGGCGTAGTCAAATGAAATATTAAATATACTAATATTATAAAGAAGAAATATTTGATTGTTTGTTTGCATTGAACAGGCTCCGAAACTACTGAACCGATTTGAAAAGTTCTTTCACTGTTGGGAAGCTACACTATCCCCGGGTGACATAGGCTATATTATATTTTCAAAAAAAATAGGGACCCTTAATAAAACTCCAATAATGTAACATAAGGTGTAAAAAAATAAGAAAACCGAAGCAAAGCGAGGGCGGTAACTCGTTTTGAATATAATGTGAGTTGTCAAAATGTCAATAAAGTAGTTTCAACCTAATCTGAACGAGACTTTGCGTGCCAAATGATTCTTGTGGTAAATAGCAGACGCGTCCTCACAACACGTCAGGTAAATACGACCGCCTGAACGGCAGCCGAAACGTCCCGAGTGGCTAAAGCGTCGGGTATTTACGAGTACGCCACCAGGTTCCGCCTGTTCCAGATCATTCGTGTCTACCTCCATATGGTACTCATGCTGTAAATGGTTGTTGGGCTTTTTTAACCTTTTCGATAGCAACCATTCTCCTAAATTCTACCGTAAAACGTTTTTGACATGTTTCGGGTGCAGTGTCAGGCGAAAACAATCGAGAAATACTTAATACCTGCTTCTTTTTAATCTTCAACGTATCGACTTCATGCCTTTTCGCATTCGGATATTCATAGATGGAGTTGTTCACTTACCATCAAGCAGTCCATCTCCTCCATTGTCGGTGATGAGTACAAAACACATTTTACGCCTATTCCGTAAGCATTCAAAAGCGATTATCATGAAGTTTGTTGTGTCTAGCTTATATTTTGAGAAGAAGGTATGAAAAGGCTTAATTAAAAGCTTTCTTAATTAGACTCGGGGCGCACAATGCGCTTCAGAGTTATAAGACAATAAGTAGGAAGTAATTAAAACATTAACGTACAAGTCAGATGTTTTCGTCCGTTCATTACGAAGGTTCAACAAGTTCCCTTAATTTCTGCGGAAAGTGAAGACGTTACTTGCCTGTGTTTCATGGTCTAATTCGATTTTATATAATACGAGTAACAAACAACCCTCGCTTTGCTTCGGTTTTCTAATTTTTTTACACCTTGGGTTACGTTATTGGAGTTTTGCCCTAATTTTTTTGAAAATATAATTTAGCCTATGTTACTCGGGAATAGTGTAGCTTCCCAGCAGTGAAAGAATTTTTGAAATCGGTTCAGTAGTTTCGGAGCCTATTTAATGCAAACAAAAAATCAAATCTTTCCTCTTTATATATTAGTATAGATAATTATGTATAAGACAGTATTTGAGTACCTATAGTAGGTTTCTTTTATACATATTTACAAATAAATTATTACATACTTGTTTTATGGACAGGTTGAATGACTTTGTTCAATAAAAAAAAATCATCAAAATAATTATTTCTTTCTTTTCTATTCTTTCTTCGCTGGCAACGCAGCAGTAATGCCTTTAGAGTTACTGGTATCCATGGGTGATGGTGGTTACTATCAGGTGGTTTGCCTGTTCATTTTTTGGCTATCCATATAAAAAAGGGTGCATATACTTTTGTACGCGCGTGAGAAGTTGTACTTCTTTGACAAAATTAAATAAACAATTTAATAACGTGTATCAGTTTTAATTATCTTTAAAAAAATATTTTTGTACTAAATAAAAATAAAACAGTGGTAACTAACGCCATCTCTTAACATAATATGAAGCGTTGAACGCTATCTTTTAACACAATATGAAGCGTTGAACGTTTAACGCAACCTTGTTGGAAGTCGCATAAGATGTATAACTTCAAAAATAACTTTACTTTTACATAAGCAGCAAAGCTTCTGCACATCTACTACTGTGTAACTCAAAACAATCCTTTCCCATTCCTACAATTCCCAGTAATATTATAAATGCGAAAATATATGAAGATGTTTGGATGTTTGGGTTAGCATCACACAATACCCGTACGTTCCCGTGGAATAATTGAGACATTGTAATATGTTTGTGAAACCACGCTTTCGTGGGCAAAGCTGCGGACGAAATCTAGTTATGTATAACACAATGTGTTCATGAAATACAAAACAACGCAAAGGTAGACATTACCTAATTGTAAATCATCTAAAATAGAGCAGAGTACCTAACCAAAATATGGTATATTTCCCGTTGAACTGTTATGAGCTGGTTAATAATGAACTGTACACAGTCTAATTAAAAGCGGAGTTCATAGCTAATTGTCTGTTAGGCAAATAGAACGATCCAATTTCATATTTAGGTACCAGTACATGTCGAGCAAAATTTGCTCGTTGCGTAACTTGCTTCAAATAGAAAACATGGTATTTATGACACTGTTTTACACTTTACCACTCGTACAAGACAATATAGGTACTTCATTTGAATCCAATTCGTATAAAGGGGTTTCATACACAGATCTGATTATAATCTAGGATGTATTTAATTTAAGTTAATTTTTTCATTAAATTTAAACTCAACTCCAAAAATACAATGCTAAAACAGCAACAGAAAATATTGACATTGTTTTAAACTAATAGTATATTATAGTGTGAGAATACTTAAAAAAAATGGTGCGTGTACTTTTGTACGCGCGTGAGAAGTTATACTTCTTTGACATAATTTAATAAATATTTAATTTAATAACGTGTATCAGTTTTAATTATCTTTCAAAAACTATTTTTGTACTAATTTGTGTAACTAGATGGCGTTGTTCAGGAACCTGAATCACGCTGTTGAAACTCTGTGAGATTTGTATAAGTAATAACATTAAATTTTAAAAGAGGTAAAGATAATAAGAAGCTAGGGCCAAGTATCCAGTGCTTTTATACCCCCTCCAGGGTAGCGCAAACGTTTAACGCATTAACGCAACCTTTTTGCAAGTCACACAAGAAGTATAACAGTATAACTTAAAAAAAAACCTGTATCCAGACCGGATTGCTTAACTGTACATTCTATGGCCCATTAAATATTTCAATGCAGGTATCCCAGTGGTACTACTCGTGTTCCTGGATGTACTTTATCACCGTTGCGCTTGAGGGTACACTTTATTACTTACCACTTTGTTTCTTGCAAGTATGTATGGCTTTACAACTCCAGGTAAGTTGTAATAGCAAAAGTTTCTTAATGTAACTGATTGCTTCTTTGCGCAGATCTAACAATTTAGTGAAGTTAAGAAATAAGAATAAAGAAAAAGATGTAACATTTGAATTATTTGTATCAATTTAGGATTCAATTATACATATTTGAGGATAGTTTACAAGAAATTACATAATATACAAGAATTGCTCATTGAATAGTATAAGATTTACATAAATAACCTAAGAGAATACATTTATCCTCTTTTTCCCGTTTGTACCTTTACATTATGTTCGGTTCATAAGAATTTTTTTCCATAGTAGCTCTTAACGAACTTTAGTGATACTGATGACAAAATATCTCTTATTTTTTTCATAATAATAGTACTTATTGAACATTTCGGTGACACGGAAAAGTGTCTCAAATGAGAGCTGAAAAATTTTTTCGAAACATGCTTTATGTATAGTTATATGGTATAGAGAAAGACTACTTGTAAGTTTAGAAAATAATGTCACATAATCATTTTTACGGTTTAAACACGTAGTGCAAGAAATATTAATGTTGCTTTTTAAAAATAGGAATACTTACCTAGCTATGGTCTAAATTTTAGACTCTAGAACATATTTTTAACCGACTTCAAAAAAGGGGGAGGTATTCAATTTAATTGTGTTTCTTTATTTTTATGTTTGTTATCTCAGAACTTTCGACTGAGTAAACCGATTTTGATGAATCTTTTTTAATCGAAATCTGGTGCTTGTCATGTAGTCCCACTTAAATTTGAGCGAGATCTGACGAATGGTATTTGAGTTATCCCTAATTTTGAAGTCGGTTATTTTTGTGAAGAATTATTAATTACTTTGTGAATTCCTTGAAACCAACTGCCCTTATGTTTACATAAACAGTGGCTTAGATATAACAAACAACAACAACAACAACAATTTTATTGTCAAGTGAAAAATGACCATTCTTCTTTTAAAGTTATGGTCGAATTTAATCTTCGTTATAATAGTTTACATAAAATAAACACTTACATTATTTTTATTTTTAAAATTTACATTCAGTGAAAACAAAGTATGAAACTGGACCGCTGTTGCAAGAACGGGCATGTTTATTTTGTTTCCTTCGAGTATTTTTGTAATATCATAATACTTTGAGTATTCAAGTCGGTGGGTACGGTTGTCTGTGCTGTTTGCCCACGTGCGGGCTCCCACGGCTTTTGTTCAGCGTTGTGGTAATTTATTGAAATAACCAGACTGCGTAATGTGCGGTACTATTGACCTTCCCTACCAAAGACTTTATAATACGCTCTAATTGTTTTGGTATAACATCATAGCTGGATAACGTGTGGATTATACATTTACGTTACCTGCCTTTTTTCAGTTTAATCTGTGATGGAAATAGCCTGACCATCAATATTAATAATATATTGACTCTGAGGGGTTCTACCACCAGCGAGCCGGATTTAGTTGCCTCTTACGATACGATAAAAGGGGTCTTACGATTGGCGTTAGTATTCTAAGCCGACCTATTACGGTTAGAAATTCAATTACAACATAAGTAACAAAATAACTACCTAATTACAAAATTTAACTTCTCCACTTTTTTTGCATTGCATTTGCAAAAAATGCTATACCAAATCTCACATTCTGCCTTGATGCATTATTCATAAAAAGGTGTACAAATCTCTGTACTTCACAATATTAATTAACACTTCACAGAATAATTATAGACAAAAAACAAAAATACTAGTTGCGTGGGTTATTCGAGCGATAATTATAGAAACACTAACGCTGTAAAGGAAATAACTATTGGACATTTCTTACAAGCCAGTTACATATTTTGTATTGTAGATAAGGTATAATTGTTCTATAAATTGAACGAAAACGGGTTAACTAGAAGGTTAAGAATGTTTTTGCATTATTATAACAGTGAAGGTATTAGGTTACACTCATAATTGAAGGTAAACACTTATGTTTAAGGAGGTAATATTATTGTAACAAAGTAGGTTAATAAAAACTAAGCACGATTTGATGTTGTTGAACACAATAAAAATGTGAATAAAACTCTTGATATTTATAAAGTAGAATCACCAATCTATACTAATATTATAAAGAGGAAAGATTTGTTTGTTTGCATTTTTCGCCTTATTGGGGCGGCTTAGAATACTAACCCCAATCCCAAGCCAGATCGGTGTCGTAAAAGGCGACTAAATCCGGCCCGCTGGTGGTAGGACCCCTCGAGGGATTATATTAGTAATATTGATTTTAATTATTAATTAATACCATTATTACTATAATTATTTCTCCATGGGGTTCGCCTGGATAGCTACCACCCTTGAGCATGAGTCAGCCGCCAAACGACTCGTCGTGTTCCGGCTGGGGGCTTGAGAGCCAGTTCTTTCTTTCTTTTTCTTCTCTCTTTCTTGGCCAGCAACGCATCGGTGATGCCTTTGGTGTTGCTGATGTCCATGGGCGACGATAGCCACTTACCATCAGGTGGATCGTCAGCTCGTTTGCCGGCTATTTCCATAAAAAAAAAATATTGAATAGACTCCGAAACTACTGAACTGGGGGCTTACCATGAACTCTTAAAACAGGTCAATATTAGCCGATCATTGGCCTGTCCTGCTATATCCTACCATGATCTGGCTAAAACATAGGGCAGCCAGCGACCACGTCACCGTAACAGGACAGTGGTCACGTGACTTCAAAAATGATCTTCTGCCCTGCAATTCGTGTACCATGACGCGATTGTTGACGTATTAACATCAGAAAGTGGCTTAAGTTAACGTCAAAATATTACAGCCCACCGAAAGTAACATTTATTGTCCTGTTTCCGCTATTTCATTGATGATGATGAAACACAACGGGATGCAGCCATGGCGAATTTCAAATACACCATCATCACAAAATAAATACATTTCATTTGTTTGGAAAATTAAAAAAAGAATCATTGCACTTATGCTTTTTAAATTATCGCTCCTAAATCACACATTTTATTATAGTCAAAATTATCTAAGATGCCCATAATGATAGCTGCTATTTATTATTATGAACTAACCTTGTATGGGTGTCTTTGAGCGAACTGGAATATTCATTTACTTGACATGAATAGTTGAATACTTACGGACAAAGGATTTTGCCAAAATTTGTTAAAAATCCCTACTCATTTTCATTGGCGTTGATTATAAATCATATTATACGTTAAAATCTAGTAAAAATCCCATCACATCATAATTTATGCAAAATTTAATAAAAATATATGACGTCGAAACAACCTTATATGAAGAAGCCTAAATCTAATCTGACGTAGGGTGATGTGTCGGCTTGAAACCGTTTATAAAACCAATCATAATCGATACATTACTATAATCGAAATTTAAAAATGAAAATTGAATAATTTAATTACATTGATAAAAATGATTTGCTTGCATTTGAATTTAAAATTAGGTACCCAATAATACCACGACGAATTGGATGCTAACAAAGGACATTTTCCATTGTGTATGGACACTTCGCCATCCATGGACAGTAACTACAGATAATATATTATATTATGTAATTATGTATTTAAGGTTGCAGTAAACATTTTTTTTTCAACAAAATAATAATTATGTATACATGAATGTGTCTTACGAAATAAGCAGAATTTAGTCACTGTAGTTTTTTCCTGACGCTCATAATATAATATTATGTCAAAATATTATAATGAAACTGAGCGGGACTTTCATTCTATCATAATCTATTTTTCTTTCTTTTTCTTCTCTCTTTCTTGGCCGGCAACGCACCAGTGATGCTTTTGGTGATGTTGATGTTCATGGGCGAAGGGATAAAAGAATATTTTATTGAAGTCGTAAATAGGTAGGTACATATTGAGAATACGCGGTATGAGATAGCTCAATCGAGGTAGTAGGTAGGTAACTAGGTACGTAAATATTACGGTTTTTAGTTTAAAATTTAATTATCGAATCGATTAGAAGGTCTTATAATTTTGAATCGATTTGTTGTAAAAATTGGTTTCTTTGGTGAACCGATTTTTTTGTACATCTCTAATGTCACTGTGATGGCAAACGACAAATTGGGCTTCTTAGTTCGTGGTGACTATAGACATTTAGACATGCCACTGTGTCAAGTGTCAAGTGGTGTAAGATTACGTTCAAAAATGTAAGCATCACTTAGCGATATTTTTTTGGTAATTTTAGAGAATGAAAGGTTAATAAATCACAACACTTAAGTATTTATAACAAATCTCAAAATCTTCAATTGAGATTATATAAAACTTTTAAAAACATCAATATTACGCATTCATTTGAAAACCGGTAAACCGATAAAACGCTCTATTTCAGAACATAATAAGTACAAATCAAGTACCTTGCATGTCATAGACTAAGATGCAGGACAGAAGCCTCTAGCATTGCAGGTCATCGGTAAACGTTCATGGTACAAAATACACTCCTGTCAGGTTTTAGCTACAAGCTGACCTGTCCTGAACATGACACATTTTATTAGAGTTCGTGGTAAGGCACCTGATTTGAAAACTTCTTTCACTGTTTAGAAGCTACACTATCCTCGGGTGACATAAGCTATATTATATTTTCAAAAAAATTAGGGATCCTTAAGAAAAGTCTAATACCCAAGGTGTACAAAAATAAGAAAACCGAAGCAAAGCGAAGACGGTTACTCGTATTTAATAAATTATTAATGAAATTTCACAACACTTATTGCCCAGTAAAAACTAATTTAAAATTACATTATTTTTCATGATCATCCGATTTAATGCTATGAGTGTATTGCGAAAAAATAATCTGATTCGTATTACATTACACAATATGCTGATACGATGTGCCACATAATACGTAAGAGTATTAACTAATGTTCGTCATGAAGAGTACGAGCGGTACATTACTGTTGAACAACGGCATTATACAAATTTGCATGTGGATTTAGTTCCACAGTTTGCTGTTATGGGTTTTACGAAATAGCATCTAAAATTTTCAGCACATTTCTGTGGAATAAACACTAGGTTATTATTAACATTGAAGTAAAATTGTATGCAAGTAAATCTCGTTGCGGCTGATAATTTTTAGTATCTTAGAATGTCTAGCATGCTAGAGTCAAGTGTCCTATTACGTCCACTCCCATAATGCTCAGTGTCGTAAAATGTCTATCTCAGAAGTAAGCATGTTAGTATATCTTTCAGATAACTGTTTTAATTTCGATTTCTTCTCATACTCTTACTCCTTTATAATTATTTATCACACAAAGTTACTAGTTTTTTTATTACACAAACTAGCTTGTGTAATAAATAAAATAATAATTTATTAGGGTTACTACTCGCCCTAACTTTACACATAAAAATATTGCTAAGGAACTCTAAAACTTAAACCTAAAGCTACTTGAGCTGCTTTTAAAGGAAGTTTTACTCGAACATAACTAGACCTGATATTTGGTTGAATCCGCCCCAAGGGTATCAAAACATTCATTATGGTAATGTACACGACGAAAACTTTTTATTATTGTGTATACTCAGACGTTGACTTACGGTTTTAACTAGATTCTTGGGTAATATACTGAGGGGTCCTGATGATCTCATTGTTCGTTGACAGCGAATAGGCGGGCCGCACCTGTCATGTGTCTAGTCTTTGCAATGGCTTTTATATTCATTGCCTCAAGAATCGATTGATTGGGCTTCGGAAAGATTAATCATGAAAGTTCTATTGCTTTTTCTATCCGTGTATAGCTTGAAATTAAACAGTGAATGATCATTGTGTGTTCTGAAATACGATTAGTGGAGATATTTGTTAAAAGCAGGTATATCTCAATATAATGTTTTTGTTAATTTTTATTTGGTTCTCGATTTGTCTGTACTTTTATTTCTGCTATCTCAGAAATGGCTTAACCGATCTGAATGCAATTTTCACTCATTTATAGTAATAAACTTGGGTGTAAATAACATGATAGATGCAAATAAAGCCTGTATAATATTCATCTGATTTAGATAATAAAATATCACTAACGCCCCAACTCAGAGTCACTGACGGTTACTTTAATCGCTCCTTAGTAAAGAAACACCATACAAATTTTGTACTGAGTAGCGATTTAATTAACCGTTAGTGACTCTGAGTTGGGACGTAAGACCTGTAGTTAATCCAATAATAAAGTTAAATTTTACAGATAATAAATAATTTATAACAGCGTGGTAATTCTGTAACCTCACAAATCAAACTCTCCACTGATTCTGCGGTGAAATCATTATAACTGTAATTATTACGGTTAATCTAAATATTAATTTCGGTAAATTTATCATAATAATGACTTGATTCTGTGCTAATAATTTATTATGGTTAGAGAATAGGTAAATAATGTAATAAATAGTCTCTTTATCGTGCAATAGAGGCTTTTGTGTTTTTTGCATAGTCGGTTTTAAACTATAAATATTAACTTAAATTTATTTCATTACTAGCTGTTGCCCGCAGCTTCGCATGCGGAATTTATGTTTATCATATTTGTACCCCTTGCAGAAGAAAATTTAAAAACAGGTAAATTTATATTGAAGTACTTATATTTAGGAATTCCTCCGGAACGGATTTTGAAAAATAAACAACATTAACATTAATTTGTTTTTTTTTCTTTTCATGAAAAATTTTGAAAAACTCGAAAACATGTATTCCATCAATTAAATGTTTGTTTCAAATTTAAAGTAAGACGTTGGTATTTTAAAAATATTCTATACTAAGTTTCATCTTGTTTCCTGGGAAAACTTTTAATTTTATCGGGATGAAAAGTTTTTTAAAACGTGATCCAAAGTATAAGGAATAATATCAATCAATAATCAGTTCACGGGTTTTCACGTGATGCCCGGCCAGACAAACAGACAATAATGCCCCTGTCCTTACCGTTCCTCTCTCCCCGCTCCCGGGCCCTCTCCCGCTTCCTGTCCCTCTCCCTCTCTCTCTTTTTCCCTCTCCCGCTTCCTGTCCCATTCCCGGTCCCTCTCTCGCTTCCTGTCCCTCTCACCTCCCGCTCCCGTCCGTAAAGTGTAGAGGATACAAATTTTTAGTTTCTCACTATAAGCTTACATATTAATTTTCATATTTCTGGGTTTAAAATTGACAAAGTTCTGGAAAAACCTGCAACCTCTTTATTTACCTCTTAGGGAATGAAATTCCAAAACACCTGTTACAATTAACGTAGTTCCTAAATATTTATAACCCCTTAGTATTACCCCTTATAGGGATGAATTTCGAGAAAACCGTGATACAGTTAGTTTTTGTGTCTAACTATATATATAAGCTTATATACAAATTTTCATCCTTTTTACTTCAAAACTGACGAAGTTGCCATACTAACTTGCACTCCCTTAATTAATTAACCCTTCAAGAGAGAATTTTCCAGAAAAACATATTACTGATTGATTGTTTCTAACTTCAAAAATGACGAAGTTGCGTAGTAAGTTCCATCTCCGAAAGTAACTCTTTAAGGGATGATTTTCAGCTAAATTTTAACTTTTGTTCATAACAACAAACATACATTAAAATTTTCATATTTATAGCTCTAAAAATGACTAAGTTGATTTGTATGTAAATGACTTCTAACCCCTAACTACTAACTTCCACAATCTTATACAACCCTTTAGGGGTTGATTTTCCCAAAAAACACATAACCTTTAAATTTTGTTTCTAATCTTGAACTAATACATACATTTTCATGTTTTTAACTTCAAAAATGACGAAGTTGCGTACTAATTTCCATGCAAGAAATTAACCCTTTAAGGGATGATTTTCCAAAAAAATGTGTTGAAGTTAACTTTTGTTTACTACTATAAACATATATAAAAAATTTCATATTTATAACTCTAAAATTGACGAAGCTGATTTATATGTAAAAGACTTCCAACCCCTATTTTTAGGGGATGAATTTCGCGAAAACAGTAATACAGTTATTTTTTGTGTCTAACTATAAGCTTATATACAAATTTTCACCCTTCTTACTTCAAAACTGACGAAGTTCCCATACTAACTTGTACAACCTTATTCAACCCTTTAGGGGTTGATTTTCCAAAAAAATACATACCTTTTAAATTTTGTTTCTATTCTTGAACCAATATATAAATTTTCATGTTTTTAACTTCAAAAATGACGAAGTTGCGTACTAACTTAAATTAAAAAAAATACCCTTTAAGGGATGATTTTCCAAAAAAATGTGTTAAAGTTAACTTTTGTTCATTACTATAAACCTACATAAAAAATTTCAATTTTATAAATCTAAAACTAACAAAGTTGGTTTGTATGAAAGTGACTTCTAACCCTTATTTGTACCCCTTAGGGGATGAATTTCCAAAAATCCGTTCTTAGTGGACGTCTCCTTAGCATAAACTATCTCCCTGCCAAATTTCATCTTAATCGGTTCGGCAGTTTCTGAGATTTCTTGTTTAATCAGCGGTGTGTCGCTTTTCAATTTTATATATATAGACTAGCTGTTGCCCGCAGCTTCGCATGCGAAAATTATGCTTATCATATTTGTAACCCTTTACAGAGGAAAATTTAAAACACGTTAATATAAACAACATTAACATTAATTATTTTTTTCTTTTTCATGAAAAAATTTGAAAACTTTTAATTTTTTCGCGACAAAAAGTTTTCTAAAACATGACCCAAATTATAAGGAAGAACTTTACTAATTTCCGTCGAAATCAGTTCAGTTGTTTTCATATGATACCCGGACAGACAAAAAGATAGATAGACAGACAACAATTAAAAAAAAATTTTTTTGGTGCTCTAACACCTTGTTGAAGTGCCCCTAACCGAAATTTTGAAAAATATTTATTGTCTAGAAAAATTGGCTCTTGAGTATTATTAAAAAAAATTACAAAGGTTTAGTTATTTCCATCCATCCAGAAGTTATATATCTTTTCTCCAATTTACACCACCAGATCCTAAATGGATCAATAATTAACTGGTTTTGCGATGTCAATATGAACAGTAAAAAATCTTTAAAAACGGTTCTGTTGTTTCCATCTGTTCAGGAGTTACATACATTCCCTCTCCCGCTTACTGCCCCTCCCTCTCTCTCCCTCTCCCTCTTCTACTCCCTCTCCATCTCTCTCCCGCTCCCGCCTGTCCCTCTCTCCTGTTCCCGGTCCCCCTCCCGCTTCCTGTCCCTCTCCCTCTCCGTCTCCCGCTTCCTGTCCCTCTCCTTCTCCCGCACCCGCGGTACCCGGTCCCTCTCCCGCATCCGGTCCCTCTCCCGCTTTCTGTCCCACTCCCTCTCCCTCTCCCGCTTCCTGTCCCTCTCTCTCCTTCTTCCGCTCCAATACAAAAAAAACTCTTTCAAAAAAACCTGTTACAATTAATTTTTGTTTCCAATTACAAGCTAAACAAATAAATTATCACATTACTGAGTTCAAGAATGACGTATGTAGTTTCTTAAATATTTACAACCCTTTAGTATTACCCCTTATGGGGATGAAATTCGAAAAACCGTGATACAGTTATTTTTTGTGTTTTTCTATAAGCTTACATAACATAAATTTTCATCCTTTTAAATTCAAAACTGACGAAGTTTCGTTGCTAACTTGCGCTCTTTTAATTAACCTTTTAGGGGATGATTTTCCAAAAAAAATTAATACTTCCAATTTGAATTGCTAATCTGGAGCTAATATATAAATTTTCATGTTTTTAACCTCAACAATGACGAAGATGCCTACTAAGTTTCATCCCTTAAATTAAGGGATGGTTTTCCAAAAAAAAAATAACTTTTATTCATAACTATAAACTCATATAAAAAATTTCACACTTATTACTTAAACTGACGAACTAAATTAGTATGTAAATGACTTCACCCCTATTTTTAGGGGATGAATTTCGAGAAAGCCGTGATACAGTTATTTTTTGTGTCTAACTATAAGCTTATATACAAATTTTCACCCTTCTTACTTTAAAACTGACGAAGTTGCCATACTAACTTCCACACGCTTATTTAACCCTTTAGGGGTTGATTTTCCAAAAAAAAAACACATAAATTTTAAATTTTGCTTCTAATCTGGAGCTAATATATAAATTTTCATGTTTTTAACTTTAAAAATGACGAAGTTGCGTATTAAATTAAATCCACTAAATTAACCCTTTAATTTATGGCTATAAACTTACATAAAAAATTTCATATTTATAACTCTTAAACTGGCGAAGTTGATTTGTATGTAGTTGATTACCAACCCCTATTTTTAGGGGATGAATTTCGAGAAAACAGTGATACAGTTATTTTTTGTGTCTAACTATAAGCTTATTTATAAATTTTCACCCTTCTAACTTCAAATCTGACGAAGTTCCCATACAAACTTGAACAACCTTATTCGACCCTTTAGGGGTTGATTTTCCAAAAAAACACATGACCCTTAAATTTTGTTTCTAATTTTAAACTAATATATAAATTTTCATGTTTTTAACTTCAAAAATGACGAAGTTGCGTACTAAGTTAAACTGAAGAAATTAACCCTTTAAGGGATGATTTTCCAAAAAAATGTGTTAAAGTTAACTTTTGTTTATTACTATAAACTAACATAAAAAATTTCATATTTATAACTCTAAAACTGACGAAGTTGGTTTGTATGAAAGTGACTTCTAACCCTTATTTGTACCCCTTAGGGGATGAATTTCCAAAAATCCGTTCTTAGTGGACGTCTCCTTAGCAGGAACTATCTACCTACCAAATTTCATCTTAATCGGTTCGGCAGTTTCTGAGATTTTTTGTTTAATCAGCGGTGTGTCGCTTTTCAATTTTATATATATAGATTTAGTCGAAGACTTTTAACGGACATCTTTTAGAGACAAAGTTAATGTTAATGATAAGAGGTGGTTTGAGTGCCATTTGACAGAATATATTACAACAGTTATGGATTACTAAGAGGATTAAATGACTTCGAATA
The DNA here is from genome assembly GCA_951805285.1 of Thymelicus acteon. NCBI lineage: Eukaryota > Metazoa > Arthropoda > Insecta > Lepidoptera > Hesperiidae > Thymelicus > Thymelicus acteon. Next base: position 6,859,270 of record OX638219.1, on the reverse strand, counting down.
CTAATCGAAAAAAAATATGCATTTAGAGCATTGAAGTATAATGTCATAGAACAGACATCTCGAACAAAATGTGTGTCTCACTCGGAAGGTTCTATTTTCAAAATTGAGCCCCGTTCTCCTTTCAAAATCGAACGAATCCGTTGAAAATTGAAGCCGATCGGCGCCAATTCATTGGGACGTACATTGTGTTCGCAGTGTCGGTTCTATATGCTAGTAATAATACTTCAATGATTTAGAGTACCTAATTAAGATTTGAACCTCCCCAAGCATTAAACTGGCATAACTACAACACTATGACAGTGATTTATTTACAAAACATTAATTTACTAATACCCTTAACGCTATTTGAGATCACCCTTTACTTATGCCTTTTGGTTAAATAATTCCTGTAGGTACCTACAGCTTATGAGAGCCTGGTGCGACTGATTGTTAAACGAGACGTGCACATAATCGTCTTTGCCTAAACTGGACACGCACGTAAGACTCGGCGACACAGTCCCAGATTGCGCTTATTATTTATGGCGTGCGTTCAACCCCCGCAATTTCTATCCGGAACTTCCCTTCCTTCCTTTTATTCCAATTTCGCAATGTTAAAAAAATATGACGATATTATTGGAGGATCCAACTTGTGACCCCCGCCGCGGTCAAGCGGAAAGGGTGGTTTTTATTTCCAATCGTGACGCAAAACTTTTCCAGTCGCGTTACGATAAATTAAAATAAGGAAGCCAACGATGTTGATATTCGAAATATGCTATTCTGTTTTCGCGGAAAAATTAGAGAGGGCAAGGCATAAATTAAATTCCGAGACGTTTCTCGTTCGCAACATAGCGATTGTTTTTTCGTATTATACCTAACAAGAATTTAATATCGAATCTTTCACATCGTATAACACAATGGAGGACCAAATCTAATAAAGATCGTAAATTAGTTAAATGGCAACATCTGTACTTTAATAATATCCTCATTCTGATTTAATTATATTAAGGCGGGTGTTTGTTTTTTTATCGGTCCTTATTTGTTTTTTATTAGATTGATCTAAATCGATCTATATAAATGTGAAAGTTTTGAGGATGTTGGTTAGGTACTCTTTCACAAAAAAATTCTCCACAAATTGTCATAAAATTGATGATGATAATTAATAATACATACCTAATAACGCTACACACTCATAGCGAAGCTATTATTCATTCGTGAACCTATTATTGTTATTAATTCTAATAGGTCACTGTAATAAAGTGGCTAATTAGGGCATTATTTTTTTATATTGAATAAAAAGTACAGAAAGGCTTTTGAAACCGATAATACCGCCTTTTTAAGTACGTTGGGGAGCTTTGGTATAAAAGAAGAGAAAAAGGCAAAATAAACGTTACTGACATGTTTTATTTAAGCGATAATTAACACAATATTTATATTAAAGAAAAAATCTATGATAATTATAATTATGAACATAATATCCCTAAATTCTTATGACGTTGCCAACAACTTAATCCCAGTATAACTCAGAACAGTGCCAGCACGACGTAATCATTTTAAGACTTAAATGCATGAAAGTTTAAATGGGAGTTGACCTGTTTGCAAACGTAGCGAGCTGGTTTTTGCATAGGCCCCATTTCAACTTACCATCGCTTACATATTTATGAGTCTTGTTTCAAGCGAGCACAGAGCGTAGCGGAGATCGCAGAAAGAAAGTCAAACATTAATGAACGCTTAAATATTCTGGACGTGTGAATAAAGAAATGGATTTTTACATCATAATACCTTGGACCTTGGGATTGAATGCATTGGAATGTAAATTAAACGGGCTTTACAAGGAACGGAGTGGTTACGCAAACATTGACGTAGATTTTATAAAATGGAGGTTTCCTGTTACAGTCGCCAATGAGTCAGTGACTGTACCTAAAGTCTACGGGTGAAGGTAGCTTAACGTCGGATCGGAAAGTCGACAAATAACATAAAAAAGAAAATAACTTTTCGCGCGAAGGAGGATTGGAATCAGTTTTAACTGGTGCAGCCACATTTTTCAATTTACATAACTAAATAGGTACGTGCAACAATTAATGGGCTAATTATAGGAACAGGTATATGAATAGGTTATTAAGCTATTATGTAACGTTGAGCTTACCTACTTAGCTGTGTATTCCCGAGTCGTAGTTCAAAGGTGAAACCGCTATCAGATGTACACCGGACGGTTCTCTCTTTGAGTTATGGCCGACCAATTCCGGGGAATGCATTTCCGGCGTGTGGTCGCGGTTTGCCGCTGCTGATCAGCTAATCGCTCAATGAATCATTACTAATCAGTGACTTAGATATGTGATATAAGTAGTCTGTAGTACAGTAACTACAGTACTATACAAGTGTGAGACATTTTTTAATTTGTAAAAATTTTTTTTACATTTTCACCAGCACCCTGGGCTGACTGGTAGAGAATGCCATTAGGTATTAAGTTTTTTGCCCTTGTATACCCTAGATTAAGGTGTTGCAAAAATAAACAAATAAATAAAAGCCAAAATAATTTCCGGAAATAGCAGATTCATTCATTGTGACTTGCTACAATATTACGTAGACCCAGAATTTTTTATAATTCTCAAAATAATATTAGGTTCTTCGTCTAATACGGCTTTGTTTCTACAACTTTTTTTTAGCTTGCCCTGTTTATTATTTATTTATTTCTTTGTGTCCAAACTTGCAAGCTGAATTAGAACTGAGGAATTGAAATTACACATAATTATTGCTTTGGTTCCGATGACAATGCATTTAAATAATAGACTTCAACTTAAAATATAGGCTTTATTATAATGTCTTGCTGCTTTACCAGTACATACAGTAGGTAGGTACTTAAGGAGGTAGTAGTAGGTAGTAGGGGGTAGTAGGTAGTTCATTTAAGGACAAGGACTGTTTTTCTCGTAGCGAAGCGAGGGCGGGATTGCTAGTTACCTATAGATTTATTTCAAAAATACATTGATTCCCTCAACTATATTGATAGGTACCTGTATTTTTAATCTAAACCTTGCTTCAAAATCTTTTAATCTTAAGGTAATCCTGTAATTTATGAACAATTTGAACATGAAGTGACGAGCTACTTTTTACATCGTTGATTCTTTACAAAAGGAAAATTAAATTGCGGGTGCCTAAACGAAACGAGGCGAGATTCCTTCACGTTTTATGACTCAAAAAATCTTTGCACCGTTTTATAGCGGATTGTCCTAAATAATTACCTACGTGCAAGCTGACCCTCGTTGTAATCCAAGAAACAAACTCCACCCGTGCGTAACAGCTGGAAGTTACAATTATTTATAGTCAAGATTTCGGCTCTTAAAAAGTTTTTCCATTACAAAACTTATCCAACTGAAGGAGCTCACAGTTACAGTACATGAATAGTAACGAGTACGATCTAATTTGGATTTGGAATTGTTTAACATTTTTGCCTTTTTCTTTAATGAGAAATGTGATTAAACTTTGTTTAACTGATTTTGTATTTAAATCTGACGACCTCTTGTCGTTGAAAATAGTTCTCAAAAATGAAGCTTAATTTAATAGACAGACAATTTTGTGTAAGCGAGTAAGAAAAACAGGCAATTTTGAGCCTACCTAACCTAAGCGAGTAAGACTCCGCGTCTATCAATAATTCCAGTCCAGATAAACAAACGTAGAACCTTCACAATTTCATTTTTAGGATTCAGTAGGTACCTACAAGTTTTGAATACGTTCAACACAGCAAAAATCATTAATGTATCCTACCTAATTGATTCGAACCTGACAACGAACAGGCTATATTATCATAAAAATATTTTTAGCATCATTAGTATTTAATTAATTACACTTAATATTATTACTGAATTTGTCATTAGATTATGAACAATTCCTATCAATAATTATAATTATTGTTATTAGCTCTTACACAACTTCATTTATGCATCATACGCCCCAATTCAGAGACACTAACGGATACTTTAATCGCTCCTTAGTAAATAATCACTATACAAATTCTGTATTAAACAGCGATTTAAGTAACCGTTAGTGGCTCTGAGTTGTGGCGTTAAAAATTAAGCCGCTATGTAGCGCAAGTGAAACATTGCTATACATCTAGTGACAGGCGTTGCAACTTCCTTTAATCTGGAAGTTTTAACGGCGAGGAAAAGCTTTATCTATCCATACAGTGGAAAATTTAAGTGTCTTCAGTGAAGGGAACCAGATGTTCTCGCGGTGAGCAGGCCCACCACCCTGCCACATAAATTATGGCTTGTCGAGCCCTTGTTACAATATAGAGAATTCCGCGACGTTATTCTCTAATAGCAGCCTATTAAGTTACTAGATTAGACAAGGGTACACAATGTTTTATGGAACGCACCGGAGGTGAGTATTTGAAATACGGCTATGTTGTTTTACAGCCTGTGTTGGTATTTAGTATTAAGTACCTACATACTGTTACTGAATTACAAAATTTTACTATTTTTACCCGAGTGCCGAGTGTTTGTATGCTTGTAATATTCTTTACTACCTCATATCTTCCAAACCAATGAACGGATTTATATAATTAAGATATCGTTAGATCTTAGATAAGTGAAATTTAAAAAAAAAGTATGATGGCTGTGAGATGCCATTGTTTCAAGTATCAAAGAATAAAAATAAATCGAATAATGCAATGTGGGTATCAAATTAAAGAGCTCGCAATATGGATTTTAAAAAGGTATGTAGTGATAGTTTTTTGATAGCAGGCGGGTTTTTTAATTATTAGATTTATACTAGTGATATTTAGAATTCCCTAAAATAGGGCAGCTATTTTATACTTCAATTTATTGCAACGCAAAAGTATATTTTGTAGCACTAGTTGTTATCTCAAAGCTTATAAACGCAACTTACTTCGCTGCTTACTTGTCTTCTCAAAATCAAACTTGCCATAAGACCCGAGGCTATGAGCTAGTTATATCTTCATTGTTATTTCACACAATTACTCGACATTCCTCACGAGTTCCTCACTTTGGGCTAACTTTCGCTTGTTTAGTTGAAGTGAGAGATATACGAGTATGTACACGTAACAACGTAAATACATACCTACTCTAGCTAATGCATCTGTTTATGATTCTGCGAAATGAACAAGAAAGCAATTTTATGTTGCACACTTGCTGACCCGGCAAACTTTGTTCTGCAACATGCCATTTTTTTTCTAAAATAAAAGTAGCCTTAGTTACTCCTTGTTACATCAGCTTTCTGCCAGTGAAAGTCCCGTCAAAATCGGTCCGCCATTTCAGAGATTAGCCGGAACAAACAGACAAAAATTGAAAAAAAAAATTGTTTTGGTATATGTACCGTGTATACATCGAAATGCACTTAGTAAAAACCGGTTATTTTAATATTACAAACAGACACTTCAATTTTATTTATTTGTATAGATAACTCAGTATCATTTAGCTTTAGTTGGCAGTGAATCTTGCCTGGTTTTGATTACTGGCCGATGCAAACAGTTTATTATGATTGATAAAATGTTTGTTCTTCAGTATTGATTGTAGGATGTGATTGTGAATGTTTATGCAACCTTTGAGTCTTTAATCTATACTAATACTAATATATATAAAGAGAAAAGATTTGATTTTTTGTTTGCATTGAATAGGCTCCGAAACTACTGAACCGATTTCAAAAATTCTTTCACTGTTGGGAAGCTACACTATCCCCGACTAACATAGGCTATATTATATTTTCAAAAAATTAGGGATCGTAAAACTCCAATAGTAAAACTTAGTAAAACTCTTAGTAAAACTCCAATAATGTAACCCAAGGTGTAAAAAATAAGAAAACCAAAGCAAAGCGAGGGCGGTTACTCGTTGGTAATAAACAACAGAGAGTTGTTGACTACTACGAGAGTTTTTATTTTATGAGGTCTACATTTGCATCACTATAAAATGCTAATACATTACTAACGCCCCAACTGAAACGCTCCAACTCAGAGTCACTAACGGTTTCTTAAATCGCTCCTTTGTACAGAATTTGTATGGTGATTCTTTACTAAGGAGCGATTAAAGTAACCATTAGTGACTCTGAGTTGAGGCGAGTGTCACTAACGGTAACTTAGATCGCTCTTTAGCACAGAATTTGTATGGTTATTCTTTACTAAGGAGCGATTTACGTAACCGTTAGTGACTCTGAGTTGGGACGTAAATGTTTTATTACAGTAGATTTGTATTTTACATTATTTTGTATTAGGAGTAAGTGAATCTAAAATAGTACATTGGAAAACACTAATTAGAGTTTGCTAATGTGTGGAATGGGTACAAATTGCGATAGCTTCGAGGTGAGAATCTAAGTTACCCGACAACTGCGAGAGGCAAGTTTTGAACAATTGTTGGACTAGGATAAGGTCCAAGGAATTAAAGGTTATAGAAGTGACGTCTTTTTAACCCCCGACGAAAAAAGAGGGGTGTTATAAGTTTGACGTGACTGTGTATCTGTGTGTATATGTGTTTGTGTATCTGTGTATCTGTGTGTCGGTGTATCTGTGTATCTACATGTCTGTCTATGGCATCGTAGCTCCCAAACGAATGAACCGATTTTGATCTAGTTTTTTTTGTTTGAAAGGTGACCTAATCGAGAGTGTTCTTAGCTATGTTAAGTGTAAACAAAACTGTCGGGGGGTTTCTAAAATTTTAATTTTACATTATTAAATTTTATGTCCAATTAACGGGTATTTACACATTTATGTAAACAACTGTATTTAAAGATGTAAGAAACAAACATTAAAAATACTTTTAAAAACAAGATTTTTTTGTACATGCTGTTGGCTATTGAGGAGATTTCAGGAATGGAGCCATACCTGAGTGCGGCTGTGTTAGATTACGATGGAGTTAATAACGTAGGTACTATTAAAATATAATGCGTGTCTAAAATTTCATGTGCTTAATGTTATATGTCGAGGATACTGATCATAGAGCGAGGTTACCATTATGTAATATTTCTTGACAAAAAATAACCGACTTCAGAATAACTCAAATTACTCGTCAGATCTCGTTCAAATTTAAGTGGTACCACATGACAAGCATCAGCTTTCGATTAAAAAAAGAATCATCAAAATCGTTTCACCCAGTCGAAAGTTCTGAGATAACAAACATAAAAAAATACAGTCGAATTGAATACCTTCTCCTTTTTTGAAGTCGGTTAAAAATTACATTGTCATTTCCATAGCAATATGACTGAGAAGTTTAAACTCCATAGGATAACAAAAAGTAGTTTTAAATCAGTTTGCAGCCATTTGACCTATGCATATTTTATGCTAACAAACTAACGAACAAAGCAAATTAAATAAAAGCTTGTAAAAAATAAAAAAAGGTTCCATTTATCTCATTTTTAGGTACGTGCATATTGAAATCAATCAAAAAAGATTGAAATCAGTGGTCCTCTGAGAGAATAGTCATAATTATTTCTCTCGGAGAGACATTTTGAACTGGTTTGTTGAACTGTAGAACTGGTTGGTCGGCGTTTAAGATAGTCAAATTAATTCTTAATGTCAATCGCTCTTCTCTAATTACCGTGGCAAGCCATACTTGTATACTGTAGTATATTCCTTTACTGTGGCAAGCACCATGTACCCTCACTTCAAGCGTTCGACTTTGTCTAACTTTGTTAATCATTTTATGTCAATCCAAGCCGTTACATTTATATCAGTCATAATTATAAGATAAAGCTCAAAAGTTAAAGGGCACGCCAAGGTGTATACATAATTATGTGTATACCGTGTATACATCCAAATGTATTTAGTAAAAAGCGGTTATTTTAATATTACAAACAGACACTCCAATTTTATTACAGATTTGTTGCGTTATTTATTTTTATATCAGCGTTTTACATACCATTATTATACTTAGGTGACATGGCTTCAAACCATGAACGGCCAGTGCTAATAGGCGTTGAGTTCACTCTTTGTATCTCCTATTGTAAGGTTAATACAATAAAATAAAATGAAAATCCAATAACAATTTGATTTTGGATGTTGACCATTACAGAAGTACTCAACCACGCTTTTGTTTTACGTTTTATAGGTGGATTTACAGTTCTATGTGCGTCTATACTTAGCCATGAATTATGATCCCATGGACTAAAGTATTAATATGTCATCGAAGTAAAAAATTGTGCAAGGCATTATCAATCATCCAGTTATAAACCGCACTCGCATTATTTTGTCGATTACCTACGTTTATAAACGCTTTTAATACTATAAAAATATTACTAATTTTATAGCTTTAATTCACCATTTGCTAGATCTATTCTAGTATCTATATCGATACGCCGTAAAATAACAATGTCTTGAAATTGTTCCGTGCAATTTGTGGTTTAGTTTGGTACTTAATTTGATAGTTTATCTACAGCTGTGCCATTTGTGGGTAAAATAGGAATAAATAACTTGGTATAGCTGATAATTCGCTAAACACCGCTGCAGTTGGTCGTTTGCGGCTAATAGTTTCTGAATCCAATAATTAAACCCTGGCCTTAATTCTAGGCTAAGATGCTCTAGTACTTGACTATGACCAGTGGACTGTAGTAGTAGTTTAGTTTTATTTGGACTGGTAGATTTTTTGTTCAGTCTTCAGATTGAAAGTTGGTATTCATACCAACTTTTACACTTTATATCCGCCTTTATGATCAATTTATAAAAATTGAGAGAAGGATAATCATTGAAGTATTATTTAATATAATATCTATAATTATTTTTATGTTCTTCTTTATTATTTAACAACAACATTTTTTTTTTAAAAATCTTTAGCATCGTTGTGATTGGAAACTCGATGAAACGAAAAAGCGACAGTAATTTTTACTTTCGTCTCATTATCTTGAAACCAACATTTTTGAAGTTTTCACTTCTACCGCGTGTGAATTGCACACATTTTAATTTTTATTTATCAAACAACTGGATTTTATCTATGAGAATAGTGTTGAATTAAAAGTATTAAAACTACAAAATGAAAGAGAACACAGATTTTTCATTAAAACGGTCTTAAAAATAATAAGAGAGATAAGTTCTAAACGTAAATGCAGGAACATTGTACGGCTACGGAGGCCTACCTCTGGGGACTCGTAGCGCTACGAGTCGTAGCCGGGACGTAGCGGACGTAGCAACCGAGCAGACCTATAGACCTATAGAATAACCTGTAACATAATATATAGTGGGGTATTTTATTTAAACTAAAATATATTAATACGCAAAGGAAATACTTTGTACCCTTTTTAACGATAACTACGCAAACGGAGGAGTATTAAAACCACATTTTACATGGTTTCCAATGTAAATTTTAACTGCGGCGTGCAGAAATGAACATTTTTATATAATACGCATTAGAAAAAAAAAATGCAACTAATAAAAAGAAATATTACACACACTATGAAGCATTTGACACACCCACGCATAATATACCAGTATAAACAAATGTCAATGTAAAGTAACCCTTTGATACTTACATTAAAATTTCATAAATATTACGATATTCTCCAATATTATATCCATAAAAAAACTTGTAACATGGAAGAATAAACATAGTTACAAAACAAAAACCTACCTGCTAATATTCGAGACAGGCGCGTTTCTTCTAAAGCCTTCTAAGGCAGTGTTAAGACGAATGCAATCAGTATCGTTCATCGCCCCACGCAACCGGTAGTTGGATTTCTTGAACCGTGAAATTTTATCAAGAGAATTAATCTCGTGAAACTTTCCCCTTGGACAACGCTCTTTTTTTAATCCGAACCAAATTGATTTCAGCTTTTAGAACGACTGCCTGAAGGTCAGCTTTGATGTTTGCTGAGATCAAAGACGCGTTGAAAAAATATCAAATCTATTGGTTTCTATGAATATTTTATGAGTTGTTTTTAATTAATCAAGGATTGGTTTTTGATATTTTGACGTTATTGAGGTAATTAATGAATTCTATTCCGGGATTCGCTAGTAATATTAATATTGTATCGCTAAAGCAATAAAATTGCTTATTATTTAGTTTAGTTAAATATTTATAAAACTACCAACGTTTTTTATTCCAAAGTTAAAACACTCGAAAAATCTGGTGTGACTAATAAAACTTAAAGTTGGAGAACACTTAATTAGTTCCTGCCTGAACAAGTTCAACCTGATAATTAGACGTGTTATTGCGACACGCAAAAGGCGTTGGGTTCTTGCAGCGATATTCAAAAACTATGAATACTTTATTATTGAAGTTGAAATTCTCCTTAACTTAATTAAAGTTTTATACAGGTACATATAATAATATAAGGTACGTACTTTAAAATTATATAGAACTGTTTCATCAGTATACTTCAAAAATAATTGAATTATGAATATACGTATTACTAAATTCATCTCAGGAATTCTATCCATCTCTGTTTTGTATCTAGAATAGGTAACGAAATTATTTTTGTATAACCTTTAAAAATAAAATATAGGAATGCATCAAGAGCCAACATTACAAGTTGGTAAATAAAAAACTGAAAACTTAATAGCAATAATCGTTTAGCTAATAAAATCATTGAAATAAACAAAGCATTTACTATTACACTTACTATTTTCGACAAAACAAAAAATCTAATCCAACGCTTTGTTTCACGTGCATGAAAAGCTCATAAATAAGGTTCAAGTTGTGAATACTTTATGAACACGCCGCCATTATAGCGCGGGGTAAGGATGTCCGGACGTTCGATTGTGGAAATCTGTTGGTGGATATCTGTACGTATATATTTTTGTACAATTTCTGTATCAAGTAAGTATTATTATTAATTACCTACCAATCTATGTACTATGTGTGAATTTTTGTGTCTTTAGTTATTTATTTTCAATTAGTTGAAACCCTTTTTATTCGTTTACAGTTCACACACTTAACCCCGCTTAGTGATTTATCTGTGACATACATACATTTAATAATAAGTACGTCTAAAAGGACTCGGGAACAAACACTTAGGTATCTGTTACATAAAATTTACGCTGAGAGAGTCGAAACCAGGAACTCCTGCATAGCCAACTAATTCATCGCACAGTCACAAAACAATTTACCAATATGTTTACTTAAAGTTTACCACAAAATACGCAATGTGCCAACCAATTCAAAAAATTAAACTCAAACTTATTCCCAGCACGTCACAAAAAGCGCAAAACCGTTCAACAAACTGCAACTTTTCACACATTGTTGCAGAAAACTGCAAAAACGCTCTGCGCAAGTTGTCGCTTACATCAAATTTCCGCTTTTTATACCGAGTCGGCGATCGAGAGCATTGATCCGTCGTATCACGCCGAGCGACTTATAAAACATTCATGACCTACCACGTAATTCATTCATGATACCTCAACGCGACGCGATCACAAGCCCGTTGGACGCAGTTATTCTTATCTGGGCCATTCACAAGCATCATCAAACTTTTAGAGTCCTTGTTTCGTTTGTTCCCACTATTTTACTGGTGTTTGTGTTGGGAGATTTGGAAACGGGTTCGGGAAGGAAGCTCTATAAATGAAAGATGAAGTAACAGAGACTCTTTCAACGCGCACTCTTTTTGCAAATGTATTGCTTATAGCTCGCTACACAATGACGGGCAAAACCAGATCAAGAGCCGATAATGTATTTACTCGTAAGTAATTACAATATTCATCACAACATGTAAATATTACTTTACAAATATTCCTGGAATTATTATTTTTTTATTTTTTTTATGCCTTAAGCAGGCAAACGAGCAGACGGGTCACCTGATGGTAAGTGATCACCGTCGCCCATGGACATTAGCAACATTAGGGGCGTCACTAATAAGAAAAAAAAATAATTGAAGAAGAAAAAAAATATTTTGTCTATAGCAAAACAAACTACTTAAAGAGACTTTCTTGATGAAAATCATTGTCTAATAGGGTATCGCCACAATTTCTTTTTATTTTTTAAATAATAAGTCAGAGCACACTTGGGGTTTATTAATAAACCGATCTTAAGATATCTGTGATCTCAAGATTCGGTTTGAGATCGTATGTAAAAGTGACACCTGTAAGATCTGAGATCGTGCTCTTGAGCCGAGAACGATTTATTAATACGGGCCTTTATTACCTCGTAGTACAATCACTGCAGTTCATGGAAATGTATAACAACGGAAACCGATGAAGAAAGCGATGGCCTCGCACAACGAATGTTACACTCTGAAAATATCAATGTGGAAAGTTTGGTTCACAGCTTTAACGTATTTACTCAGAGCACAGAAGAAAATATAAGAGAAAATATAAGAGTAGTAATAGAGAGAAAATCTATACTAATATATAAAGAGGAAAGATTTGATTTTTTGTTTGCATTGAATAGGCTCCGAAACTACTGAACCGATTTCAAAAATTCTTTCACTGTTGGGAAGCTACACTATCCCCGAGTAACATAGGCTATATTATATTTTCAACAAAATTAGGGATCCTTAATAAATCTCCAATAATGTAACCCAAGGTGTAAAAAAATAAGAAAACCGAAGCAAAGCGAGGGCAGTTACTCGTATAAACATAAAACGGTACCGTAAAAACAATTTACAAACATATTTCTAATATTTAATATAGTGAAATATTCTGTTTATTTTATATCCACCATTTTTGTACTGATACAATCCGCGAATAACTGAAAATCCTTTTCGAGACGTCTAGAATTTTCATTACGAGGAAGGGATGAGACGACGCAAAATCGAAAATCTTGCAGGGGCGCGGGGATTATAAATGCAAGAGTGATCTTGAGTCATGGTCGTACTCCCTATGCGATAATCATATATTGTTCTGAAGAGACGCTTTATATATTTTAAAATCATAAACCAAACCAATAAGGTAATTCTAATTTTTATAAAGCTTTTTATATACTTTTAAATTACAGTTGTTTCGGTTAATTACGATAAATATAATAATAATATGTTTTTGTGAAAGTACGTACATGTAAAAGGAGTACCTAATGGAAAAGGTATAGATGATCCAATTTAAAAATCAGCGCTCCTCCCCTAAAACTTATTGTTACAACCTATAGTTGGAAATATTTATTTCTATTTATTTAATAGAATAAAAAAATTATATATTTTTATTGATTGAGCAGTGATAGCCTAGTGGTTAGAACATTGGTCTCCCGAACAGAGGGGCCCGAGTTCAAATCCTGGCACGCACCTCTGATTTTCAAATATTATGTGCGTATTAGAAGTTAATTATCACTTGCTTCGGTGAAGGAAACCATCATGAGGAAACCTGCACACCGGAGAGTTCTCCATAAAAGTTCTCAATGGTGTGTGAAGTCTACCAATCCGCACTTGGCCAGCGTGGTAGACTATGGCCTAATACCCCTCACATTGTTAGAGGAGACCCCGAGCCCAGCAGTGGGACAATCATGGGTTGTTGCTTTGCTTTTTATATATTTTTATTCGCTTTTCGCAAATCCTTTTGCAGTGAGACAAATCGGATTGCCAACTTATCAAGAAATATTTTGAGGCTCGACAGAATGTTCAATTACTTTGGCATGTGAAAAGCAATGTCTGCTAATAGGAGGCTTCGATGCGCTAAGAATGTTGACTTTCGAATAAGATTAGCATTTTCTCGAGATAGCTGATTTAACGACGCATACCGCGAATTCTATTTCTTAAATATTATATTTTGGCATTTTTTTGGCGAAATAATAGATACCATTCTTTATTTTAATAACAACGCAATCTTTGAATGTTTGGACGTTATTTTTTTCTATCTTATGGGTACCCACGGTATTATGCATTTTTAATATATATTTTTTTAAATCTTTGGATTTGTTTTTGTTTGATATCTTAACGTCAATTTCAAACACACACACAATTCAAAACACACGGAATTCTCAAAGTGTTTGCAAGTGTATGCTTGTTAGTTTTTTAATCTACACTAGGAACTATAAATAAATAATAAATAACGCTACACACTCATAGCCCCACACTAGGATTCCCTGTGTCGTGGGTGCCATGGACAACACACTAGACAAGGACATTCACACCCAGACCGAGAACAGAAATTCAAACTCATCATTCAAATTTCCGCCTCGCTGGGAATCGAACCCAGGGCCCTTGATGCGGCGATCCGGCATGGTAACCATTGCGCCACACGGGTCGTCAACTGCTCCCACTTTACGTTGAAAAGCACGAGCTTTATGTTCAGTAATAGTGCCCACATCTGAATGAAGAGAGTGGTTGGCAATATTTGTCTTACCTTTGAAGGTCTTTACACAGTGGTCAGCGAAATTGAGGCCATTCTAAACTCTAGGCCCCTGCTTCCTATGTCCTCTGACGTGTCTGACACCAATTATCTCACAACAGGGCATTTTATTATAGGTACTGCTATGACGAGTTATCCAGAAATTGATCTTTCTCATAAAAATATTAATAATTTAAAGTTTTGGAACATTTTGTCTAAAATTAAACAAGATTTCTGGAAAGCTTGGTCACGGGATTACCTCACCCAGCTGCAGAGCAGGCCTAAATGGATTGATGAGCATGCTAATTTAAAGGTAGGAGATCTAGTGATTGTGCGGTCAGATAACACAGCTCCATTCCAGTGGCCTATGGCTCGAATTGTAAAAAATTTCCCTGGCCCTGATGGCAAGGTGAGGGTGTCAGAAATAAAAATAGGAAATAAAATATTTACTAGGTCCTACAGAAAATGATGTCCTATGCCTATTAATTAAATTTTCTCTTTGCTTTTCACTACTTATGTTATGTAACAATTTTTCAAAATCTAAGTTATTTTTTATACTCAAAGTAATGTAGCACTTTTATTGTTGTAGAGTTCCGGCCCTGGGCCCAACTATGTTAGATTAAATTATCTAACATGAGAAGTAAATATCTTAAATTATATTTTAATTGTCATCTTTAAATATTTAATATTAAATTTTTTCATATGGCATCACTAAATAGTGAGAGATAAAATTTGTAATGGCAACTCTCGCCCCTTCCGTTTTCTACTTATGTCGGCTGCGTACGCGCTCCATAGAAAAAACTGTAAAAATAGTGAAAATAAAGTAAAATTGCAAATATCACGCCAGCTTTTTATTCCTACATGCTGGCTGTGGTCCTTCGAAGTGTTATCCAGTGCAAATTTGGTGTTTTTCGTGATATTTTACGTTCTTCGAGAAAGTGACGCCGTGTGCTAAATGCATTTGCGGCTCGGTGAATGATCGCGGCGATCATAATATTTCTCGTGTGCGAGCTATCGGAGAACCGAGAAACATCAAAAGATATCAGTTCCCACAAGTTTTCGAAGAAATCTCGTTTCAGTTGTGCAATTTCATTGTTCGAGATTGATAATTTTGTACGGGGCTACTTACCTACCCACATACCTACTTCAAGAAAAACGCGGTATCCGAGCGAACGAGTTCTGTCAACTTCTGCCATTGAGATTTGAGTGATAGACACAGACGTCAACTGACAAGTGACAACATCAACGTCAACTGACAAGTGACAACATCGACTGCCAGTGGTGACAACTCGCCATAGATACGGGCAGAGCACTTCATCCATTCTTCGTCCACTTCACTCGACGCGGGCTGTCACTGTCACTTGTGTTGCGAGTTGTACCTCTACTGGCGCCGTTTTTTGTTTGACATTTGCTTGTAAACAAACATCAATCAACGGATCGTTTTGAAACTTCGTTTTCGGTACAAAAACAGTGCGGCTAAGTGCAAATTTAGTAAAGTGTGTGTAAGTAGTGTGTGATTAAAGTGCTAATTATGGAGTTAAAAAAGCTTAAGGCTCGCCGCGGCCTTCTTAAAGGTACTGTGACTAGGATAGAAAATTATATTAATGACCCCATTAACCTGGCCTCAGCAACGTTAGAGATGCTACAAGCGCGTAAGGACAAGTTACTTAATACTTTAAGAGAATACGAACAGGTGCAGCTTGATATTCTGTCGCTGGACTCTGACGATGATGAGGCTGTGGAGGTTATAGAGGAAAAGTACTATTTCATTGTATCTAAGTTAGATGCTACTATAAAAACCCTATCTGCATCAAATGTCTCAAATTGTCCAAATGTAGGATCCTCTAAATTGCCCAATATAGATATACCGGTGTTTACTGGGCGCGATTTTACGAAATATACTCCATTCATGGATTTATTCACTGCAGTTTTTCATAACAATAGTTCCTTATCAAATGTTCAAAAATTGTTCTATTTACGAAAATATTTAGCTGATGAGGCACTGGCCATTATCATAAACCTGCCATTAGTCAATGAATCATATAAAGAGGCTATAAATTTACTAAATAAAAGGTATGATAATAAGGCCCGATTAATAAGCAATCACATTAACAATATTTTGCAATTGCCAATGATGCAGCGAGGTACTGCGGCCAACATTAGAGATTTCATATCGGAAGTGCAACAACAAATTTATGCGCTTAAAAATTTAAATCAACCCATCGATCAATGGGATATGTTGCTTATTTGTATTCTAACGAAAAAATTAGATCAGTACACCAATAGGGCGTTTCAGCTCGATAGGAACACAGATGCTTTACCTACACTGACTGAATTTATAAGCTTTTTAGAAAAAAGAGCAACAGCGCTTGAAGAAAGTGGGGATAAAGTAGCTCATGAGAGCACCCCAAAAAAGTCCTATAAACTATCCAATGTTGCCACAAAGGTAACAGCCTCATGCAAATTCTGTAATGGTGCAGGTCATTCATTATACCTGTGCCCCAAGTTCAAAATGGCCACAGAAATGGATAGAATTAAGTTCGTTGACAATCACAAGTTGTGTACAACTTGTCTCAACGCGCACAAGGGACGGTGCAGATTTCATTTTAAATGCAAAGTTTGTAAAATGGGTCACAATTCTCTGCTGCATCCAAATGTCATGCCAGATCCGGAGCAACCGGTTGCTCTTCATGCAAATAATCCCTGTACACAGGTATTATTACCTACGGTAAAGGTAAAAGTGTTTGATATTAGGGGACATGAGTTATTTGTTAGGGCATTGCTCGATAGCGGCAGTCAGGCCTCATTTATCACTCATTCCTTAGTGAAAAAATTGCATTTGAGTCCTATTACTCAAAAAACCAATATAATTGGTATAACTAATAAAAATAACACCATCAATAAATGTGTTACTATTGTTGTGCAGTCTGCAGTGGAAGATATCCAATTAAATGTGAAATGTCATGTAGTGGATTCAATCACAACAAGGTTACCTCAACAACATTTTGACATATCCAAGTTTGATTTGCCGGACGGAATTAATTTAGCAGACAATAAATTTAATGTGCCAGATAATATTGCTCTTCTATTAGGAGCCGATGCCTACTTTAGCATTTTGCGAGATGGGCAGATCAAATTGGTCAATGGTCTTCTGTTACAAAATACAGCATTTGGCTATGTTGTTGGGGGAGCTTTGTCGGTCCCACAAAATTTAAGTGTAAATTTAACTTCAAACCTTGCTATTTGTGACCCTGAAAAATTAGAAAATGTAATGGAGCAATTTTGGTTGAGTGAAAAGGTTCCTGAGATTGTTAATAAAACTTCTTCAGAATTCCAAATAGCTGAAAATAAGTTTAAAGAATCTGTCAAACTTAAAGATAACAAGTTCTTCGTAGATATGCCCTTAGTCACTGATTTGAAGCAGATCCAACTTGGGGATTCCTTTTCAGTCGCCTTGCAGAGGTTCTTTGCACTAGAGAATAAATTTAAAAAGATCCTATGTATCGCCAGTTGTATAAAAAGTTCATAGATGAATATGTTGCTCTGGGACATGCCAAGGAAGTCGACATTGGTTCCTATGATATACACAATGGTCCCGTCTACTTTCTGGGCCATCATGCAGTTTTCAATCCTAGTAGCAAGACAACTAAGCTCCGTGTTGTGTTTGATGGGAGTATGAAATCGAAAAATAAAATTTCTGTCAATGATGTTATGTTGAATGGGCCTATTGTTCAAAGTGAATTATTTGAAATTCTTGTCCTGTTTAGAACTTACATTTATGTTTTGATATGTGACATTACAAAGATGTTTCGATGTGTCCGTGTTAATGAACAACAAACATCACTTCAGAATATTTTGTGGAGGGATGACCCATCAAAACCCATTACTTGTTTGCAGCTGCAGACTGTCACATATGGTCTCAAACCATCTACATTCTTGGCCACCAGGTGTCTGATAGAGTTAGCTCAAATATATAAAGATACCTATCCACTTGCAGCTCAAGCCATGTACTTAAATACATACATAGATGATGTACTCAGTGGAGCAGACAATATTACTCAGCTTACTGAACTCAAAAATCAGTTAATAGAGCTTTTAAATAAAGGTAGCTTTAAACTGCACAAGTGGTGCTCCAATGTGCCAGATGTTTTAAATGATATACCTATAGATCTCAGACATTTTGAAGAAATAGATGTCAGTAAAGATAACATCATTAAAACTCTAGGTTTAAAGTATAATATAATGCCAGATAAATTTAGCTTCATATGCCCAGCACAGGATAATCAATATATGGAAACAAAGAGATCAATTTTAAGCTATATTGGCAAAATGTTTGACCCTTTAGGTTTAATAGGGCCAATTATAGTTGTTGCAAAGTTATTTATGCAGGAATTATGGGCAAGCAAAATTGATTGGGACACTAAATTGCCTCCAACCCATCTGGAATATTGGAATGACTTCATGAGTAGTTTAAAGTTGATGGACACTATAGAAGTCCCAAGAGGAATATTTTGTAAAAATTATCACTCCGTAGAGTTAGTTGGCTATGCAGATTCTTCCCTCAAGGCTCTTGGTTGCTGTCTCTACCTAAGAGTCTTTGATGAAACAGGAACTGTAGTTGTTAATTTGCTTTGCTCAAAATCACGAGTTGCACCTAAAGGAAAAACTCTAACTATTCCCAAACTAGAGCTTACCAGTGCTCTCCTTCTAGCACAACTAGCAGAGAAAGTATATAATAATGTAAAAAGTAGATTTCCATTAACAGTGTACCTATACAGTGATTCACAGATTGTTCTAGCTTGGTTGAAATCTTCCAAAGCAATCCGTGATATCTATGTTTCTAGGAGAGTCAACGAAATTCGAAAATTGAGTAGTAATGTAGAGTGGGCTTATATTAGATCTGGTAGTAACCCAGCAGATCTCTTATCTAGAGGCTATGACCCTCAGAAACTTAAGTCATGTGACTTGTGGTGGTATGGGCCGCCACACTTATCTGATGTAGACTTTACTCACTCACCTGCTAATTTTGATTTACCAATTCCTCTTGAGGATGAATCCGCTCATGATGATATGTGTACAGGCAATGTATGTGTCACAGAAAATATAGATTTTTCAATGTTTGAAAAATATTCAAAACTTATAAAATTACAGCGAGTAGTAGCTTTGTTATTGAGATTCAAACATAACTGTCAAAATAAAAATGAAAAAGTCCATGGTCCATTGTTTCCTGATGAATTAAATAGAGCTTTGATTATAATTATACGTGCATTTCAAAGAAAGCATTTCTCTACTGAGATAGAGTCACTGGCCAAGGGAAAGAAAATTAAATCAAATTTAGCCAATTTACATCCCTTTTTGGATGCAAACAACATTCTTAGAGTAGGAGGTCGTCTTCAGAACGCCACAAATATGTCTTATGAAAAGAAACATCCTGCAATTATACCTAAATCATCTCATATAGCCTCCATGCTGGTTGATAGGGAACACATAAGGCTGCTCCATGCGGGTCCTAAGTTGGTACTTAGCTCTCTTTCACAAAAATTTTATTTGATAAGTGGCATGAGGGAAGTTAAAAAGGTAGTGCACAGATGCATTAAATGTCACCGTGTCAAGGCTGCAGTTGCAAAACAACTCATGGGTTCTCTACCAAAAGAAAGACTCACAGCGCAGAGACCCTTTGAAATAATAGGTATCGACTTTTGTGGTCCTTTCAACATAAAAGTTGCTAGAATACGTAGGCCTATGGTAGCCAAGGCTTATGTTGCATTATTTGTTTGCTTTGTCACAAAGGCAATTCATGCAGAAGTGGTATCTGACCTAACCACTGAGGCTTTCTTGGCATCACTCAGGCGCTTCATAGCAAGACGTGGCTTACCCACACAAGTTTATTGTGATAATGCAAAAACTTTCAAAGGTGCATCTAATAATTTAAGAGAATTGTATGATCTTTTTAATTCAAAAATTCATAAAGATGAGGTAATGAATTATTGTTCTGAGAAATGTATAACGTTTAAATTCATTCCAAGCTATTCTCCGGAATTTGGTGGATTGTGGGAAGCCGGGGTAAAAAGTTTAAAGTTTCATTTGAAGAGAGTGGTTGGCAATATTTGTCTTACCTTTGAAGGTCTTTACACAGTGGTCAGCGAAATTGAGGCCATTCTAAACTCTAGGCCCCTGCTTCCTATGTCCTCTGACGTGTCTGACACCAATTATCTCACAACAGGGCATTTTATTATAGGTACTGCTATGACGAGTTATCCAGAAATTGATCTTTCTCATAAAAATATTAATAATTTAAAGTTTTGGAACATTTTGTCTAAAATTAAACAAGATTTCTGGAAAGCTTGGTCACGGGATTACCTCACCCAGCTGCAGAGCAGGCCTAAATGGATTGATGAGCATGCTAATTTAAAGGTAGGAGATCTAGTGATTGTGCGGTCAGATAACACAGCTCCATTCCAGTGGCCTATGGCTCGAATTGTAAAAAATTTCCCTGGCCCTGATGGCAAGGTGAGGGTGTCAGAAATAAAAATAGGAAATAAAATATTTACTAGGTCCTACAGAAAATGATGTCCTATGCCTATTAATTAAATTTTCTCTTTGCTTTTCACTACTTATGTTATGTAACAATTTTTCAAAATCTAAGTTATTTTTTATACTCAAAGTAATGTAGCACTTTTATTGTTGTAGAGTTCCGGCCCTGGGCCCAACTATGTTAGATTAAATTATCTAACATGAGAAGTAAATATCTTAAATTATATTTTAATTGTCATCTTTAAATATTTAATATTAAATTTTTTCATATGGCATCACTAAATAGTGAGAGATAAAATTTGTAATGGCAACTCTCGCCCCTTCCGTTTTCTACTTATGTCGGCTGCGTACGCGCTCCATAGAAAAAACTGTAAAAATAGTGAAAATAAAGTAAAATTGCAAATATCACGCCAGCTTAAGCGATAAGTCAATATTTTGAAGAGTTGGAATTTCACGTAATTTCGTAAAAGGTAACTTTTCCAAAGTTGATATTTTGAAAATTTGGCATTATAAGATGTTAATATGCCTTATTCGTGAATTAATGTTTACATTAGGGTTTAAATAGGTAGTTCATTAAAAGCTATGCAGCTTTTACCATTCAACATTAATATTTTAATATTATCGAGTTCTTGTGACATTAAATAACGATACATACGTTTTATAATATGATGAAGATATCTTTTATACAGTTTCCTTGAGGTAAAACTCCTACCAAGTTACTAACTGCACTGCAAGGCAATATCACTTTCGTAAGTATTCGGGTCAGCATCACGTAACAATGATCCGTTCCAACTCTCTCCTCATAAGACTACTAAAGATAGATTGGTAGTCTATTTGCGTGAATTTCGTTCGCAACCTACACATTTCTTTTCTGGGTCACCAATGAGTTGCACTCAAATTAGGTACTTATTATATTTTTTTTTTTTTGTTATAGACTCACTCTTCCTTTATCAGTTACTCTTACTTTATCAGTATAATTTTCTTAGATTTCATTTTTAAAAGATGACATTACTTGTCTAATACCCTTGGATAATCGTAGAATTTGGACCGTCGGATTTTAAACTGAATACAAAGAAAGGAAAAAGGTATTCAATTTGTTTTTTGGAACCCATTTGGAAATTTCATAACGAAAAAAATCCAAATCCAAATCGATAAGCAGATTTTGATTATTAACCGGAATAAATGCACAGTCAAAAATTTTAGGAATCATTGGTAAGTATTTATGATATAGTAATTATCTTTAATAAAATAACTAAGTAATAGTTTCACTTTTCTGTATTATGTTCAGACGAATATTAGTCTAGTTATATTAAGTTAAATGGATGTCAGAACATTTCAGCTAGTACCTACATACATTTCACAGAATTACAGGATAAAATTATCATTAAATTCCATCATAAAATTATAAAATATTTTTCAAGCTATACTGAGATCTTGTATTTAATTTCATCCGATTCCTTTATATTTCAGTGTCACTTTTATAGAGCTTTTGAATCTGGTGAAAGGATAAAACGACGTATATTTTTTTTTGCACGGAGGTGAAGCGAAATTTTTAATTAATTAGCGTATCTTTACATCAGGCAGCAAGCTTTTGCTGTTATTATTTATTTGCACCTTGAAAAGGCAACTCCATTAGTAGAATGAGCGGCGTCGGATGAATAGAGGTCATTCAGGAGATGTCGCAGTCTGTCACAAAGAGAACTGTAGGTAAAAGGAAATGTATAAATACTTGTAAGTACCTACACATTGAGGGAAAGCGTTGACTTCCCTGAATGCGGGCGGGTGTCTGCTCACAAACACATTTTCGAATAATCACACGCTGATTTTGTAATATTATAATTGATGGAATGAAATGATTTTCTGGTTTGATTTAATTTAATGAGGATGGGTAAATAAAAAGCGTTTAAAATCCAAGATATTATATCCCTTTCTTTGCGGTTTATGATTTATTTCCAATCTTTATTCAGAGTGTTAATATTTATCGACGCTGTTGCTTGTGATCTTAGGTTTACTTCTATTTCTTTAAGGATGCTAAGATTTGAGTCCTTCATTTTTGATTCTAAGACTGATCTTTGACATTTATTAGGTAGGGGAGGGGGGGGGGCATAGCGGGGCCACGGAGCATAGCGGGTCAAGCCTTATGCAGCTCGAAGTAAATGCCGTACAAACTGTCAAATGCCTCACTATGATGGGTCGTTATTCGGCGCGTTACATTCATAGTCGAGCCACGCCATTTCGGCAAGCGTTTGGGTAATATAAACAAAAATATCAAAACCAGTGTTTTTCTTAAAATTTTTAGTTAAATTGAGCAGCAGTCCTTTATATAATGTACTTATGTACTGTGGTCTGTTATAATTTATTATGAATCAGTTCCCTTCCGGATTTCTTAATCAAGAAGCACAAGATAATTGAATCAAAGGGAAGATGCCGTCAGTTTGTGTTTAATTTTGAATGAGCCATTGGGGCATAGTGGGATATGGAGCCTGGGGCAAAGTGGGGCACACTATTTGGATTATCAAAAAGTGCCCCACTTTGCCCCAGGCACCATACTCCACTATGCCCCACCGACTCATTCAAAATTAAACACAAACTGACGGCATCTTACCTTTGATTCAATGACCTTGTGCTTTTTGATTAAGAAATCTAGAAGGGAACTGATTATAATAAGCAACGAGGGAAAACAGCAACAACTACAAAATCATCGAACAAACACGAGCTTCTAGCCATAAAAAAGGCTGCAGAACTAAAAGAACAGAAAAAGAGGGTAGCTAAAGATTTCAAATTGAAATCAGTCAAAAAGAAGAAGAGAAAGGTTGTCAAAAAAGGCAGCAAAAGCTCTGAAGATGATGACGATGCTGAATGCATCTGTTGTGGTTACTCGCGCAAACTATTCAGGTTAGAAAAAAATGATATTAGAAACCTCAATATCATTTTTGAAGACCTATTATGCATAGATACCCCACACGTATGGGTTTGATGAAAAAAAAATTCACAGAATACATCTACTTACCAAGTTTCAACAGTATAGTTCTTATAGTTTCGGAAAAAAGTGGATGTGACATACGGACATCTCGTAGATTAATTACGTTATAAACATAAATGTATCCATAGTCATTCGCAATGATTTAAGCTATAATTCTAAGTTAAAAAAAATATTTAATCACAATATTTTAGTTTTTAGGGATGTTTAAACGTTAAGTACCCTACTATGCCCCCCTCTCCCTATATCACTTTTGTACATAAACACAAATAAAATCAACAAAAGTTAATCACTTTTTGATTATTCACAGTAAATTGCATTAAACTTCATGTAATACAAATAAGCCAGATCAGTGAACTGGTAGTTAATATAATTATGGATATTATAATGAGCTACCTATCTACCCACAAAAATAAACAGAGGAATAATTATTTCCATTTAATTGACTTGTGTTCAATTTTTATCCTGTTTATTTTTTTGTTGTATGACAGATATTTTATAATGTACTTTATCACCTTATTAGTAACAGATTCGCACGTAGTAAATCAATCTGTTTCAGCCCAAAAATATTCCGTGTTTAATAACAACGAGTGATACAAATGAGCGCATTGCACATTTCAAAATTGCACATTTTATAAGTACCTACTGACCATACATAACCAAACATAGGTGCGGTTAACTTTGTTGGACTCTATTCCAAGTTAAACCGCTAAAGACTAGCTCATTAGCGTGATACTACACACGTAGTGTAACTCGCTGGGGTTCAAGTATAGTTGGAATTCCGCTGTATTAGTTTTCCCAATCTCGGTGGCTTCGACGGGAACTAAGAACTTGAACTCCTACGACTATATCTTATTAGCTCATTGATGTATGGGACTGTATGGCAACTTAGACGATTGAACTGTCGTGACTTTACAAGGCAATGTTTGCTAGTTCAATTACATAGAGTAGCTTCACTTCCTTGCGAGAATTGGATTCTTTCTTGATTGCCCAATACTCTAAATTGATTGCCCAATAAACTTCCTTTAATTTAATATTGTTAAATTTTAAAGATATACTAGACACCCAAGAGTATGTCAAGATGTGCTTAGGCAGATAAGTAAAACACTCGAAATGTTAAATAATCTTTTTTAAGTACAACTTAACCAATTTTCATCGATATATTTATCCGTTCAAGGGTTTTCATGTGATGCCCAGACAGACAAACAGACATGTTATTGAAGTGCCCGCTAATCGAAATTTTGAAAAAATATTCAATGTACAAAAAAACCTGCCCTTTTAGTTTCATTATAGTACTAGCTGCCCGGGCAGACTTCGTTCTGTCAAAAGTAAAATAATATTGCGACTATAAATTGAGATGTAAGCTATCCTATCTTTCAAGTTGGGTCAAACTGCACACGGTGTGCAAATTTGATTAAAATCAGTTTAGTAGTTTAGGAGTCCATCGCGGACAAACAACGTGACACGTAATTTATATATATTAAGATAGATATAAGGTATCGCTATACAATTGAAATATCAGGTTAAGAACATTGTTTACAAAAAATCCCTGGAATTGAATACCAAAGGAGCGGGCACGTGTTGGATTCGGATATGCGATAACGAATGCAATTTTCCGGGTACCTGACTGCAGTTGAGCCGCTTGCCTACGAAACTACCTACATGAATGTGGCGTGGGGCGTGGTGCAATAAAAGATTTTCGTCTTCTATAACTTCGTTTTTTATTTAATTTCTTCGTCTACGTCTTTCGTCTTCACTCATCGCTCCAAAAAAAGGATCTGCCATCTTGCCATTCTCTCTGCTCCCTTTCATTCACACACATCCATCCCTTTCTCACACATTCATACTTCACCTATTCATATCCGTATCCTGTCAACGTTCCATTCTTCCATCGCTTACTTACTTAATAACTCAATCCTACATCTCGGCCATCCTGCGGGTCTGGCTGACTCTAGCCCAGCCCTACTCTCTTACCCTAGCATACCAACTCATTCAAAACAGTCACACTCGTCTTACACAACATTACAATACTATAGAATACAATTTTTAAGCAAACCAAACACATCCTCATACACACAATCATACCGACAATAAAATTTTACAATATAACAACTTAAAACTCAAGTAAAAACTTCTTACTTATACAAAGCTTATAAACTACTTAACTTAGACACCTGTCTAACTTATTATTAGATCATCTTACATGGAAACACTAGAAAAGATACAATACAAACGACATTATACTCACAGAATTATTATACTACTCATAAGTTACTCTTTAGAAAATTAAGTTACAACTTTGTTTACATAACAATCCTACTTTTAAGTTAACAAATGATCTCTGATTATTACCGTTTTATATTACATTTTACATTTACTTAATTTTACATGACTTATTTTTGACAAATTTACACTGCAGTTCGTACATAGAGAAAGGTCTGGTTGCATGAAATATTAAATTAAAAAAATAATCATCAAAAATTAATCAACTCAAAATTATTCACCTATACTATCATGAAACTCAGGCCATGGTTTCATATAATCTGCAGAACTAGAAGTTTTGGTTGGCCCCTCTCTAGAGCTGTCAACCTTCTCCAGGTCATATCGATCATTCCTCTTGACCTTAGTGACAATGTATGGCCCCAAAAATTTTTCCTTTAATTTGAGACCAGATCCAAATTGGGTCCTTTTGATGAGAACTCTATCTCCTTCTTGATATTTAGTGCTTTCTTTCCTCTTTTTATTGTATGACCTAGCATTTTCCTCTTGAACTTTGGCTATCTGCTCCTTAGCTGAAAGCCGTAATTCTTCTCTTTCTTGAACAAAACAGTCTATACTCTCTTGCTGTAATAAATTGTAAATTTCAATGTCTTCTTTAGTTTTCATCTTAACGCCCATCATTAACTGAAATGGTGTAGTATTTATGCTTCTCTGAAAAGTGCCATTTAAAGCTTGCTGGAGACGACTCACATGCTTATACCAGAGAGTCTGATCTGAAATGCAAAGTTTGGTTAGGATAGAAATAATAGTTCTATGAATCCTCTCCACTTGTCCATTACCACGTGGTACTCCCGTCGTGATGGTTATATGTTCAATATTTTCTCTCTCACAGTACTCTTTGAAGTCTGAACTGGTAAATGATGTACCTCTGTCAGTGATAATTCTGGCAGGGTTGCCAAACGTCTGCTGATGAATTGAAAGTTTACTTAAAGTTTCCTTTGAGGTTGTGCCCTTAGTGGGAAATATCCATACAAATTTAGAAAATCCATCCACTACAGTAAGAATGTAGTTATATTGTTTTTTAGTCTGTGATAACGGTCCAATATGGTCACAATGCAAAGTATGCAATGGAATATTGTGTTTTTCAATAGAATTCAGGAATCCTTCCTGCCGTCCTTCTTTTCTTGTAGCCAGTAGACATGGTATACAAGTCACAAGAAACTCCTCAATTTTACTATTTAAATTTTTAATAAAATAATCCTTACCTACAAGTTCAATCATCTTTTTCTTAGAAAAATGTCCACGTTCATGTACTCTTCTTATAATTTCAGTCTCCATACTTTTAGGTATAACTAATTTCTTGTCGATACCTTTGTAGAGTAATCCTCTCTCCAAGATGTAATCCCCGTAAGCTCGCTGCTGCAGTATCTCTTTTATAGCTTTCAATCCTTCATCACAATTCTGTGCATGTTGAATTTGATCATGTAAGTTTATTACCATTACTGTATCATAACAATTCCTACTCAATGCATCAGTGTGTCTCATCTGACTGCCAGACCTATGCTCAATGACATAATCATATTGGTCAAGCAAAAGCACCCACCTGGCTACTTTAGGTGTTAAATCTCGCTTATTGAGAGTCATTTTAAAGGCTTGACAATCCGTCACAATCTTAAATTTAATACCAAATAAGTAATGATGAAACTTCTTGACACCTTGGACCACTGCTAGAGCTTCAAGCTCATAACTGCTGTATTTACTTTCTGATTCTGTAGTTCTCTTACTCATGTAATGTACAGGATGTAACTCACCTGTTGGTGACCTTTGCAGAAGTATCGCAGCATAGGCTACACTAGAAGCATCTGTATGTAATTCAGTCTCTAGTCTCGAATTGTACAAAGATAGAACTGGACTATTAGCCAACTTCTGCTTCAATACATGAAAAGCCTGACTTTGAATGTCACTAAATGTAAACCTGGTTCCCTTTTTCATGAGATCTGTCAATGGCTTCGCTAATAAAGCATAATTTGGAATATACTTGCGGAAATAAGATGTCAATCCGATGAAGCTGTGCAGCTGTTTAAATGTTTTTGGCTCAGGATACCTCACCACAGCATCGGTCTTGTCTGTCGATGGCCGTACTGTCCCATCCTCGACTGTATGTCCTAGGTACTCCACTCTGCGTGTGATCAGGTTTGCTTTTTTCCAATTAATCTGTAAGCCGTAGTCAGATGCAACTTTTAATACACATTTTAAATTATTTAAAGCTTGGACTTCATCCTCGGCATACACTATAATATCATCAATAAATGTTGCCATAATATTTTGTGCTACCAATTCTCTAAATATTATAGTCACAAACCTAGTAAAGTATTTTGGACAAACCGAGAGTCCAAAAGGTGCTTTAAGAAATTCCCATTGGCCGTGATGGCTGACAAAAGCAGTATATTTAATGGACTCCTCGCTAACATTCAAATGGAAAAAACCATTTTTTAAATCTAGAACACTGAAAAACTTTGCAGTAGTTAACTTATCAATTAAATCTTCTATTATAGGCAGGGGATATTCGTCTTTAACTATCTTCTTGTTTATATCTCTGTAATCAATGCAAACCCTTGTAGATCCGTCCTTTTTCTTAACCAACACTATTGGGCTAGCATACTCAGAATAACTTACCCGAATGATTTTCTGGTCCAGCCACTCCTTTACCTGTTGCTCAACAATTTCACGTTCCATAAGAGACATTCGCCGCGGCCGATGTGCCACAGGTATGTCATCCTTCAATATGATCTTCAATTCCAATGGAGCCACTTTACTCTGCACAGGTTGGTACTCTTCTATGCACTGCAAAACCTCTCGTCTAACTGAAGGGCTGCAAGTATTACCTACAACAACATCACAATTTGCCACACATTCTACAAGCCCCTAAACCATTCCTCATCTTTATTTATCAAATGGACAGACCTTTCACTAAATACTACCGTGTAATTTGACAACAACTCTTGCCCCAATATGACACGATAAGGCATTGTACCTGGAGGTACCACATGAAAAGTGACATCAAAACATTTATCGTCTATATAA
This sequence comes from Thymelicus acteon, assembly GCA_951805285.1. Classification (NCBI taxonomy): domain Eukaryota; kingdom Metazoa; phylum Arthropoda; class Insecta; order Lepidoptera; family Hesperiidae; genus Thymelicus; species Thymelicus acteon. Next base: position 6,830,291 of record OX638219.1, on the reverse strand, counting down.
GTAGGCACTACACATTTTCCTATTGATTTAATCGACTGATTACCAAGTCCCGTTAACACTAAATATTCACTATGTCGGCTAAAGTTTTTAAGAAACTCGCGGTACACTGATTCGTCTAGTAAATTTATATCGCTGCCCGTGTCGACAAGCGCGTTCACTTTAAATCCGTTCAATTTTATCTCAACTACCGGTTTTGAATTCGAAATCTTTTGAACTCGAACATTGTTTACATCTGCATTGACGCATTCTTCCATGACGTTGTTGACGTTTGAACTTGATGTTGACGTATCGGTCGCCATTTGCCGGCTTGTCATCGCGCCATCTTCGGTACTGCCAACTTGACGATCGGATGACGTGAAGTTGTTCGATCTCGATCCGAACATAGCCATTCTCGGTCGTTCAACCTTCGGTTGGTACACCTGCCGTTCGTCGCGCTCACCATTGGTCGATCTTCCTCGGCTCCCTCGGCTTTCTTCGTGCCGACGAAAATTCCCGAAGTCGGGCCGATCTTGGCCGAATTGAGATCTTCGTGAATTTGCCGCGCCGCCAGCGCCGCCGCCGCCATGTTGATGACTATTTTTCCCACAGGACGATGCAATATGGCCAAATTGGTTACATTTAAAACATTTTATCCCGTTATTTCTATTAGGACACTCCGCCGACTTATGTTCCCATTCTCCACAATTGTAGCATCTCGATACTTTAGGCCGATTCACCTCCGGTTTCATTTTCAATTTGACGGTTTCATAAATTTTTAATTTTTCTTTCAAATCTGTGTAAGTAGTCACGCCGTGTAGTGTTATTTTGTTCATCTCACTGTCCCTTATTCCGTCTACAATATACTTGATGGCCACATAGTCTGGTAATTTGCCACGTTTGCCCATCTCCTTCATTACCAACATGTAGTCGATACAGCTTTCACCGGGCAATTTTTTACGAGCGCACATCATTTCGTGAGCGGTTTTACTGTCAAGGGTGTCTGGAAACTCCTTAAGTATAGCCGTTTTTAAGCTCACCCACGTTTTAAATGGCTTCTCAGATCTTAGCCATAAGGCCGCTGTGCCTATAAGTGACCGCCTAGCCACTATAAGCCGCTGTAACTCGGACCATCCGAAAATCTCCGCATTGTCTTCAATCTCCTGCACAAATTTGAGAGCAGTATATGTTTTCTCGTTGCCGCTGAACTTAGGTACCATCTCCTCGGCGTACTGAAACATGCTTACACACCGCTGCCCGCAATCCACACCAGGTTCCTCGGCATCCGCAAACGGTAACACCGCGTCTCCTTGCTCCTCGCCCGTCTTGCCTACCTTCGGCATTCTTCAATCTTCTTGTAAAATTTTCAAAACCACACCAACCGCCACACCACGTGCAAAGTACAACTGTTCGCCGCAGATTTTCGTGTTCGTCGTTTCTTTCGTCTTCTTTTCTTCAATCCCGGACGAGCCCCCAAATTGTGGCGTGGGGCGTGGTGCAATAAAAGATTTTCGTCTTCTATAACTTCGTTTTTTATTTAATTTCTTCGTCTACGTCTTTCGTCTTCACTCATCGCTCCAAAAAAAGGATCTGCCATCTTGCCATTCTCTCTGCTCCCTTTCATTCACACACATCCATCCCTTTCTCACACATTCATACTTCACCTATTCATATCCGTATCCTGTCAACGTTCCATTCTTCCATCGCTTACTTACTTAATAACTCAATCCTACATGAATATAAAGATACATGCAAGTTTAATATCGGAAAGAAGGCTAATAGACCAACTATTTAAAAAAAAAAACTGTTAAGTTACCATAATTCTGTAAATGTTACTACAACATTATCAAACGTTTCCAAGACGTACGTTGTTGTATAAATAAGACTAAACTCAAAACAATTATAACTGAAAAACTTAAATTATAGTCGTAATAGTGTCTTTTAATTTATCTATCTTCTTTATCTATCTTTTAATTTGTTTAGCCTGCAAGATGTAGAAGTGCTCATAGCTAGGCTATAATACTTGTTTCGATCTTTTAATTGACTGAGTTGGCCATTCCAATACATCCGTACATAGTAGCCTATGTATATGCAGCCAATATATGTATATATAGGCAATATATTATCATAGTGTAATGTATGGTGATATCTGTGGTCTATCCAAATAAAGTGAATAAATCCCAGTACTTAAGACTGTTGCGATGATTAAAATAAATTATTATTATTAAATGGAATATTTGCTCCTGCAATAACTGATGAAACAATAAGTATTCTCTTTCCCTTCCATAAACTACATATGTGGGTGGAGCATTCTTCACAATACAATCTATTCCCCAGGGATCAACTATTTAGAGCGGATAAGCCCCTTTCATAGAAAAATTAACAATACCAAGCACTTTTATGTAAATGCAACGAAGGGAATCTAATACGTGGTCAAAATTACCCCAAATGAGAGTATTATGCGGCATGTATAGAATATCTAATCTAATACCAGCCAACTGTTCGGGGCAATTTAGTTACCTAGTCAAATTCTGTTTTGTAAAGGATGGGACAGACTTAGGTATAATTTACCCAAAATGTACGTTAAATATTATGCGACCAGTTGAGAAGTGGTTACGGAGCGACAAATAAAGAGTTTTCTAGAGCAGACATTTATTTAATACTTTAATGTAATCTTTACAACAAGTAAAGATTATATGTTTTGGTTTTGTGTCTTACACTGAAAAAAAACTAGTGTAGTGTTGTGATATTTTGAATTTGTGAACATTAACATAAATTAGTAATATCACGTCACTAGAACTCCTTATATTCATGCATAAATACACAGCAAATAAGAGTTCACAAAATCCCAAAATAAACGATTATCTCACACACAAATATCTGGCCGGGAATCGAAAGCGGGACAGCGGGTTAGTCAAACATTCTCTGTAACTAGTGACTCTACTATAAATTGGGCTACACTCACCAATATCATACTTGTTAAATTTCAAAAACATTGCTATCTTTAAAACGTATAAAGACGTTCAACAGTATCCAGGCATTAAGCCCGAAAATCGATGGGGACGTCGGCATATTCCCCTTCAGAAACTTTCTAACGACATAACCGCGTGCATTTGATATGCCCCAAGAGTAGGCCCATTGTAAAGAAAGGAAAATCCCGAACCGAAAATCTTAGGAGAGTTAGGAGTCTCCAGACCCTGCATCAGTATTCAACTCGTGTTCCCGCCCGGTGTCGGTTGCCTCCCCCCTGCGGTAAACTCCTTCAATAATTTGACTTTGTTGTTATAACTCAGTTTCAGTTGTTTGTCGTCGTCAGATTTATTAGTTTAATGAATCATGCAAGTCAACATTACCCTCATTGTTGGAGGTGCAATGATACTCTTTGTTACTAGTAGGTAGATGAGATTCGTGACTGTTTGACTAATGACTAATAATAAAGGAGGTGTTAGTCAGTGGTTTTAGGTCTATCCATTCTTGGAGTCTTCCTTGCTCGTGGTGCATTGTTCTCATCAATGGACGAAGCAATACCATCTTTCTTTTTGATTTTTTGTTAGCAGTGTCAGAGAGCTTGTTTAGTTGATTTCCTCTATAGCCTAGTAACTTGAAGGCATATTCCATGTTAAATCCTTGCCGGGGCAAACATTTATGTGACAGATAAATATATAATAAATATTTAATATACTCCCCTAGAAGTAGGCTTTATTATATCATTTATAGTAGATGTGGATAAAATTGTAAATTACAAATAATCAGGTCCCTATACTTACTTTCAAAATAATGTCTTCAATGAAGCAATGTTTGATTTATTACGCAATATAATATTTATTCGGAAATAAGCGCAAATAGTCAACAAATATACGTAAATAGTATTAAAAAAAGAACAACAAAATTATAGTTATTTCTAAAAGCGAAATGCTAACAGTAAACAAACTATCAATATATCACCAATTTACCATCATCCATTTAAAATGACAGCACATTAATTCAATTCCCTAAACCTAGAAAAGCTTACTGAATTCCGATGTAGATATTCATCAAATTCCATCGGCGTACTGCTAAAAAACAAGGTACATGCGATGTGTACCCGTATTTTGGATTGGTTCCATTAAATCAGCGCATTGTCGTGGCCAATCCTATTGAAGTGAATAGCGTGCCGTGTACCGTCCTAGCTTCATCAAATTGCATTGAACGGACGTTAGAGCACTCATCGAGCGTACCCGTTATAAGGGTAAAAATTTGAATGGAATACGTACGGAGATGAAAGGCCGAGTAACGCCCACTCCGCTCTCAGCCGTACTTCCGACCACTCGGACGTTGGTCACAATGGATCGGCGCGGACCGATCTGATATTGAAATTGGAGCTGAATTAACGTTGATATCCTTTTATTAGTGCTACGGTATTCAATACTAGTGAAGTTTTAGGTCCTAACTCTGCTGACTTGCTTTAGTTACCTGCAGTTAGAGGAACTAGCGTCACGCTTTTATAATCGACTGAAAATTTTGTAGATATAAATATAAATTTTATAAGTTCAGCAGCCAACTGCCCAAGTACAATGTAATTTTCTGGTTTGAGGGACTTGAATCCTGCACGTTCCTCGCACTTATAAACTAATTTGCATGATATTCTTAAAAGTAGGTAAGAACAGTTACCTATTTATTTAATACCCGTTCCACATAGTCATTGAGGTCGACATTTGGCCACAGACTTAACTTCTCTTACTTAATTAAAGGAACTGAGTTATTACCTTTATGACCTTAATTACCTTCAGCATATTGTAAAAGTTTCAAATTCTGTTGAAGATATTTGTTATCTTAAAATCAGTACTCAACCTCAATCTTGTAAATATCCGGAAATAGCCAAAAATATTATACTTAAAGCCGCCTTAAAAAATGCTGATCCCAACTTTCCTTGAAAACGTGACTCGACTTCTAAGTGCCCACTGTTGTCTTGGAACTTTGAAAATAGCTGTGAAAGCTTATAGATTTAGTCAAATTTCCATTCCACTGTGTCAAATATATGATGAGGCAGAACATTCACAGTCACGAAGGGTCTGTCCCCCAATCATGACCCCTGTTCATCATTAATGATGCCATCCCTCATGTGACGGCATTATGTAGGTTACTGTGCAAACAGTTCTCTAGGGTGGTCCAACGATAGATTCCCTGTGGATCGGAATAAATTTAGATACAAGGTTAAGATGAAGTTTGCTACGTTCTAATTATAATATTAGTGACTTTGAATTTTACATTTGTAACAATACAAAAATTTAAGTGTCGACGAAAAATTTCGGTCTGTAGTCTACAATAACAGAATATTATTTAGTATATTATTAGAATATCCTGTGAAAATAGGATATATATTTAAAAATTATTTCACTGTTGGGAAGCTACACTATCCCCGGGTGACATAGGCTATATTATATTTTCAAAAAAATTAGGGATCCTTAATAAAACTCCAATAATGTAACCCAAGGTGTAAAAAAATATGAAAACCTAAGCAAAGCGAGGGCGGTTACTCATGAATATATAAATATGCAGCTCATGATTCAAAATTTGACGTAGTCTGTTTAAATAATTCCGAAGCTTACATAATGATCATGTACTCAAAAACAGAAAAATTTATGGCCCATTAAATAATAACCAGCTTAATTGGGCATAAAATATTTAAGATTATGTTGACAAAGGATAATCCTTACCCTTTCTTAAACTTGCAATAAATTAAACGCACTTTGCATTGTTGGCCGCATGCCGCGACCATTAGATCCCCAATGCAATATATGAGAAATCTGTGACCCTAGTGAAGCATTTTTGAACTGTCCAAATCCTGCATTGCAATTTTAACCATACAAGTATCTAGTTACAGTTCATATTTGTGTGAGGTATAAGATTATAAGTTTTGCACAAGATAAGACTTTATCGAGTACAAAACAAGGCGTAGATATGATTATATCAGGAGGGATGCGATAACATGGTGACCTACATCTCTAGAGAGAGACTAAGCAGCATTAGTTGCGTCTACTGGGGATTATATTTATAGGGTGCACTATGCACATGACATTTTTATGTTTTCGGCGTTGCGTGATAGCGAAGAATAGGCACATTACGAGTATAGGCTTTCTTTTCATTTAAATGTTATTGATAGCGGTTTTGATACGGTACTCCGATTCCATACAACTGTAGAGTACAATGGAATTTAAATATTTTATGTGGAATTTAGTGCCATATTTTTAATGATTTCTTCGTTAAATTGATTATTTGTTTCTATTTTTTATTATAACGGAACACAAAAATATTGTTATTATTTAGTTAGGCACTTATATTTGTCTTTGAGGAACATGGTGTGGAATTTTTAAGTAGGTATTGACCTAAATACAATAATACAATTATTAAATATCGTAATTTTTTTGTACGTTTTTGAGAGATCAACAACAGTGCAAAATAAATTTTGCAGCACAGAAATCTCATAAATTCAATTTAATAGCCAACATTCAATGTCTGTATAATAAGGATATCTTTTTTCAGTTAATACAAAACGTTTCTAAAGCCCAAAAGCAGACCATTCACAGTCAAGTAATTACGATAAAATTAAGAGAAATTTAATGTCTTCTCCCCTTTGGCGACAAACGCAGCTGCCACTATATTGTCTCTGAAATTACTGTTTGGATTTCACTACAGTGTTATTTGCTCATGCAAATCAGCATTTTGTTTTCATCCTGAAACAAGATGATAGAGAGGGAAGTACAGAAGACGCGACCGAAATACGCTTTTAACACCAAACGAGAGGTGCTAAAGTTATTTGTAACGAATTTGCATAAACTATTAAGAATTACCAGCTAAGCTTCGCACTCGTATGTTTCTTACTATTTATAACTCACTTCAATTTAATTTGATGTCCTACATCTGTGCTCAATACGTTTGTCTATTTTCAAAGTAGTCTTTATATTTTGTTACAATTCATGTTTAAGTAGATTATAATTACAAAGTACAGATGTAAATATTTGTATGAGTGTACGGTGCAATAGTCTGTTTAGTGTTGTATGAGACATCTGGAGAATTTTTTCGATAAATATGGTATAGGGGAAAGTCGGTAATATTGGACCGCTCTCTAATTTGGACCACCTACAAAAATTGGTGTAGTAGTTATTTTATTTATAAAATGACTACACCAAAAGATGCGCATCTGCCTCCATTGTACATTGGCCGTTTTGAATCCGGCATTAAATGAGATGATTTTATTTTATTTGCAAAAAACAATTTGTAATGTTTTGAATGTTATTTTTGAGTGGTTGTGCTAAGGGCATAGTTAAATGAAAGGTATGTTTTTATTTTCTTAAATTTTGTTTGTATTTCCGTTATTTACTTGCAATCAACTGGTGATTAACGTTTGTCGGCTTTAAGAGATTATGTTTTGGTTAAGTGTGTTTTCTTGCAAAATTGTATGGTTCGTTAAAATGGACCACATGAAGTTTGATAAAATGGACCGGTCCAATTTACCTAACCTAACTAGTTTAACCTAACTAATAATTTAATTTAACCTAATAATAATAATTTAATTTAACCTAACTAGTTTATCTATTAAATGCTAGCAATCCCCAAGAGTCTGTGCTATCTCCTACGCTTTGCATTCTGCATATCAATGACATGTTGCAGCATAAGAGTGGTATCCATTGCTATGCAGATGACAGACAGTACAGGGGATGCCTACTACACAGCCCTCGCTAATGCCTCTCAGATGCAAGTGGCGGATAGCAGAATTAAATTTGTATCTGTTGTCGAGAAGTCTCTGGAGTAAGTCCGTAATGTGGTCAACTTAAGTTTAACCCCGCGAAGCGCTCATAGCCCGGCGGCTTGCGTCGATCCTATGTGATCGACAGAGTTAAGCAACAGCGGGCGCGGTCGGTAGTTGGATGGGTGACCGCTAGTGGCAAAAATTTCTTGAGCATTTCCGTGCTTTGCACGGCAGGGCACGTGAAGCCGTTGGTCCCGGTTGTTATCATAAGACGTTATCATAAGTCGTTAAGCCATGTTGGAGGCCCTCGGGTGGTTTGAAAACTTCCGACACTCGGGTTGGCTACTAACACCAGTAACACCTCCATCAATCCGCACTGGAGCAGCGTGGTGGAGTATGCTCTAGGCCTCCTGAAGAGGAGAGACCCGTGCCCAATAGTGAGTCACCAAGGTACCACACTCACTGTAAGTAAAAGTGTTGGGATTCTGGGAGTTGACACCTCGAGTGATGGTCGACGATGGCGTCATTTAGAAGGTAAGGCTAAGCTGGCCTGGAGGCCAAGCTTCAGAAGCTTGGTGTCCTGAATAGGGCTATAAGCAGTACTTAACTGCAAGGCTCCTACTCATGCCTTACAAAGCCAGGCCTCACATGTCGAGTACTGTTCTCACCTACGCGTCTTTGCTACGCACGTGGAAACTGTGGAATGAGCTTCCTTCGGAGGTATTCTCAGAGTGCTATGACATGGAGTTCTTCAAAAAAGGTGTAAAAAGAGTTCTCCTTCTCTGGTATTACTCATGTCCATAGGCGACGCGACGGTGACCACTTACCATCTGCTTTTTCGTCAACCCTTCAGGCAACGTTCAATCCACAATTATTATAAAAAAATGTAGTTTTACGTTACTTTTTGGCTGAAGTCCAATTTAACAACCCCATGGTCCAATTAATCGAACTGGTTGGGTAATTTGGACCTAAGATACGATCTCACATTTTGTTGAATTTTTAGAAATATATAAATGCCTGGTTGATTACTATTCAATTAACATAAAACCAATTAAATTTTGTTTCATTCCATGTAAAAACATTCTTTAAAATACCTAAAAATATGTGCAATATATGCAGTTGAAAAAAAGTGGTCCAAATTAATCAACCTTCCCCTACATATTTATTTAACAAACATAAAAAGAATATGCCTCTAACTTCGATCACGATAACAGAACCTATTTTTCCTATTATGTTCTATTCTGAACCTAATTCTGTTATTAGTGATCGAAAGTCTCTAAACTTTAATCGAGAGTATAATTACTCAAAAATACAGTACTAATTGGGAAAACTAGCTCTTGATACAAAAAAAAAACGAAACCTATTACTATTTCATTGTCATGCCATTTATTTTAGTAATTCATGCTTGCAAAAAGTACCAAAGCTCGTTCATACATGCAACGTACACGCGTTGTTTGGTACTGGCGGGGTGAAAATTGGTAAAAATCAATAAATATTGCGTTCCCCTAAAGCAATGATGGATTGTCGCACTTATCTGCCGGCGACATCGCTGACCGAAGCAAACAGTTATTTTTACCGGTTCCTTTGTAGGGCTAAGGGCTATTGTTAAATTTTGCAATCCGAAAATGAGCCTTACGTTTCGAGACATAAAGTGCAATAGATTTTGTTTTAAAATTGATACTTTTGTTGATGCGGATCAAAGCTTTTACTTGGGAAAACTATATGAAAGTCTAGTTTTGTATAACTTTAGTAGATCTTACAGCTGGCTGCATGGGCTTCAACCCATTTATTGCTTACTACTGAGCGCAGGTTTCTATTCTAGAGGAGGTCTATCATACTCCGCCAGAATGTATACCTACTTAGGTACGTATAAAGATATACCGCATTTTTAAAGACATGTAGATATTCCATAATAGGAATTTTCTTTCGTTCTGACAAATACTATAAGTTCAACGTCCGCTGCTAAATATTCGATTCTCTTGTCACGAACATCCACATAAAATACTATAAAAACGAGAGTTCTCTATTGGAAATCATAAGTAATCACGTATGCGACACTTTCGTGTCTAGACACCATACAGAGGGCGTTCCTTGCGGGAGACCATCACAATGACACTCGACTTTACATAGCCAGGGTATCCTTATTTATTACGAGTATGCACGCAGTGTCGACTGAAACTGAGTATACAGGCAAAATGTATAAATTACCATTTAAACTTTCCTAGAAATGCAGTGGCAACAACACTTAAAATAAAATGGTGTCGACATACCACTCAGAATGACCTCCTACTTCTTACGCAGCACGGTGAAAAATATAATTTACACACGTCACCACAAGTGGAAATGTACTCAAAAAACATGAGACATAAAAACTTAGGACATTGGTAAAATTTGGACATTGGTACTTAAAAAGGTTGAATTGAGTTGAAGTAGTAATAATTCCGTATTGTTAATGTTGACACATTATTTCTTACCTTTGACAATTTCCATTCCACAATTTTCTTATAAGGCGTTAAAAGCAAACAATGTAGTACCCCCACTCAAAGATGTTAAATTACATGATTATAAGTAGAAATTGAGTGTGAATTCTGATCGAATTACTAAAAGACTAATGCTCAGAAACTTTAAATGTCATCAATTTAGCGTCGCCTATTCATTCTAGACCAATCCGCGAGTGTCAGCAGGCCATTTATTGTTACGCTGTAAAGTTACCTAGTTCAAAGTTCCACTTCACGACTTGCAAATTGCTGCAATTTTATACAGAAAATTACATTTTAGTTGGAAAATAAGCCAAAGTCCAGCAAAATTAGGACATAATGTAGGAAAACTAGTTTTTGAATGGCTTAATATTCTAAAAGGATGATTTCAAGTTTTGTTGTTGTCAGTGTTAATTTGATTTTGTATAATGTTTTCCTGGTACAAGTGATTAAAGTATATTTTGTTTAAATATTGTTGTTCTGAAAGTAAATTAATAACGAGTGAATACGATGTTATCTATCAGTCTGTGCCTCAAGTTCAGTGAGTCTCAAACAAAATTTTGAAAACTTTAATTCCTACTAAAAGTAAATCTCCTATTTAACCTCCTATTAAAAATAAATATAGACCTTTCGGGTCTTGCAAGTCTCTATACGATAAACCTACGTCTCTGGTCATACGTCACACCGAATTAGGTAAAAAACAATGAGATATACATACCCAAAGAAGTTAAAGGTTACCTAGAATAGAAAGAAATCTCAAGTGTAACATGTAACCTGTCAAATGAAAGGGTTTAATAAGAGACGGTTTCGTACTTTACAAACTATGCTTATAAAAGCAAAAATATCAATTTGTCTAATAGATTAGTTGCCATAGCAGGAAAAACAGTAAAATTTTAAGTCTTTAATATTTTAGAGAAATTTAAATATGTTCCGTTTATTGAATTTGTAAGAATATAAAATTTAAATTATTATGATTCATAAGATAAGTATTTTGTGCTAGTCAAACTTCGAACGTTCTGTTGTTGACATCGCATCAGTGTTTTGCTAAGGGTCGGTCTTTTATTGTTACATTGTAAAGCTTTCGAGTTCAAAGTGGCACTTCGAGAATTTGAATATTCTGGCAAATTAGTGCTGAAAATTATATTTTGAATATGAACGGAAATAATAATTTGACACGTTTTGTAAAAGTAATAGTGTTAATACAATGCTGTATTATATTTTAATATACAAGATTAATTTACTAAATCTTACTTGATTTAATCATATTATTAAATCAAGTAACTAAGATTTAGCAAAGGGAGATTTCTCGCCAGGCGAGCGTCATACCAATTTAATATGAGGAAAAAAATCATGCAGTATAATATAGTGTAATTCAAAATTCTCGAAGCAAGTACCAGCAATGAATTTGATTTAATATCTACACGAATATTAGGAAGGATTCATAGATAATCCCCAATCCAACCCTCCGATATTAACCCATTGGAACTAACGACTTCACTATCGCTCATGGGCACACACATGCGACTGACAGAACTGTTATTACATCATTAATAAAATTACAAAACTCAGGCCCATGTGCTGAGCCATTCTAACTTTACGGCCCTATTCGGACATCCAAAGGGTTGGCTAAATACTAGGGTTTCCAAATAAATCAATTTAGAAAGACGTTTCCGTATTTTGTTACGTTATTACGAAATACAGAGAATTGTTATTAAGTTTCAATAAATATATGAAATATTGGCACGTATGTTTTCTAATCATGTAACAAGAGTTATAGGTTAATACTACTCCAGCTCTGATATCTAAATTCGACCGTAATTCTATTATTCAAAATATTACTCAACTTTGACAATATTTAATTTTTTTTACGCAAATAAGTATATAATACATAATTATTACATAGAACATTTAGCGTTGAGCACTTCTTCTCCATGCAAACTTTAACTACACCAAATCTCTTTCTTCGTGTCTGCATTATTCTAATGCTTAATTTACCATATCGTGATTATTGTCCAACATTTTCATTTTATCTTATTGTATATGTACTAAATAACTTTTCCTTATTAGAGTTTACAGTAGTTAGAACATAATTGTAGGTACTACACGTACAATATATCTCATTTTAATGCATATAATTTCACGAACAAAATGTAAATAAACAACGATAATTGTATGCAGACATAAAGTTCACAATCCTACTTTGACACCAAACGGAACCATCCCAAAATAGTTTTGCTGTATGGCTACATCGGATTCTATGCAGTTACTTTAATTAAATTTGGGCAATGATCATCACTAGTTTATAAGGACGTTACTATTTCAATGTGTGGATTGAGTGAATTAAGCCGAATCACGTTTGTCGATTCCTTTATCGCGTGCTGCAGTGAGCTGTTTCATTAATGTAATATAAGTACTTTAATTCAAATAAAAGTAAGTGAATCCAACTCGTTCACGATTTTAAAAAATCTGAAAAGAGTTCTGTGCGAAATTACTTAGCGAGTCTTTGTTCCGTGAATAATCTGGAAAGCAATTATCTCAAAAGCGCTAACTTAATTACTCGTACTATTTGTTTAACTTAAAAACACTGTAACCCAGATTGGTTTAGGAGTTATGTATCATACTTAATTAAATTTTAACAAACATGTGCTGACATTAAAATATACCTACTTCTCTTTTGTACCAGAAACCTCTCTTTCAATGGTCTCAACCACGTGTAATTCTGTGGATCATGGACCTTGGTTAAAGACGAATGAGGAAAGGAAACTACGAGGTCCATGGACTATGTTCCACCCTGTTTAAAGATTTGTGCATATTATATACCCTCGACGTCACTCACACTCAAAAATTTGAGAGATACTGAATTGGTTGTAGTTATAAGATCCGTCAACTGCGCGTGGTTCACGAAATGTTTTGGTAGTAGTTATGAAGAAGCGCACATAGCCCGGCGGCTTGTGTCGATCCGTAATCGACCGAGTGAAGTAACAGCGGGTGCGGTCGTTAGTTTGATGGGTGACTTCTAAAACCAAAAATGTCTTGAGTGTTTCCTTGTTTCAGACGAACTTAAAGTTATCTTACCCAGTGATATCGTAAGATAAGTCTTTGAGCTATATCGGAGGCCTTCGGGTGGCACGAAAACTTCTGGACCTTGGTTTGGCCACTACTCCATCCATAAACCTGTAGTGGTGCAGTGTGGTGAAGTTTAATCTAGCTAGGTCTCCTCAAGAGGACCCATACTTATATACATAGGCAGTGAATTGTTGCAATTTCAATAACCTGTTTGAGCGTTTGTTTATGGAATGTAGCAAACCACGTAGGTACCCGACGGAATGCTGGCTATTTATACTTAAATTTTATTCCTTAGTTACTTAACTACTGGATACTCACAATTTTAATATTTGATACTAATATTACAAACCCAATTACGGATCGTGATTCATGTCATGGTTTATTCATTGTTAAATGTTATTCATTGGCGCTGGAAGAATTGCAATGTTTGCTTCATTATGTTGAGTTTTTAAACAAATGTTTATACTCTTGAGTCTTTTAAACTATAAATAGTATAAATAGATAGTTAAAGTAATAGGTTTGTAAGTATAGCTGTTCCGGTTTCGGGTATTAATTGTTTACAATGAATATAAAAGTGTTGTTTTTCTCGCTAATGTTTCTCTATAATTAGAAAGATATAAAACACACATAAAAACTCGGAAAAGGGCAGGATAATATACAGTTGCCCTTATCCGAAGTACCCTTAATACTGCGCCTAAGTGGGCGAGCCAGAGATGTTCGGAGGCTTTTCGAGCCCAACACTCCTAAGCCTTTTAATATCGCCCCCAACGTTTTCAGATCTTACACGTTACTTAACTTTTTAATGGCATTCGTAATGCGTAACGTGACGTAACGAAATGCCTCATGTGTTGTTGCTAAAGTTTGTTTCTTTTAGGGCTAATATGTACTGTTTGAAGTTGCCCGAGGTTTTTAACTGAATTATGTTATAAAATCAAATTTAACTAATACCCAAGCGAAATAAATGTTTAAGAATTATTTTTTTAATAATATCGTTACTAACAAGTATATTATACTTTGTCATATTGTGGGGTTGTCTCAAATCTTTAACCTGCACGTTGTATAGGACATAAATATAAAATTATACATTAAAAAAATACATATCCACTTAATCACTCGGTACTTTTCAATAGGTCGACTTCACACGGTCCTTCTCAAGGCGTCAGCAAAAATTTGATTAAAAAAATAATCTAACATAAAAGAAACCATCCCCACCACAAATGAAGTAATTACCCAAAGTGGGTACAAAAACGCCGTGAACGTCCTTCAAATCATATTTTGGGTGATGAACAAAACGCCCCTCGATGGGGACGCAACTTAATCAAGCAATTAATTGCTAATTGAATTACATCCGTCACCACCCCTGAATGTTCGGGCCGTAGATTGGTAATACCTGTTTTGCGGCCGGATATGTTGTCCCGATATTAGTAAACACGACAATTTGAGATGGAAATTTTTCAGCGACCTTATATCGAGTAGCCGATATCGGAATTTATTATCAATATCTAATTTTGGTATGCAATAAATTTTAATGAAATTAACAAGCAAATCACCTTTTTATAAAATGTAATTTTTACTCATTCGTCTGAATCAAATTATCGCTACATACTTCAAGAATCTTCTTTTGTAATAAAATTTTCCATTTTATTTTCCATTCCTATAACCCTGCCCCAGGATTCATTCTTCAGATTTTAATATGTATGTTACTAAAATTTTCTTAATCTCAACATAAATGAGAGATTGATACACTATTATTTATTTTCTTTTGTGATACAACTTAAACTGGAACTCTCCTAGTTTCCATATCTCATCTACTTCAATTTAGCTAATCGTCACATTTCACTGTGACTTTTTAAAAAATCATTTGACAATAACAAGTAGATGTCTAACATTTGTTCTCCAATTCAACCCTATGATTTAATTTCTGGATGCTTATGGACATATAGGTAACATTATATAGTGCAATTTCGGTGGATTTTAAGATTTTATAATGCTCAAACATTCATTCACCCCAAATTGCATTACCTATTCCGCATCCCGATCTATGACTATGAATGATAAAAGGCTAAACTCTTACACACATAGACCCCCGCAGTAGGTTTTTACCTGTGTCGCAGTAGGTTTTTACCCATAATCCGAGTAAAATATTTATCTGTCACTTAAATCTGCCTTGGTTCGATCGCTCTGCTCGGAATCGATTCCAGTACCCCTCGCTTCGCAGGCAGAGTCGCTATCAATTAGATAGGCTACATGGCCGTCTAAATTTAATTATGAATGATTTTTAGATTCGGCAGATCACTAATCCTCAGGTCATTTGCCTTCTCGTTTGCTTGCTTAGGTCGTAAAAATTGCTTGCTTGAAATTGTCCAAGTTACATTAGAATCTCGCTTTGCTCGTCCCATTATTATTCTTGGTTCCGACGTAGTTTTCTTGAATAATATTAAAGGTTTTGCTAAGTTCAGCTAAAAGTTCACAATTTGCATGAACGGGTGGTCTGTTGAACTTAATGAAGTCATTTGTACGTATATATTCAACTGTATTTGGCTTTATAACAATGTGTGTAATGTATTAAATAGTAACTGTATTTTTTATAAAGTATGTCAGATGCAGTATAACGAAATTAGTTGCCATGCAATTCCACGACTGTTCCCTGTCTGTTTGCTCATTTCCAGACTATCAGAGAAAATATAGGAAAAATATATTTTTATTTGAAACAATCTTAGGGGAAATCCGTACAAAACGTTTCAACTACGGGACTAACCTGTGCCCTGAGGTTAGTAGAATTTAGCTGTAGGTCGGAGTATAATGGGGGAGGAGGTAAAATGAGTTTGTGTCATTTATATTTACGCAATAAAATATGTTAACTAAACTACATCTATCTGTCAAAAAAAAATTGTTCTGTTAATATCATATTAAACTATTATTTAAATAGAACCTGACGACCCTGTAGTCTAGTTGGTAGCGACCTTGCCTGCGAAGCGAGGGTCTCGGGTTCGATTCCCGGCCGGGGCAGTATTTATGTGACAGATAAATATTTGTACTCGGGTCATGGGTGTGATTGTGATGTATTATATGTGTCGTCCATACCACCCAAGACACAGGTAATAACCTACTGCGGAGGTATGAGTCTGTAAGCGTCTATTTATTTTATTTAAGTAGAAAAATTATGCCCAATATATTTTATGTCCATTATCAAATGGCGTCAACACGGAAATGCAAAAGGGGAGTACCCTTAGACTTTTCACGAGACGTTAATTACAGTCGATTATATCTTACGAAGCACTATTTATTCTCTCTCGCGCGAACCACCGACGCTGATCAGTTAACTTTTAAAGCTCATTAAAATTGATGGTTCATTCAGATCGTGTAAATTTCCAGACTAGCGGAAAATTAAAACGATACCCGAGGCGACCGCGTTCTCCACACGCCCGCCATACACCGTCCATTGAAAAAATATGAAAAACTAAATTAAAAGAAAAAAAACTATTTTAATACATTAACTTTCCTGTAAAAAGTTTATCGAATGTGAATGTGCTGGTATTTTATTCCATTTTTAAACTTCAGCAGTAACGGAAAACAGAAAAACGTGCGCTGTTTTTCGATTCCTGGCGTTCGATTTATCCGAAAACAATTCTCGAGATCTCGATAAAAATCACGTCGGCCATTATGTGTTAGCAAGACAAAGCGGAGTAGCATTTACAAAGGCATGTACACACTAATGTGAGCTGCTGGTTATCAGGCAGTTACAGACGAGCCGACCGGACCGCAAACTGCTAAATACCCGCCAATAATGTATTAACCCGAGTGTCGAGCGGAGATTTGGTTTATGAATTGCAACCTCGAATTGAATGCTGGGAGACAACAATGGCAACGGATGTATTATACTCGGCTCGATTTAAAAATTCAATATTAATTTAATTACGTCTGGTTCCAATGATGAGGCCGGTTTAATGGTGAGTGTATTTTATCTTTTTAATTTTATACTGAAACCGTATTTTCAATAGACATTGGCATATTGTTATTTCGACAATGTTCATCTCTGAGATATAATATAAATAAGAATACAACTCCATTATTAAAATAACTTTAAAATGATATTTAAATATTTGTGTAGTATGGTTTATTATTATACATATACCAAATAGTAGGTTTATGTATGTAGGTAGGTAGGTAGAGTTTTTGCATAGCAGTGAACGAATCGGTTTCGATTCACATCGGGACTTGGGTTCAAATCCTTGAATGCACCTCTAAATATTTAATGTTGTGTGCATTAAGAACATGATTATCGTGAGGCTTGTAGTGTACTGCTATCGTCTGTATCCCTCACGTCTGTTGTAACAGTACTATGGGAGGTTATAGGAGTAATTATTATATAGGATTCCCTGTAAGGAACATACCAATCGAACGTGGAGTAGGTGGAGTTACGAGAGTTTATTCTGCATATTCAAAGATATTCTGATTGTTGAATTCACACAGCAGATATGCAACCTTCTGGCATGTGTATTGTTACTGCAATCCATAGCCATTAGTGTCATAAGTCCAGGTAATTATCGACTTATAAACAGAACTGACGTCCTTTGAACTATTTCCGATCGGAATATAGAACTCGTCATTTACGTATTTTCCTAGCACAGTATAATTTCTGTTAAACAAATTAGCACAAATACTACGTCTCTAATACAAGCAGTCATCTTATAGCAAGCCTCTTATAATATCTATTTGTCTATTCCCGCGTTACTACTGATTCTACTACCAGTTGTAGCACGGGTAATTTTATTGCCCATGTTACAAATAAAGGTATAAATTAATTGTTAAGCTTTTATTCAAACTCGTGAGACGGAAATGGTACTGATTTCATTTACATATAATTATATATCTGTGCATTTTTCCTGGTATTTCTTAATATTCACGAACTTCAGCAGCTGCAGCTATCAAGAGCTTCACTATATTTGTCAGCTTTCCAGCTATTCTTGTACTTCTTTGCTCGATATAAGGTGGTGTAGAAAATTAAATCACTTTTAGGTAATTTAAGTTATTTTATTAAAATAGGTATTCAAAGACCAATACAAAATTAAAATCCGTTCAAAGATCGTGTTTATTGTTGTCATGTAATTAATTAATAGATGTTAAATTAAAAATAACATTATCACACTTAATAGGCCTTGAACAACATAGCGACTTTAGTTTTAACATAGACACCTTGCTATAGGTACTTAAATATAATTATTTCGCAAGTTTTTAAATAAATCATTATAATCCAATCTTATTAGAGATTACAGTTGTTACAGAAGTAAATGCTAAACTTTCCGTGAGTTGCTTTTATTACAAAGAAACTTGTTAGGTACCTACCACACATTAAATTTTGCTTACGAAACTAATAACTTGCACTGTTTTCAACATTCTACAATACAATACATTCGCGTGTGAATTAAAAACAAATTATAATTATTTTTTAAAATTATTATAACTTATATCATGATTACAATACGCTTATATAATCGTACATTTAATTACGCAGAATAGGAACTAGAAGGATTTTTCATACTTTAAGATTGCATTGACAGTACCTACTTGCATCTACACTACATTTGACGTCTCAGATTCATAGTGATAAGCAAGGTATCTACTGGATAAATAAAGTTGAAATACGGCCAGTGAAAGCCCGCAGTCACACTAATGAGACAACGTAAGTTAATTAAATGATTACTTTTACGAAATGTTTTTACAAAAAAAAATGTTTTCATCTCTATCGTCTCACTAATGTCACTGGCGTGGTATAGGTAAACGGCGAATTAATTCACTTTACATATGTACACTATTAATAATATTATATTCGCAAATATCAAACACAAAAAATATTTCAAGAAATTTCAAAAAAATCATAGCAGCTAATTTTCGTTGAAAGATCAGTCATATGCTAGTGTTATTTCTGCACAACTAGCGCTAAGTTTATTTTTGACTACCAAATATGGTGAAAAAACCTTTGCACCTGAGAATGGTACGGGAAAATAAGTGATGTTGTATACTTAATAATATTTTACAATATTTTTTTTTGATAATGACCAGTTGTCATTATCAATTTCATAAGTGAAATTATAATGATATAAGTTTATTAAAAGTATTACTTCTGTTTTTGAATAAACAATACGATGTATTGAGGAATAAAACATTATATTAATTAAAAAACTTAATTTCAAACTACATTATACTACTCGTGTGCGTCTTAAAAATGATACGATGAGTATTGTCATAATAATGTGAAAAACTTATGCCTAACGGCGTAGGCACAAGTGTGGCACGGGAGTTGCGCAAGTGAGGCGGACATGTGGCATAGGTGTGGCGTCAGTTCTACCTTCATTTCATATGTAAGCAGCAATGAAAACATACTGAAAGTATGCCGTAGCAAAAAATACGCTTGATAATTGATAGCCTTACCCACCACGTGTCATTTTAATGTTTTGTACCTTTTGTATGTGTCCGTTCATACTTGCAACAAACACGCCACAAAATGTCGCACAAGATTATTAAGTGTCGCACCTTGTACCGACAAAATTCACACGTAATCATTGCTTGCGTCACGGTCGTAGATGTTAATAGATTTTAAAGAATTTATGGCCTTATGAAACTATAGGCTCATTAGCTAGATTTTCATAAAATAATTTGCGCGTTCATAGCTGTAAGTGTGCATAAATCTTAAGTGTCCTAATTAAATAACATTTGACTATTAATAATACATACTTAATACAGATGATATGCAATGATACAAGTTGTGCTATATATTTATAACAAGTGGCTAAACTCATATCACAATTTATTACGTAGATAAAAATTTCAATAAGCTTCATTTGTTTTCGCATTCACAACTCCAATGTTACTTTACCTTTATAATGTAGGAATAGGCTTATGGCACTTGAAAATAACTAAATAAGTATATTACAATTTTTATCCTATATCCCAAGGAAGATAATAAGGTTTATTCAAGTATACATATTGGCGTTTAAGACTACAAGGTACTACAAAGCTTTCAGTCGTTTAAGAGCATAGTTCAAACTGATCTGAAAAATCTATGATACTATGTGTACAGAACATACTCATTTTACTACGTGTTTACTAGGACTGGTAGTACAGTAATCTCCAAACTTATTGGCCGGGCTGAAGTTGGCACAGCTACGCGAAGGGAGCGCGGGTCATCGTAGCTAATGCCCCGTCCACCCGCGCTCCTCCGCTGATACCTTATTTTACGTTCTGCGCATCGACTCGTGCCTAACTTCAGCCCGGCCAATAAGTTTGTAGATTACTGTAGGTAGTACTAATAGTAGTTACTATTCAAATTTGCTTTTCAAGTGATGGTGTTACTGGCTCGAGGAGATCTTTAACCGTCTATGCAGTTTTATGTAGTTTTAGGTTATATTCGTAGTTGCTAAAATTAGATTCTGTAAGAGAATAAGCTTGAAGCCTCCTGACTTGAGAATAGAAAATAATTTGCAGCAAGCTGCTTTAAGGGAATAGGAATATATCGTCGTTGCGACTTTAAGACCTTTTTGACCTTTAAGACCAGCTTTTTGAGGGAATCGATAAAAATCATAAAGTTCTGTTTAGCAAGCACATAGGTGATTTTGAATTTGGTGAATAAATTACGATGGAAACTTCGTACACACAAGAGAGTTTTTGAATTCGATAGTTCTTCAAAATGTAGAATCATTTGACGTTAAAAAGTGATTTTGCTAAAAGTGGCACATAACACATAAGAGGTCTTAAAGTTGCGACAACGATATGTAAAAGAATTATGACTTTTTTATGAAAATCAAACTTTCTAAGCTGATGTTGTAAGAGAATTAGCTTGAAGCCTCCTGACTTGAGAACAGAAAATAATTTGCAGCAAGCTGCTTTAAAGGAATAGGAATATATGTAAAAGAATGATGACTTTATTATGAAAATCAAACTTTCTAAACTATTGTTGTAGGAGAATTAGCTTGAAGCCTTCTTTGACCTGAGACTAGAAAATAATTTGCAGTAGGCTGCTTTAACGGAGCAGAAGATATAAAAAATGATGACTTTATTATGAAAATCAAACTTTCTAAACTGTTGCAGTAGGAGAATTAGCTTGAAGCCTCCTGACTTGAGAATAGAAAATAATTTGCAGCAAGCTGCTTTAACGGAGCAGGAGATATATGTAAAAGAATGATGGCTTTATTATGAAAATCAAACTTTCTAAACTGTTGCAGTAGGAGAATTAGGTTGAAGCCTCCTGACTTGAGAATAGAAAATAATTTGCAGCAAGCTGCTTTAACGGAGCAGGAGATATATGTAAAAGAATGATGGCTTTATTATGAAAATGAAACTTTCTAAACTGTATATTTACACTAACGTAATCTATTTATATGAAATTATTGCCAAGCGTTAATTTGGGTTTTATATGTTTTGTATTACACTTAAACTAATGATATAGAATTACAAATTCGTTTACTGATATTAATATGGACATATCGAACGATTTTTATCAATCCCAATAATAACGATATTTACAATTCATTAGAGCTAAATGTTAAATACATTAATAATTATACTCGTTAATAATAAATCAATTATTTTTAAATAATTCTATTTTCGGCTCTCTTATAACTAAATTGTTACATAATCGTATTTACGCTATTTACAATCAAAGACAGACACAACATTATAATAATTAGGATCGACTAGTTATATTTCGAAATTTCATATTAATTTAAAATTTATTTCAAAAATAATATAATTATAATTATGTCTAATTAGCAACATAAATTATAGTAGGCTGATTCTTTAGACTAATAGTCTTATACTACTAGTTACTACAAAATGTTTAAAAAAATCACTAAGAAAAATTAAGCCGTACTCAGGTAAAAATGTCCTAAGAAAATAATCACAATTCCATTTCACTGTCAACCGAATCCATAAAATACGTAATCCTTTTGTCCTTTATACGATTCATATCTACACAACGTGAGGAAGAACTGTGATCTGTCTTATTATCACTTGTAATTATAGTGCACTTAATTAAACATCGGTCTATACGTCCGTTTGGCACAAGTCGCCGAAAGCCGGCAAGGCGTGATACTACCGAGTCACTGAATCCACTCGCGGATGGGGCGCTGGAGGGGGATGAGTGGGTGCCAGTGATCCCTGAGAGACCCCACTCAAAACTGTCTGGCCATGCCTGAATGACGTAAGCCGTGCCAACGTCCTAGTTCCGTCATTGTCGAAGTTTGGCCTTTCATATTGATGCTTCGATCTTAACCTCTGAGGCTGCATTGCTTGCAACTCATCATAACCACCATCACCAGCGTAGTTTTCATCATCGGACTCATCTTCACCAAAAGCTCGATACGTTGCCTCAGTCTCGGAATTCTTTCTCGATCTTACTCCGTATGTTCTATCTATGAGCGAATGAGTCACATCTGGCTTAACATTTTTATCATTCTTTCGTTCTTCCAAACTCTTATTATATCTAATTTGAGCGTTTTGAGTCTTATCTAATGAAGGTAGGTCGTAAAATTTAAGAACATTAGGGTGACCTTGGAAATATTTTTCACTGTACACATTTCGATTATAATATCCCCCATTACTAGCTGGATAAAGTTCTTCATCTGGGGCATATCTGTTGTCAAAATTATCGACACTTTTGCCACCAGGAGGAAACCAACCCTGTTGAAGAGACGCAAATTAAAAACTATACAAATTGCGTGAATTGTGTGAATATAAATTACCGCTTTCTTTTTTAAAAGTAGTGTTATAGCTCCAATTTACTTTAATTTATCTAGTTTAGTACCCATTATAGTACCCAACCAAAAATGATAGTACATTACAAAATATACCTACAGATTTGAGTATTAATTTCTGATCATCAGTTTGTAACATTCATCGGGTTGGTTGAGTCAAACTGTTTCTTAACTACAGCGTATGAATTAATATATAGCATTGCAGAACTATTACCAAATGAAAAATTACTCACCAATGAACTGACGCATTGCCTGGTATTAGCAACAAGAGTAACCGAAGCATAAGCAGCGGGAGAGGTAGCGGTTTTACTAGTATTCCATTCATTGCCAGTGACTCGTGAAGATGTCACTTCAGCGTATTCCGGTAACGGTTGCGCTACTTTATCATACTCTGAAATAGCTTTTTCTTTGCTTTGATTTGTTTTATTACCAGACATGCATAAGCCCGGTTGATTTTCCATCCATAACAAAGATTCTGTCTTCGTTACAGTATTTTTATTATAACAGCTACTTAATGGATGCGACAGTGACACTGCTGCTTTGATGTTCATTTGTGTAACTAAACTTGTGCCATTTGAATCTAAGAACAAAGAAGCTTAATTAAATACGTATTTCAAAACCTATAAAACTTGGAAGCATATTTTATGTTTTTACTAGAAAGAACAACGTTTTATAACAAGGTAAGGTAAGAGACAAAAGTAAGGCTCCTACTCGTTCACCCAAAGCTTATAAATATAAATGCAATATAGAAGAAACAAAGCAAGCGAAATTGGCTTAAAGGTAACTGGGTGAGTCAACAAACGAATCGCCTGAAGAAAACAAAATAGAAAACATTTACATTTACTGAGTCTTTATTTCTCGGATTTGTATCATTTCTTTGTACCCCAAACGTGAATGTAAAGTGAAAGAGATCCACCGCGCTCGCGAGAGGGCTCGAGCTACCTTTCAACTCGAAAGTAATCTAGCACCCCTCCCGTCGTCGCATGGCAAAGCCTCCATCAAACAAACGCTCGGCACTCTGTGCCACCCTACGACACCCGTGGAATGTTTTTAATTTTGAAATTCTGATGCTGATTCCACAAAAAAATTAAGCACTTGGAGATAAGCCGTGTGGTTATTTATTTCAGAGTAATGTTTTCGTTATTCTTTTATTACAATAATAATTCATTCCAAATTATTATGTTGATAGTAACCTCCGCTTTCTTCAAAGAATAGTCTTTCACGCCATAGATGTAATGTTATTAAGTTATATTCAGTTGGCAGAATTCAGAAATCTTTACATTAGGAAGCAAATCTCTAAGATATGAAAACTTCATAAAATTGATTTATTAATTACCTCAAAAGTTCATTTAAAATTTTATTTACTCACCATAAATGTTTGGAAGAGCAGATTTTTTAGCAAATAGATTATGTTTGCGTACATAAATAATACCACCAATCATTATGATCTTGAACAATACGATAGCTCCAATTAAAAAGTAAAACCACGTTTCCATAACGAAATCTCCAGCCACTATGGATACTTCACTGTTATTGGGATATCTGCAATTAAAATAATAAAAAGTCAATTTTATTGTTATGAAACTTATAATGCGAAGTGTATTTACAAAAGAGACAATGAAGCCATTGCTTTTACAATGAAATATGTATTTATTAATTTTGAAGACAACGTTTGAAACTTTATAAATCCCTTTTTAAATTAAAGATATTGTATTTATGAAAGAATAAGAAAATGTTCACACCTGGATAAAGGATCCAATCCTACTGATCGCGAATCTATATTCAAGTACACTTTTTGGCTGAATGGACCCAGACCAACAATAGTTTCAGCCGCAATTTGTACGGAATAACTAACTCCCGAAGTTAAATTGGTCATAATTAAACTTGTAGCTTGCTGTACTGTTGTATTTATTGCTATCATGGATTTATTCGCTGGCAAATCTAACCAGTTCAACAGAACGTTATAGCCTGTTATAATTCCATTTTGTAAATGAGGTTCTGGGGGAGACCATTTCAAATGAACTGTTGTTGTGTTCACAATAAACATTTCTATGTTTGTTGGCGGACCGTCGGGCACTAAAAAAAATATTTTATTAGGTTTTCGTATTTCAGGATATTTTTGTATTACATTTTTTTAATAATATGAGTAAATAAATACATACCGTCATCTAAAGTTTGTGCTATTCTGGAATTTGATGGTTTGCCTTCAAACTTTTTGTAAAAAGGGACTAGGAAAAACTCATATCTCGTATATTTTCTCAAAGATGTTATTTCATACCCTGATACATCGTTGGAATGCAAAATAGTTTTCATCTCGTAGTCGCTAGTTGAATTATCCAAGGGACGAAAATATATGAAAAGCCCCTCTAAGTAAAAGAAATTTAATATCTCCCACATTAACTTTATTGTCTTTGAATCGATTGGTGTTGCTTCAATCAAGTCCACTATATTATCTGTCATAATATTGTTTCTATATTCAGTACTGTTAGAAAATCCACCTGACTCCCAAAATGCAGTACTGTCTTCCCCAACAGATATGGAATCTGATACTGGACTTGGAGCAGATAAGCCATGAGAATTCTCCGCTCTCACAATAAACATATATGTGATACCAGGTATAAGAGATTTTACAACGTATTGCGATTGATGGACTCTTTTAGCTACAACTACCCAGCCACGTGAATTTCTTGGTGTATTGTTACCCGACAGTGACTCTCTCGAAAACATTTCTACTTGATAACCCAGTATTGATGATGATCCAATTTTATTATTTTGATTCCAAGTAATTGTAACACTTGAATCCGTAATATTGTAAACCAAAGGTTTGGTAGGTGGACCTGGTAACGCAGATATATCTGCAGCTCTAAAAAAATGTATATTTGGATTCGTAGGGCTATCAACTTGTAAAAGTCCACTCCATACATATTTTCCATGTTGTGAAGAAGCAACACATGTGTAAGTACCAGTATCAATTTTGTCCAAATCTTTCAAAATAAGTGTTCCATCATTAGATACGTTCCTTTTATGATTTTGTATTAATGCTTCCCCTTCAAAATACCAAGCAATGATCGGTTCAGGTGTGCCGATGGCCGTGCAGGGGAAAACTGCCATCGATTTTATAGGTAACGTTTGGTTAGAGGGACCGTTTGTTATGATTGGCGGTGGGCGGTCATCATCTGACGTCACGGTTAGTTTTCCTCTAACAAACGAGCTGCCAGCAAAATTTACCGCGGAACAAACTATTGTGTTACCACTATCATTTTTATTCGTATCATTGACAGTCAAAACGGTTACTCCATCCAGTACAGTAGAGGCATGGTATTTTCCTTTTGATGTTCCAGGAAATATTATCGTCCGATTACCTTCTAAGCTCCAAAACATAGTAGGCTCCGGCTTTCCGGCAGATTTACAGGTAAATGTTGCAGACGCTCCACTTTCAGCTATTATTGAGTTTGGTCGCAAAGTAATCGAAGGTGGATCTATAATAAAACATAAAGTTTAAGAAATGAAAATAATATTTGCTATATTTTATGAAACATAATTATGTTTTCTTTGAGTCTCCCAATAAACAACAATAGTATTAAACACTTCAAACAAGAAGAATAATTCACTAACAGTTGATAAGTATAATTAATATAGAAATTTAATTATGTATTTAAAACATCTTACCATAGACAGTTAAGTAACCACTGGCACTAACTGCACCCACAGTATTATCAGCTTCACACGTATATTCTCCTTCATCAGATAGGACAACATTGTCTAGCCTTAGGCTTCTGTCATCTAGCACTTTCACACGACCGAGAGGCATATTACCCCCACCAGCTGTTCTTCGCCACAATACATCTGGTAAAGGATCACCACCAACTCTACATTGGAATGTAACCGTGCCTCCCGTTTGTGCCACGACATCTTCGGGACCCGCGATCAAGTATGGTTTAACTGTGTAACAAAAATACAATTAACAAATTCAAAATTAAATATTGGTCTACACAACAAGTTAGCATATTGAAATACAGATCGCAGCTTGAACTTATACTATATGCAAAGCAAAGCAAAGCAACAACCCATTATTGTCCCACTGCTGGGCTCGGGGTCTCCTCTCACAATGTGAGGCGTATTAGGCCATAGTCTACCACGCTGGCCAAGTGCGGATTGGTAGACTTCACACACCTTTGAGAACTTTATGGAGAACTCTCCGGTGTGCAGGTTTCCTCACGATGTTTTCCTCCACCGAAGCAAGTGATAATTAACTTCTAATACGCACATAATATTTGAAAATTAGAGGTGCGTGCCAGGATTTGAACTCGGGCCCCTTCGTTCGGGAGACTAACGTTCTAACCGCTAGGCTATCACTGCTATAGTAGGCTCTAGTATGCTATATACTTACTGTGTATTCTAAGCGTAGCAATGGCAGATTCTCTAGTACCAGCTGCATTCCGCGCGATGCACTGATATCTGCCGGCGTCAGTTTGCCTCGCATCTTGTATGGCAAGACTCCCACCGTCTACTAAATGCATTCTGAAGCAATATTGTATAAAAATATATAGTCAAAAGACATTAAACGCAAAATAATATTGAATGAAATTCATTTCTTTGAACAAAGCTCATTGTAACAAAGTCATTCAAATATGGGGCGGAATAATTCAATAGGAAATTAACATTTAATAAGGGGTCCGGTGAGGCTGAACTATTCAGATTTTTACTTGATTGCTTGTCGTGCACTTCAGATATTCCCCTTCTCTTATAACTTTGATGTACCCTTCCCATACTGATAATTATTTTTATGCTTCAACATATCGTATATGCTCCCTCAAGGAGTAACTTTGCGCCTCAAAAATTCATAGACAATTTGATTGAAAAAGTTTCATCAATTTGAAATTATTGTATAACTGTTTCAGAAATACCTATGAATAAATTATTTTGAATTAAATCTATTTATATGCGTGTATAAATAAGTACACGCATTCAATGATTCAATAATGATAAAATTACTAACTTAATAAATTATGTATTCTAAAAATACTTAGAAAACAAGCTTTTAAAGTGAAATAAAAGCTTGTGATAAATAATTGACTTTAAAAATAGCATCATGTCTTACCATTTAATTAAAATATGATTGCATATCAAGAAATATGCTAGGCTATTACTATAAAAATTAATTAGCACAGGGAATTAACTGTAGCCCACGTAGCGATGCTAAAGAGAAAATAAGTAGAAGTTACTTGAAGTCTAAAATCGCTATGTAATTATACGGTTTTGTAATGCACGAGTGAATCAAGTCGAGTGACTATTCCACCGTGAATAAGACTATCTTGTTTCCAACATCCCATTTAACTCTAAAGAGCTCTTATCAACTACCCTGATTTTACTTTGAGTGCGCTCTATCAAACTGTCTACCTAGATGGCAACTTTCATTCAGTGTTTCAACTTCACATTAATATTTTAGCTGCCGGATTTAGTACATTTCAGCACCCATTTCGTAAATGGAATGGATATTGTTCAAGAGCGCGTTGTAGTTTATTGCGATCCTGCTTTAGAGATTTGTGTTATTGCTGAAACATTTACTGAACATGAAACATTTCAAATTCACAAACCTGGAATCACCGTCAAAATGTAAAATCTGCCCATTTTTCTTCCAATAAACCGAGGGCTCTGGAGAACCTCTTGGCGGAGAGCACTCCAATACTACAGTCTCGCCTTGAGCCGTCTGAGTGGTCACCGGCTCTAGCCGGAACTCTTCGCGGAGCACTATAAGGAAGTTATGATAATGTAGACACCTTTTCATTATATTAAAAAGGAAAAAGAATTTTTCTACAGGGTGAAAATGAATGAAATAAAAATCGGTAAAAACTTACCTGCTACATGAAGAGTAGCGTTTCTGCTTCGAGCTGTTCCGTATGAGTTGGTCGCTTCACACCAATATACACCAGCGTCGGAATGAGCTCTTCCATGTGTAGCTCTGAGGAAGAATAATCCACCAGCTGGCAAGAGACTTCTGTGGGTATCGGATACCACCAATGTGCCTGCTTTGTACCATCGTATTGTTGGCGGTGGAGACCCGCCAGCGCGACAGTTTAACGTAGCAGGCTGATGTCGGGCTACAGTGACGTCTAAAGGCTGTTCAATGATATACGGTGCTTCTCCACTACTCATGTAGTCATCGCTTAAACCACCATTTACTGTGCCTGTGGACAAGGAGTAAAACATTTTTACTAACATTCTTATTTTGCAATAAATACGTCATTTAATGTACGTAGGAACATTAGTATCATAATTTATCTTTGTTAGAACTTCGTTTACAGAAGTCTATGATTTAAGGTGTACTTGTATTTGTATTATGATTCAGTCCTTTTGTTGCAGCTAAGTACGGTTCTTGAATGTACCATATGGCTTTGCTCCTCCCACATTCTAAGTATTTCTAATGCATAAACCTCCAGCCTTTAATTTTGATTTAGTCCAACAATAGCCCTTTCTGGTCTACGGTAAATTTCAATAATAGGTTGAGTATGTCATTTGCAGCTACTCTAAAGCACCGTACAATAATAATGAGCCATAAACATAGGCGTTTTAAACAAGAGTCCCCCAAGGATGCTGTACGGGCCCCAACTATTTTACCGTGTTTACTACGAACGCGCAGATGTTGGTTTTTGACACTCGAATTGATGTATGTCTATTGTTGCTGCCTTAAGCTATTGTTAATGCGACACAATAATCGATTAAAAAAATACATTGTCGGATTTTACCTAAAATGAACCGTTGGTAATACTCTGCGACTCGATGCGACTTGATTTTGGTACAAGAATAAAATCGATATAGATTACTCTTTTGTGCAAAATAATTGTGTTTATTTATTCACGTGTCCCAACATTGTGAATGCGGTGCGGTACTAGGGCTAATCTATAATTGAATCTCCATTCTTTTATCTTTTGATTCCCGTGCGTAAAAGAAGCACAATGTCATGTTACTTTGATATGACCTAATTCTTGTTTTTTTTTTATTTATTATTTTCTTCCTATTCTTAGAACGAGATTGATAATTATGTGTTTATTTTTCTTTATTGATTAAACACATTATACATATTATTTATGTACATGATATTTTAGGATTCATAAATATCATGTACATATCGACGCTAGAAAGCAAACACGTAGTAAACCACACATGTCGTAATTTTTTTTTATTACATCATTAGAATCAGAAAAAAATACCGCGTCGATGGTCTTTGTCACGTATCCATACGACCAAAAATAACGAAAATAGGATTTCGAAAATTGACATTTTTTCATTTTTTGGACCAATAAAATGCTGTAAGTAACAAAAAAAACCTTTATTATTTTTTATATTGTTATTTACAGCAAATTCGATTTCTAGAAAAATTGTACACCTGTTACTTACACGTCAGTAATTTTATCTGAGGTGTGGGTTACTACATTTTTGCAGCTTGTAAATTTTGATAATTTGCATTTACGCCAAATACACTTTGCACGATATGTTGTTTTTTTGTTGGTGCCGTTTGCACTATTTTCAATGTACAAATATAATAGGTTGCTTTTTTTTACTGCACTACTAAAGATTCTTATGTACAAACTATCGCGGATTTACTTCCTTTAACTTGGGCCTCCGTTGGAGTTTTTTTGAGCCGGAGTATGCAAATGATTTGTAGTAAGGGTTTGTTTATTAAAAATCAGCGCATTTTAAAAAGAAATTCAGATGTAACAAGTACTTAAATATTTAAAAGCATTAAAATTTATAGAATCATCATCGCTACATAACCCTTTTAAGACCTCTCCTAATACACGCTGTTTTGTCTGGTTCTAATCCTTCTGAATGCAACGACTACCCGCTATCTTTTTCAGGTCCTCTGCCTCCCGGCTCTGGAGGTGTTTCATGCTTTTTTTTTTTAAATAAAGAATGCCTCCATTCGAGAAGACCTTGTCCTACGTGTGGCGCCGGGTTAGGGCTTGAATATCGGAATCTCGGAATCTCGAAATATCAGAATCTCGGAACGTGAAACCCGATACATATTACAATTCCGATACTGAGTGCTTCGATATCGTAATATCGGAATCAGTAAATTTTTAATTTTAATTTAAACAAAAAGATTTTAATGCGTGCCACAAGGTAAATAGGCCACTAGGTCAAAAAATTGAGCAAGTAAGTATATATTTTATTTTAGCCATTGTAAGGAGGTAGAGTTCATATCTTTAACCGTATTCCTGTTGTGAGCCTGCTCAGCCTACTGAACGAATAATGCGATACGGAAAAAATATATTCCAAACTTAATTTATCTCCTTAATCTCAGTATACGTAAGTTAATCATTTCATCATCTTCTGTAGAACATCTGTACGAATCTTATTATAATTTACACGAATAAGCATTAACTTATTCGTGTAAAAAAAAAAATCTCTAGTTGTTGAGAATTTGCATCTAACTGTCAATGACCATTTACCGCAGATACCTCATTGTATATCGGAGGTCCACATCTACAACAAAGGTTCTTAAAACCTTTCGATGTCTAGACGAGAACAAAGCTAGTGGACCAGATGGTATTCCAGATCTCTCTAGTTACCTACTGTTTTGCCACGCTTGGTTCGTCTCTCAATTAAGACTTGCATAGTGCCTTAATCGTGGAAGCTTGCCAACGTGCAGTCCGTGCCCAAGAATGGCTGAAGAAGCTGACCCTGCTAATTTTCGGCCAATTTCAATTGCCTACATACTATATACATGCGCTTCAGTGCATACCTAGAACACAATGATCTCCACAGTGACCCTAGTATGCCACTCGTATCTGAGGAGAGGATCTTGAGAAAAATGGAGAGGCGCTTGCCTTTTCCCTTGACATCTCGAAGACCTCGATACGGTTTAGCATGTTAGCCTATTGATCATGCTTCCTGCGTATGTCTTATTCCCTGGCCTGATCAGCTGGGTTTCTGAAAGAATTTCTGAGTGAACGTTCATTCAGATTCGTTATCAAAGATTACTCGTTCCAAGCAACCTTACATCACATACAAACAATGCCGGACTTTCTCAGGGATCTTTTATTTTCACAACTCTATTTCTGCTGCATATCAAATTATCAACGATCTGATCGAGCGATACCTGGCAAACTTCCGACCAGTAACGACCAAAATACAGTCTGAACAAGAGGTCCGGGTTGAAAGAGTGAATCACTTCAGGCAGTCACCGAATAGGGCGACGCCAACCTTGTGAGATTCAACGCCACAAAAACAGAAGCATTTATTTTGGCTCCTACTATTTAGAATGCATCCTTGGAATACACTCACCGCCGAAAGTTGAGATATCCTTGAACCTCAACTTGAGCGGTTAATTGAATCCAAAGTTAAGGCAGGCCAGGAAACTAGGCGTCTTAGCAAATGTGTTGCGATACTTCAAATCACATCAGCTTTTATCCTTGTACAAAGCATAGCTTCTGCCGTACAGCTGTCACATTTGGTGCAGCTGAATTTCATCTATCAGTAAAAACTATTTTGCGATTCAAAAATCCTAAAAAAATCAAGCTAGTGAATTTTTAACGCGAAAACCAAACCGAATTGAATAGGTTTAGGTGATATTTGCAACGAACGAGAATAAAATAGTTTTAAAGACGTCATTATTTCATTATCCTATTTATTAAAAACCTTTTTACTATCCAATAAATCCTACTTTACAATATAAAATTAAAATTTAAGTGATTAAAAAAAATTATGTTAATTCCGATATTGATATCGGAATTCCGATATTACAATCAAATATCGAAAATCAATATCGGAATTGAAAACCTTCCGATATTACAAGCCCTACGCCGGGTCCACTTACGTAGAATAGTACTATGGAGGAGATTCCAGGAGACGGTAAGCAGCGTCTCCTTGCGACGGAACCACCAAGGACACTTGCTTGCAAATTTCATGGAGAAGGAGGGAAGACTTATTTATTCATGACAAACTCCTTCTTCAGGAAGAAGCCGCAACGCAAGTGATGATTGAATGATGGTTCAACAAAAAGCGAGATAGACTTCATTCTGGCAAACAAACGGCATGAATTTAATAGTGGTATTTATTCTCTAGTTCTCTCTCGATCTAGATCTTAAGTTCTCTCAGAACAAACTCTCGGTCTTATGAGGGATCGACGGGAACTTTGAGTGCAGTCTCCAACCTGTATGGCAGAGTACCGACGGCTCAATGAACAGATGTAAATCAGGGCTCCAAATTATTGGCCAGGGATCTGTCTATTGAACAAAGTCAGCTTACGAGGTTGAAGACCAAGTCCAGCACCATAGTCCGTCGAAACCCGAAGTTCTGAGAGACTACCTGACATATAATACGGACGGTTGTATACCTCCTCTCGAGCTCCAGCTCCCGCAGAAGAGAGCGACAAGCGAGCTAATCTGACCCGACACTACACAGAATATATCCCAAATGTCAGCCTGTATGAGATTAGATCGGCTCTTAAACAGCTTAAAAACAACAAGGCACAGGAAGATGAAGGAATCACAACAGAGCTGGAGTAACTAAGAGCTGGAGGGAAATCCCTCCTTGTGGCGTTCCAAAAACTATTCGATGCCGTCATTAATACTGGAAATACCCCGGAAACGACGAACGGAAGTATGGTGACTCTGTTCTTCAAGAAGAGTGATAAAGCCCTTTAAAAGAACTACAGGCCCATTGCACTTCTGAGCCACGTTTATAAGGCGTTTTCGAGGGTGCTCACAAATCGCATAGCGCGCTAGCTTGACGACTACCAGCTCTCTGAACAAGCAGGATTCCGAAACGGCTACAGCACCATAGACCAAATACACACACTGCGATAGATACAAAAATTATACAAAAGACCGAAGAGTATAATCTGCCGCTATGCGTTGCCTATGTGGACTATGAGAAAGTCTGTGATTCTTGAAAGACCTGGGCAGTACTAAAGTCTCTTCAGTGGTGCTGGATTGACTACGGGTATATCGAGGTGTTGAAGTATTTTTACACATCAGCCACCAGTGCGACGTCATATCTCCAAAACTGTTCACCTCTGCGTTGGAGGATGTGTTCAAGCTGATGGAGTGGAAACGACGTGGCATTAACTTCAATGGCGAATACATCACACACCTGCTATATGCCATTATATAGTCATCCTGGCAAGTTCCCTGGAGGAACTTGGTACAACTGCTCGGGTACTTGAACAGCGCTTCACAACGGGTGAGTCTTATTAAGATGAACATGGACAAGACGAAAATCATGTTGAATGTCTATGTCATACCTGCATCACTTGTTGTTGACGGCGATACTCTCGAAGTCGTAGATGAATATAATTACCTGGGACAAGTGATCCAAATGGTCCAATTTTGCGAAAGAACTCACTCATAGAATCAAACTCGGATGGGCTGCGTTCGGGAAACTGCGTCATTTTATCTTATCGTCCAAAACACTACCTCAGCGCCTGAAGTCGAAGGTGTTCGAGCAGTGTGTGCTGTCAGTGATGACCTACGGATCCCAGATGTGGTGCTTTACGTGATCGCGTCAGAAATGAGGAGATCCGTAGACGAACAAGGGTAACCAACATAGTTCAAAGAATTAGCCGGCTGAAGTGGTAATGCGCTGGTCCATAGTGCGAAGGACCGACAACCGTTAGGGAAGAGAGGTCCTCGAGTGGAGACCACGTCTTGGACTGACGACCAGAGGAAGAGAGCGGGTATCCAGCTGCATTCGGAAAGCTCAAAACCGGTTAGAGTGGCGCAAATTAGGAGAGCCTACATACATATGTCCAGCAGTGAACTCGTAAAGGCTGATTGATAGATGGATGAATTGATGGGTTGGAATTTAGTTCCTAAATTACGGAGGAAAATTACTGTTTTTTAAGTAATTAACATTATTTAGTTTACTTTTTTTATAAAAGTTGTTTTTTCTTCAGCAATACTAATATTATTGTATTAACGATTGTGTAAAGATGCCAAAACAGAGCATTATTTATAAAATAAAAATAATTTAAGTCGTAATTATTACACGAACATTTCTAAAATAGACTGAATTTTATTTTCTTTGATCTTACAAAAATTGTTTTTACTTATTCAGTTTAAATTAATTTACATTTCAGACAATCCACTTTTCAGGATTCGAAATAATAATGCCGGTTACAACATATTCATAACAGGATATTCATAGGTTTTGTACTGTTACGACATTGTTTTAGGTAATTTTTGTGAAAGTAACGTAATTTACTACATTTTTGCTTTCCATAAAATAGTGCAGTCGACATCGTTCCATACATTTACTCACTTCACTTACTACATTTTAATGGTCTGTAAAAATATTTTCAATTTGTCGTAACCCGCAAAATATCGTTTTCAAATAACTTTAGGATAATTGTGATAATGTCAATTTGTCAGAATAAATATAGAAATTATGAATTTTTTTCGAGAAATCAAAAAGTTTTTCGGCTCTGGTGAACAATTTGATATTTGTGGGTTAATACGTGTTTGCTTTCTAGCGTCGATATATTGTGCTTAATCAATAAAGAAAAATAAATAAATAAATAAAATAAAGATGAGAAATATATGTATTTTTTGCTGCATAGAAAATGGAAATTTTGGAAATAATCATTTTTTCAGGAGTGGTATTAATGTATTAAGGAATATATGCATGAAGACTTTATTTTGCTTAGACTGCGTATGTAATAATACGTAGGTATGACCTGAATCCTGATATTTAATAAACTTTGGTAATATTTAAAGCACTTTATACTTTTTAAAGCATCTTTATATAACTCTTATGGATTCTATGTCCATATGTTTCAGTTTTTTTTTATTAAATCTAGTTAAATATAATTACTGTCCAAAAATAAGTCTTTATTGAGGAAACCTTTTCAAAATGTTATTTACGAAATGGCTTCAACGCATAATAGTCTGTCAGCTTCATAACAGACAGATAGACTGG
This sequence comes from Thymelicus acteon, assembly GCA_951805285.1. Taxonomy (NCBI): domain Eukaryota; kingdom Metazoa; phylum Arthropoda; class Insecta; order Lepidoptera; family Hesperiidae; genus Thymelicus; species Thymelicus acteon. The sequence continues at coordinate 6,794,370 of OX638219.1, read as the reverse complement.
TATAGCAGAACATCCTTGTACGGAGAGATAAAAATAGGATTTAGCGGAATGCGTGGAACATAAAATATTGTTTATGTTGATCCCGATACGTAACTTTATCGCGCATAAACCCAGTTTTATTGCATAGTTGTTTGAAGTCGATCGATTATTAACGGTGGATGAGGTCTTGCTTGATCAACAATTTTTGTCATATCAGGAGGTAATAGATTGACGGATCAATAAAATATTTAGTGGCTATTTTATTATGTTATTTTGTTTAAACGATCGCAAAGGTTCTTTATTGTGTGGATCGTTTCAAGATTTGAACTATTCGAATACCTGTTTTATTTTTATCAGCCTTTTAGGGTTTTTAAGTATTCTTAGGAATATGTATATGATGGTATATGATGAATAGGTTATATGATGAATTTACAAGGAAAACTATCAGAGCTATGCTAGCATAAGTAGTTATGAGTAATAGTCGACAAAATTACTACTTTGGAACCAAGGTTGCCAGATGGTCGGGATTCGTCTGGATTGTCCCGACATTTCACATGATGTTCAGACATGTCCCGACTTTTTGAAGTTTTGTCCAGATATTTCAGTCTTGCTAGCTGGCAATCCTATTTGGAACCCTACATTACGCGTGTCCTGACACGCACTTGCCCGGTTTTTCTTCTCTCTTGTTTGCCAACCACTTACAATCAAGTGGATCGTTATCTCGTGAATCAGCTATTGTCATAAAAACACATGACTCTATAGTCTTTAAGATGACTCTTTACACATTTGAATATTTACGCCTGTGAGCTAAATTTACATGCTAATTTTTAGTATGTTTGAGGCCTTATTGTGAGTACAAGGGTATTGGTTATTGTACCGACTAAAACACTCGGAATGTAAACCAATTTCCGGTCGTAAGAAATTATGTTTTTGTTGCAAAATTCTTACACGTGTTACCTCTTCTGCTAGCCCATGGTAACAGCTGGTTAGAATTGTACAATGCCGATTCAACCGAAATCTGTTTTGTAGCAAGTATTAGTTTTATAAAAAATATCCCTACAATTGCAGCTGGTGAAATATTTTAGAGTCATAGATTATTATTAATATTCCAAATAGTTTATATAATCCACATTATGTTGAAAAATATATGTCCATTGTTTTTTTATCATATCTATTAAATGACTAATTTGAATGATAATTAGAGACGAATATTATAGACGTCTACATAATTTTTTTTAATCATCACTGTTCCACGTGTTACTGTCCCAATCATAAAATTAATGAATTGAATCGAAAAGTTGCTATCGGGGACACAGCAACGCCAAAGGGAGTGATTTTTCAACTCACACGAATAGTTACGCTCTATTGTTCAAAATCTTTGTTAAAAAATGTTCGCGAGGGTGCGTTGAATCCCCCGCTAATTTATACTTCTTGCACATGTTGACACGCGCCAGGATAAAAAATAAACAAAAAATAACTTATAGACATGGCTTTTGCATTTAAGCTCACCGTGCGAGTCACAATGAATGAGTCTTAGAACGCGTCGTTCTGTGTTTTTTGTCGAATTGATAGTTTTGTGTGTTTACCAATATTAGCCGTGTAATTAAAGAAACGAATCTAAATTGGCGGTCGGTACTTCTATATATAGTCCAACCAGCCCCGGATCTTGCAAGCCGGAACCCGTACTCCGAGCGGCATATTCAGAGGGCAGCAAACATATTATTGTAATTTTCTCCACAGGAATATTACAATTTATAAATAAAAGAAGGAACAAACAACTAGTATATTAAAACTTTATTGTTAAGACATCCCTTCAGCAGGGTCAAGTTTTTTTGCATGCTGTACCGTTTGTAAAGACAGGAATAACGTGTGAGTGAGAGGGAATAATAAGTTCCGCCATTTTAGATTCGTTTCTTTAATGGCGCGGCTAATACTAGCCAACATGAGGTGGGCTCACTTGAAAAAGTAGGTTTATGGCTTACATACGTATGTTCAAAAGGGCTGTCAATCTGCCTTTAGCCTCAGATCACAAATTTGTCGACATCTCACCGACATCAAACGATAGAATTCCCTTTGATTGTTACGTATTACACTTTTTTGGGAATTCTATTCATAGAATGTAATAAATACGATTGTTATTTCTTATATTCGCATCAGCACGTTTTGGTTATGTAAGAAATCAGTGTCAATAATATAAAGATAATTGAGAATAGTTTTTAACTTATCAATTCCTACAATATTTTTATAGGATGTAGTAAGCTTAGGTCACAGGATCGTAATTCGAGTTATATCACCACACTAGAAAATTCGTTTATTGGCCTGTATTGGATCTAATTACGTCAACAGAGGTCCCATGAAAACGTCAAGAGCTCGTAACTGTCACCCCTTGTAACTCGATCGTAGTTGAATTTGGAATATCTAATTCTAATGAACGTGATTGGCTCCCTCAGGGCGCAATCATGATTTTTAGAACTTTGTACACGTGTTCAACTTTGTAACCCTCTGCAATGTGACCCTGGGCCATTATTACGTTCGATTTCAAGTTGTTTCTCTGTTGTACTGGGTGCAATGCGTATAATTTAGGTTCAGTTGATTTGTTCAAAGGAAACAAAATATTTTGATTTATTTATATTTTAGTTGAAAAAGAAGGACATTTTATAGGTAGGTAGGTATATATGTAATATATTTTATTTATAAAAATTTAGTTCACTAAACTGTTTAACTAAAAAACTTTATTTTCACAAGTGTTACTAAGTATACACTGAGATCAAAAATGGAATTTTTTGTTGTTGTAGGTTGTAGATTGTTCATACAATCATAGCTATATTTTTTTAATATAATACATATTTCGTTAGATATACAAATCGTAGAAGATTTTATGGGAGTCAAAATTCTGGGAGTATGACGGTGAAGTAGTGCAGACATACAGTCAATTTACATATATCAATATATTTCATTACTGAATTCCCAAAGCAGTCGTTACATTTTACGAATGAGTTACTCGGGAATTGGTCATATTTTTATCAGTCTCGATTTTACCAAATACGGCTACACATCACAAGGTCCCGGAATGTCACGGCGAATGAAGTAGCACTTAGCGTTTACGATGCAAAAAACGACACACATCGCTACACACGTGCAGGACTAGGAGCAATAGGACGGAAGGACGGATTAGGCTAATATGAATTTCGTGTTACAATGTTTGTGTTGTAAGTTATTCTAATGTTGAGACAAATTGTTGACACAGTGTCATATTTCACCGGCCCTATCTGCTTAGAACGAGGACAGCTGACGCTTACAAAGTGAACTTTTGGACAGTGGGATGTTACGAGCGTGCGCCTTAATTTTCAACTTTGTAACTTTTGTAGAACGGCACTAGTTTTGACAAGGGAAGTTCTGTTATGAAAGCGGACTTCGATGGAATACGGAAACGACGGTTGTGACATTTCTAGGCGTGTTTTGAAAGTAGTTGCGCGCGTGGGCAGATGAAATAATAAAATAGGACATTGATATATTTTTATAGCGGATATTAGTATATGTATCTGTAATGTGTGCGCTTAATAAATGTTTTTATATATTCCTGAAATAGTTATTAATGCAAATATTCAATTCTTCTAATATTATAAATATTTATTTTTTATTGTGAAAATATAACAGTTACAATTCCTTACTATATAATATGAAAGTTTGTTGCTCTTCCAGACGTAAACTACTGAACGGATTTCTACAAAATTTAGCACAGAGGTAGACCATGATCAGAAGTAAGATATAGGGTACTTATTATCCCGGAAAAGCAAAGCCAAGGGCAAAGCCGTGGGTAATATTAAGAGCGTTAGAGTCCCCTTCTGTCTACTGTTAACTATGTAAAGTACTTACGATCATCGTTTATTTTTTATTTTTTCATTTTCTCCATAAAATTATGTTAACTGGAATAAATCGCTGCCAAGTTAAAATTGTGTACTATGGTACCAATTTATTTATACCTATTCGGGCACATTAAATATGTAGTTTAATAAATTCAAGAGAACAAGAGAAAATTAACTGGTATTATCAATGTTACTTTCCTAAGTTTGTTATTTCAAGAAGTAATTTTTTACAGTGAATTTAATACAACTTAAATTTTATTATCATTCGTGTTGTGTGGATTGATAATAAAGCTTTTATAGTAACACTAGCTTCTACCCGCGACTTCGTCTGCGTGGACTTGAGGAGAATTAGTAATCAAAAGAGATCCCGGCCAAATGCGAGTTAGAGTTGCGCACCGAGGGTTCTGTCCAAACTTACAGAACCGAATCACCTGGCTGCATAGGTGAATAAAGTCTACTAAAAGTAAACTTACCTGGGTGAATTAACTCAGGCGAAGGCAAAGTCGACGGCACCGAACATGAGAGCCATGTTAAATCATTCAGTAACAAACTTAACTTTGCCGCTGGAAAACTGTCGTCCCCATATATGGACATAGCGATCAATTAACCAAATACTATTATTCAATCAATTAACCAAAAACTTAAACTTATTCAAGTTTGTTTGGAATTATGCCTCCACGCATTACTAAGATAATAAGGTTGACAGACAGACATACAGACAGACAGACAAAGAAATGATCCTATAAGGGATGTTTTTTCTTTTGAAGAACAATACCCTAAAAAATATACAAAAATTCTAGGTATGTAGTAGGTAGCACATACATAAAAGCAGTCAAAATAATAATTATAACCTGTAAACACAACTTCCATACTAAATTATTATACCCCTTTTCCTAAAGGAGTAGATCCATCCCCGAGCCTCGAACTCGAACGACCCGATCCCGACGAACATGCAACCTATTTTTTAATGCGGGATATGAAATAACTGGGAGCCAAATTTCTACCTAGAAAATTATCTTAATTTAAGAAATATTTGTGAGATTTTATATACACGTACACCATGATCCAGAATTGGTCAACGTTGTACTGGTTTTGCAATGTCAACGTTACCAACTACAATATTCTTAAAAACGTTAAGTTATTCCCACCCATTCTAGAGTAACATTCTGAGAGTAATATTCTATCTCTAAGATACACGACTACACCCTGAATCGGTCAACGATGTACTGGTTTTATAATGTCAGTATCGTCACTGGAAAGGCAATAATACTAAAGCTCCATTTTGGCGAAAATGAGTTAAATACATCGTTGGATTGGAAAAAATAATCCAAGTACTGGAATACTGGACTGCTCCTATTTATTCATAGATGTCGACAATGTTTTCCACGTAAGTATAAACAGCCAAATCTAACCTAATCGAATTCTTCTTCCTACTTAAGTGTTTTCTTGGCACTACTTCATCCTTCATTGTGACTTATAATGGGTGTTAAGATTATGTTTTTTTTGTTTTTCTCTGACCAAGTAATAATGTCTGTAAGACGGTCCCGATTCTGTTCACCAGATCACGTATATCGGGTGGTTTAGCAGGTACCTGAGATGTACCATATTATTAGGTTTTTCTGTCAATGTTTGATCGCACTGACCACGGGCCACGGGAGTCGCTCAGGGACGTCTCGTCCCTACACTTGAATGCCTAAGTGTTAAACGCTTCTGTGGAAATTCAGAAGTCAGAAGAGGCCCCCGATCATCTGCGGGGTTTCGCAACCGCGACACCAGCTAGATTTATGGTAATGAAAGGATCCCCTACGCAATAGCCCACCTCTCAACCGGAAGAATCTATTCTCCTGAATTTTTCCTGAATAACTCTGGGGTTTTTAAGTGTAACTTCCAACTACGTAAGGCCGAGCTTTTCGCCCAAGAACCTGGTCCAAATGCCACAAGTATATATTATTAGTAGAAAACGTTTTAAAAGAAACTTATTGTTTTTAACTAATTCAAAGTTTGTGGATAAGACAGCGTGTTATTAGTTTATTTTTACTACTATGGCGTGTGGCGCAATGGTTACCATGCCGGATCGCCGCACCAAGGGTCCTGGGTTCGATTCCCAGCGAGGCGGAAATTTGAATGATGAATTTGAATTTCTGTTCTCGGTCTGGGTATGAATGTCCTTGTCTAGTGTGTTGTCCATGGCACCCACGACACAGGGAATCCTAGTGTGGGGCTATGAGTGTGTGGCGTTATTACTATTTATATAGCTCGATATATCTTGATTAAAAGCTTTGTTACATCATAAACAATTGTCTCTAAACTTTATAGGATGAAAATTCAATCATCTTGATAATTTATTATTTTTTCTTTCTTTTATTTTCTTTCTTGGATGACAACGCATGATACCTTTAAGTCTGATCACGGACGACTCATTCTTCTATGGAAAACGGTGACCATTTACAATCAGGTGACTCGTTTGCTCTTACGTGGCTATTCGCAAATTCAGAAGTATTTTAGTTATTTGTATTACACTTACGTCCGGTCATAAAATTGCCTATACCGGCCGTCTTGGTAGTCATTGACTATTAGGTGACAGCAGTAGATGGTTATTCGCAAATATTTTAATTTCTTACTCATTTTGATTATTAAATATGTAAAGGATTTGTATTTTTATTATTATCTCCTATGTGCCTATTTCTACATTACAGTAAGGAAATCTAAATTACACAGATAATATTTTGTCGGAATTTAAGATTTTTATTTATTTACAAAACAAAAACATTATATGGTAAATTTACTAAATTGTGTCATAATAGATATTATCGTTAACTGTGGATCAGCCACACCATCATACAGTGAATCTATATTAATCCGATAACAAAATATAACTTAGTTATGTCTAATGAGTAAATTTAATTAAAACCCCAATGTTTGACGACCCTGTAGCCTAGTTGGTAGCACTCTGCCTGCAAAGCAAGGGGTCCCGGGTTCGATTCTCGGCTGGGGCAGATATTTATATTTACTTAAAACTCCAATGTTTGACGACCCTGTAGCCTAGTTGATAGCGACCCTGCCTGCGAAGCAAGGGGTCAAGGGTTCGATTCCCGGCTGGGGCAGATATTTACGTGATGGATAAATATTTGTTCTCGGGTCATGGGTGTTACTTACTTACGTGTCGTCCATGTCATCTGCGACACAGATTAAAACCTACTGCGGGGGGTATGAGTGTGTAAGCGTTTATTTATTTATTTTAAATATTTAAAATAGGTACACATTAATTTCAATAAAAGATTTATTCACGGTATAATAGCTTTATGTCTTGTTCTCAGACCTACTTAGTTACCTAAACTGACATCTGTTGTTGATTAGCAGAACTAATTCACTGCAAAATCATAAATTAAAAAAAAATGTACACACTGATTTTTTTTTTAAGAAATAACGAATATTTCCGATACTAAACCGTCTTTTATATCCCTCTATCGGGTACTTTCACAATTTCTTGCTGTTATGTGGCGTATCAAAAAGTCCTATTTATTGATATTTCGGCTTTTAAGCGACGTATCACAATAAAACGTACACCAGATTTTAAGTTAGACCACCAGCAACACAACTGTGAAAACCACATTCAATTTCATCCAGTAGTTTTGGCGTGATGCGGTGTCAAACATACAGACAGACAAGATTTCTAAAAATGACAGATTTGCAATCTATTGCTCTTATTGAGTCCCCTGATATCAAATTTTCTTAAATATCTTCAATGTACAGACATTATCGAGTTACTGTTTTATAATATATATAGATAATATGTGCAGCAACATAACGCAGGTAAACAGGGATTTTATGTCCTTATTTTATTTTCAGAATTAGTAACAAATAAATATTATTATATATTGGCTTCAAACCATTAATGGCCCACTACTGGGCACGGGTCTCTCCTCGTGAGGAGGCCTAGAGCATACTCCACCACTCTGCTCCAGTGCGGATTGGTGGATTATTAATTAATATTAAATTGTGTTATCCAAAGACATTATAATTATGTATTAAGTTTACAATATTTTATAACTACTAAGGTTTGACGTTTTTCTTTATAATTTTATTTCCCTTAGCCATTTTCTTTGTCAGGGGTTCAACGTAAAACAGATTTGCTTATATTTTCTCGGTAATATACGACGGAGGCTGAACAAAAAGTAGTAAATCCAATTCAATATTCTTTTTATTTGCTCCTGGACCGTCACTATTAATAAGATATATTGGCGCACAGATAAAAGGGAGTAGTTTGCAAACTGAAAGCTATCAGATCGGTCTCAGTGCTCGAGACGACAAAAAAAGGATATTTGGCGATGGGCCTTACGATAACATTTACTTATTAGGAGAGTGACATGTGCATTAAGAAATATTTTCGAATGAACCAAAAACTTCTATATAATTTATCGACTTTAAGTACCATGTTTTTTGTACTTCCGCTGTTATTGTGCTCCAAAAACTAAAATGATTTCGTTTAAGAGCGCGCATTTATAAACTATAGTAACGACACGAGGGCCGGTGACGATATTCATAAAAGTCACAGTTTTGTTCGAAGCGAGATCGGAGATATGAACCATTTTTCAAACACCGCATTGGGTACAATGACGTACAATATTATATCTATTGTAAAGTACCCGGAGCGATTGATTCTGTTTATTTGTATTATTCTTTTTTCACCGTATTTCACGCAGCATCCATCACGCATTAGACACAAAAGATAGGCGTCGTTTAACATTAGCTTAACTTCTTTACGCTTTGATAACCTCCTGGGGTGTTCTTTTTTATGTACCGACTCAGAACCACAGACTAAAATAATTCAGTCCCCGTTATAATGTGTACTGGGGGAAATAAGGCAGCAGAAGTTTGAGATTTTGTGAACTTTGTGGTACCGACTTAATTGTGAAATATGCAGGCAGATGCGACTCTCGCGCATGTGTTTTGTTCCCGTAATGAGCTTTGTCAATAAGTAACGCTTTCCTCTATGTTAAAAGGTCCCTGGGGTGTCATTATGCTCTTGTATTCGTAAACATAGGTTTAAATAATTTGTACGTGGCCAAAGATTAAATATCACGGAGGTGAATAAGTATCAAATGTTCATTAGTTTGACTATAATTTTAAAGGTCTTTAGAACTAGGGGTTACATTTAGGGGGTTACATTGTGATTTCGAGTATCAGTGAACCTCATTACAACTTTAAAATAAAAAATAATAACAAACGCGTACATACTAAAATTCCCTTGCAATAGTATTGTATTCCCTGTACTGCGGGTGACATTGAGTATTAAATTATCTGCCTAGAATCAAACCCGGGGCTCCTCGCTTCGAAGGCAGGCTTACAACCAACTAGATGACGGGTCGTCAAATACTTCACTATCTTTAATACAACGTGAAGTTTCAATATATTGCATTGTTGAAAAATTAGGTTGTATTTTGGGTATGTATCAGTACATAGCTAGTGGTTTCGGCCCCTTAACTAGAGGTTAATACAAAACGTGTCTCATTCCCCTGCTCCATTTCAATCAGATATTTCCTGCAATTAGCTCCAATTTCGTTTCGAACCAAAGACAAATTGAGGCAATATTGTTAAAACGTCACGCTTACTTCTGACTTTGCTAAGTGGTGCCACAAATCTAAGATGGTACGGTGTGGCACTAAATATCGAATAGTGTGGGGGAATGTTACCCCAGGGAGGGCGAGGGTGAGCTATTAGCGTGGTTGAACCTTGACTTCGACATGAATTTGTTATTTTTATTTAAGCATACCATGGTAACTTTGGGTAACTTCGTAATTAGCTGCTTTGCAAGCAATGTCTTCAATGTTGTGGTTGTTTGTGGGATACTTCATAGTAGTTTGGCTTTACAATATGTAATTTGACAATTAATTGTGTTATTCTGCGACGGATTATTTAATAAAGACAAAATCTATAAATAAGACTAATTTATTTATTTAATTTAGTTCTGTCAAAACAATTGTAAAAATAAAACCGGTAATGTGCGTGTCAGGCCACGTGCAATGTAGGGTTCCGAAGTAGTAAGTTTATCGACTATTACTCATTAACTACTTATGCTAACATAGCCGTGATATTTTTCCTTGTAAATTCACCATACAACCTATTTTTGAACCTGTCACCTGTCACCTGTCCAACTCCAGCCGTTTAGCCATCAGGGGGAATACTTCTCTCTAACCTTAATTAGCAATTTAAAGTCAAATATTTTGCAAACGGATCCCTAATTCCAAAAATGATCTTAGAAGACCCATAATATTTTTGGAAGACCTTTTCAACGACACTCCACACGTAACGAATAAAAAATTCATCCTCACGTTACCTGTAGGGGAAATACCCTGAAAAAAAAAATGTTTTTCAATATTTTATTCTACCATTCTGGAGTTGGAATAAATATGTATATCCATGCCAAATTACAGTTTACTAGCACTAAGGGCCTTGGCGCTTTGCTTCGGACAGACGGACAGACGGACAGACGGACAGACGGACAGACGGACATGACGAAACTATAAGGGATCTCATTTTACTACGGAACCCTAAAAACATCAAACACTGCACCACAATCTTATGAAAAAATTGACACCTTTTTAGTTTATTATTGTTATTCATTCGTTCACTTATTTCGTTCGTTCACTTATTCATTACACTGCATATTGGTGATATTCATGGAACGCAGTTATTAAATATGACCACTAAACGGCCAGGGGTAAATGTATCACTGACATGAAGATAAGTGCGCTGCCTACTAGCAGACAATTGCGGGTCGATATTCAATTAAGATTCCTTTCAGTTCCTTTTTATTCACAAAACCAGTATCAATGTGCTTTTACTGTTGTAACAAAATTATGATGGACGTTTTAACGTGAATGTGACCATTATTACAATTTTGAAAAGGTAATTGCTGTTTTTACCAACGCGAACGCTTAGTACTTAACTTACCTTTATCTAGTAGTTATCTATACAAATAAATAAAATTGGAGTGTCTGTTTGTAATATTAAAATAACCGCTTTTTACTAAGTGCATTTGGATGTATACCTACATGGTAGATACATATACCAAAACAATATTTTTTACAATTTTTGTCTGTCTGTCCGTCTGTCTGTCTGTTTGTTCCGGCTAATCTCTGAAATGGCTAGACCTATTTTGACGGGACTTTCATTGGCAGATAGCTGATGTAACAAGAAGTAACTTAGGCTACTTTTATTTTAGAAAAAAAAACAGTTTGTTAGGCGATACGAAGTTCGCCGGGTCTGCTAGTTAGTTAGTACGTCTTTAAGAATGTTCTATGCCATACGGCACGTGGTCTTTCATTTCTATTTAAGCGGTATTTAGATCTAGAATGCAGAAAATCGTCAATTAATGCGGCCTTGATAGAAATGACAGCGATTAATTTTTAATGTACATTCTTTACCAAATTAATGCTTGACTATGGCGATGAAGTCCATGATGGAAAAAACATTAACTTAATATAATCTTATACATACACTCCATTTTTGAAGACTCCAACATCAAAATCAAAGAATGATCAAGTAGAAGAGTACCTATCATTGAGATGTTGAGTGACATTACACGAGATAAATCGTTGCTCCAATTTTTTAAACATTAAAATTAGAGAACTTAGGACCGTTGTCCTCTACAAAGAGATTATCTAACTTTAATCTTACGCATTTAGAGCAGGATTGTAATTAACAAAGTAAAGTTAATTACTAAGCAATGAGCTGAGTAGCAAAGTAAAACCAAGGAAAGGTTAAATATTTACTAGCCGTCGGAAACAACGCAAACAACGCTAACCTTTTTACCTAGAATAGATATAGAAGATAAACTCCGTGATAAAACTAGGGCAGCTTTACTTTTACTAAGAACTAGCCGTTGCCCGCGAATTCGTCCGCGTGGTATTTAATATATTTTTTTCTAAAACTTTTTTTTTCTAAAATAAAAGTAGCCTATGTTACTCCTTGTTACATCAGCTATCTGCCAGTGAAAGTCCTGTCAAAATCGGTCCAGCCATTTCAGAGATTAGCCGGAACAAACAGACAGACAAAAATGGTAAAAAAAATGTTGTTTTGGTATATGTACCCTATATACATCCAAATGCACTTCGTAAAAAGCGGTTATTTTAATATTACAAACAGACACTTCAATTTTATTTATTTGTATAGAAGATGTATAGATTGTATTGATAACTATACTGGCTTGAAGTTCGACGACATGACCTGGTATATCTGTTCTCATCTTCGATCACTAATAACATAACTATTACTAGTGATCGAAGGTCCTCAGCCTGTTTCAGCGAATTTCGTGGTTCTATAACCATCTCACGATAATAAGTAGCGAATTTATTGACATTTATAATGAATTGGACACTATTAAACAATAGCCTTGTGTATAGCAAATAGACTGTATGACTGACTGAAATATAACTTTTTTCAAAATTTCCGAAGTATCAACCTAATAAAATGCTAATGGCTGCCGACAACGCATAGCCTGAACCAATGGACTTTAAATAAGCTAACGCCCCAACTCACAGTCACTAATGGTTATTTAAATCGCTCTTTAGTAAAGAATCACAATACAAATTCTGTACTAAGGAGCTATTTAAGTACCCGTTAGTGACTTTGAGTTGGGGCGTAAGACTTATAAGTATGAAACTTTGTTAAATTTCTTATATTGTACGGGGGAGCACTTTGAAACGATTTTTTGGAAATTCGTGCCTTAAATGGGTGAAATGGCAGAAGTATTTTAAACACACAATATTAGGTACAAATTACCCACTACAAAAAAAGATCTTGTCCGATTTACTTCACACGAATGAACTGATTATGATGCGGTATTTTATTGTTTGCAAGCTGACGAGTTCGAGATGGTTCTGAGCTGTTCTGAACTGTTTAGTGCAAATAAAAATGTCGAAGGTTTTTAAAATTGATAGTGTTTTCACTCCGTCGCAATTTGCATACTTACCTATAGCTTAAATTGTTACATGTTTTAGTAGTTTGTATTGTACTTACCCAAGCAGAATAGTCCCAGTAGAGACGTGACAACGGCAACCGTGTCCATTCCGATGGTCTACTCCCACATATTAAAGCAAATTGAAGAGCGCAGTCTTCCGGTCACTGGTATTCATGTTTGTCGTTTGCGTCTCATCTGTAACAAAACTGTCTTTAAAATAACTCTTTATTTTATGGAAATAGCCGGCAAACGAGCTGACGATCCACCTGCTGGTAAGTGGCTATCGTCGCCCATGGACATCAGCAACATCAAAGGCATCACTGATGCGTTGCCAGCCAAGAAAGAGAGAAGAAAAAGAAGGAAAGAACTGGTTCTCAAGCCCCCAGGCAGAACACGACGAGTCGTTATCCAGGCGAACACCATGGAGAAATAATAATTGCAATAATGGTATTAATTAACAATTAAAATCAATATTACCAATATGATCCCTCGAGGCCCTACCAGCAGCGGGCCGGATTTAGTCGCCTCTTACGACACCCATCCGGCGTGGGATTGTGGTTAGTATTCTAAGCCGCCCCAATACGGCTAAAACTTGGTATGGTATGTCATCCAAATATATGTAAATTAACTCAGGTGAATAAAGTCGACGTCACCTTTTATTTTAGTACTAGCTTCTACCCGCGACTTCGTCTGCGTGGACTTGAGGAGAATTAGTAATCAAAAGAGATCCCGGCCAAATGCGAGTTAGAGTTGCGCACCGAGGGTTCTGTCCAAACTTACAGAACCGAATCACCTGGCTGCATAGGTGAATAAAGTCTACTAAAAGTAAACTTACCTGGGTGAATTAACTCAGGCGAAGGCAAAGTCGACGGCACCGAACATGAGAGCCATGTTAAATCATTCAGTAACAAACTTAACTTTGCCGCTGGAAAACTGTCGTCCCCATATATGGACATAGCGATCAATTAACCAAATACTATTATTCAATCAATTAACCAAAAACTTAAACTTATTCAAGTTTGTTTGGAATTATGCCTCCACGCATTACTAAGATAATAAGGTTGACAGACAGACATACAGACAGACAGACAAAGAAATGATCCTATAAGGGATGTTTTTTCTTTTGAAGAACAATACCCTAAAAAATATACAAAAATTCTAGGTATGTAGTAGGTAGCACATACATAAAAGCAGTCAAAATAATAATTATAACCTGTAAACACAACTTCCATACTAAATTATTATACCCCTTTTCCTAAAGGAGTAGATCCATCCCCGAGCCTCGAACTCGAACGACCCGATCCCGACGAACATGCAACCTATTTTTTAATGCGGGATATGAAATAACTGGGAGCCAAATTTCTACCTAGAAAATTATCTTAATTTAAGAAATATTTGTGAGATTTTATATACACGTACACCATGATCCAGAATTGGTCAACGTTGTACTGGTTTTGCAATGTCAACGTTACCAACTACAATATTCTTAAAAACGTTAAGTTATTCCCACCCATTCTAGAGTAACATTCTGAGAGTAATATTCTATCTCTAAGATACACGACTACACCCTGAATCGGTCAACGATGTACTGGTTTTATAATGTCAGTATCGTCACTGGAAAGGCAATAATACTAAAGCTCCATTTTGGCGAAAATGAGTTAAATACATCGTTGGATTGGAAAAAATAATCCAAGTACTGGAATACTGGACTGCTCCTATTTATTCATAGATGTCGACAATGTTTTCCACGTAAGTATAAACAGCCAAATCTAACCTAATCGAATTCTTCTTCCTACTTAAGTGTTTTCTTGGCACTACTTCATCCTTCATTGTGACTTATAATGGGTGTTAAGATTATGTTTTTTTTGTTTTTCTCTGACCAAGTAATAATGTCTGTAAGACGGTCCCGATTCTGTTCACCAGATCACGTATATCGGGTGGTTTAGCAGGTACCTGAGATGTACCATATTATTAGGTTTTTCTGTCAATGTTTGATCGCACTGACCACGGGCCACGGGAGTCGCTCAGGGACGTCTCGTCCCTACACTTGAATGCCTAAGTGTTAAACGCTTCTGTGGAAATTCAGAAGTCAGAAGAGGCCCCCGATCATCTGCGGGGTTTCGCAACCGCGACACCAGCTAGATTTATGGTAATGAAAGGATCCCCTACGCAATAGCCCACCTCTCAACCGGAAGAATCTATTCTCCTGAATTTTTCCTGAATAACTCTGGGGTTTTTAAGTGTAACTTCCAACTACGTAAGGCCGAGCTTTTCGCCCAAGAACCTGGTCCAAATGCCACAAGTATATATTATTAGTAGAAAACGTTTTAAAAGAAACTTATTGTTTTTAACTAATTCAAAGTTTGTGGATAAGACAGCGTGTTATTAGTTTATTTTTACTACTATGGCGTGTGGCGCAATGGTTACCATGCCGGATCGCCGCACCAAGGGTCCTGGGTTCGATTCCCAGCGAGGCGGAAATTTGAATGATGAATTTGAATTTCTGTTCTCGGTCTGGGTATGAATGTCCTTGTCTAGTGTGTTGTCCATGGCACCCACGACACAGGGAATCCTAGTGTGGGGCTATGAGTGTGTGGCGTTATTACTATTTATATAGCTCGATATATCTTGATTAAAAGCTTTGTTACATCATAAACAATTGTCTCTAAACTTTATAGGATGAAAATTCAATCATCTTGATAATTTATTATTTTTTCTTTCTTTTATTTTCTTTCTTGGATGACAACGCATGATACCTTTAAGTCTGATCACGGACGACTCATTCTTCTATGGAAAACGGTGACCATTTACAATCAGGTGACTCGTTTGCTCTTACGTGGCTATTCGCAAATTCAGAAGTATTTTAGTTATTTGTATTACACTTACGTCCGGTCATAAAATTGCCTATACCGGCCGTCTTGGTAGTCATTGACTATTAGGTGACAGCAGTAGATGGTTATTCGCAAATATTTTAATTTCTTACTCATTTTGATTATTAAATATGTAAAGGATTTGTATTTTTATTATTATCTCCTATGTGCCTATTTCTACATTACAGTAAGGAAATCTAAATTACACAGATAATATTTTGTCGGAATTTAAGATTTTTATTTATTTACAAAACAAAAACATTATATGGTAAATTTACTAAATTGTGTCATAATAGATATTATCGTTAACTGTGGATCAGCCACACCATCATACAGTGAATCTATATTAATCCGATAACAAAATATAACTTAGTTATGTCTAATGAGTAAATTTAATTAAAACCCCAATGTTTGACGACCCTGTAGCCTAGTTGGTAGCACTCTGCCTGCAAAGCAAGGGGTCCCGGGTTCGATTCTCGGCTGGGGCAGATATTTATATTTACTTAAAACTCCAATGTTTGACGACCCTGTAGCCTAGTTGATAGCGACCCTGCCTGCGAAGCAAGGGGTCAAGGGTTCGATTCCCGGCTGGGGCAGATATTTACGTGATGGATAAATATTTGTTCTCGGGTCATGGGTGTTACTTACTTACGTGTCGTCCATGTCATCTGCGACACAGATTAAAACCTACTGCGGGGGGTATGAGTGTGTAAGCGTTTATTTATTTATTTTAAATATTTAAAATAGGTACACATTAATTTCAATAAAAGATTTATTCACGGTATAATAGCTTTATGTCTTGTTCTCAGACCTACTTAGTTACCTAAACTGACATCTGTTGTTGATTAGCAGAACTAATTCACTGCAAAATCATAAATTAAAAAAAAATGTACACACTGATTTTTTTTTTAAGAAATAACGAATATTTCCGATACTAAACCGTCTTTTATATCCCTCTATCGGGTACTTTCACAATTTCTTGCTGTTATGTGGCGTATCAAAAAGTCCTATTTATTGATATTTCGGCTTTTAAGCGACGTATCACAATAAAACGTACACCAGATTTTAAGTTAGACCACCAGCAACACAACTGTGAAAACCACATTCAATTTCATCCAGTAGTTTTGGCGTGATGCGGTGTCAAACATACAGACAGACAAGATTTCTAAAAATGACAGATTTGCAATCTATTGCTCTTATTGAGTCCCCTGATATCAAATTTTCTTAAATATCTTCAATGTACAGACATTATCGAGTTACTGTTTTATAATATATATAGATAACTTTAAGAATGTTAAAGTATTATATGTCCAAATATGGAGTAAATAGCTGAAAAACTACCACACGAGCAATTGTGTGTTGTCAGCATAGAAAGAAAAAAGAAGAAAACAAGAAAGAACTCTAATGTGGACAATTATTGGTAACGGAATTACTTATGTAGTCAAAAATCCAAAAAGGTTTTTTGAATGCTCAAGAAATCAAGAAAATTGTACTTTCCTACAAATATTTGCATACTAGCTTTTGCCCGCGGCTTCGCCCGTTGTAGAGTGGTTTTGAAACGAAGTTTTTACTTAATTAATTTAGATTTATAGAACCATATTAGATGATATAGATTTTTTACAAATCCCGCGGGAACCCTGAGCTTTTCTGGGATAAAAAGTAGCCTATGTGTCAATCCAGGGTATAGGCTATCTCTTCTTAATTTCAGCCAAATCGGTTGTGGCGTGATTGAGAAACAAACATCCAAACATCTTCACAGAGTTTCACATTTATAATATTAAAATAGGATTAATAACATTTACAACCATTTCACGTGAATTAACGAAATAAATGACATGAATAAGTTATAAAATCAAAATATCTAAACGACTTAAGTTGATTAAGTAAGTGGACGTCGCTTTCCGAATTCTTGTTCTAATGTAAACAACTTCAAAATATTTATTTATATTATAGAGACTGTAAACATCTGTCAAAGAAAGATTTGAAACTCTTAAAGTTGTCTTGGTGAAGCTTCCAAAATTATCTTCACGTGTATTTCTCAATATTGCCAACCGATTTTAAGTTTTGTGAATTAGTAGTAAGGTTCAAATATAAACATTGAATAAGATTGAATCAAATTTTAATAAAACATACAAACATAGTCTGTTCACATGAAAATCCATCACATGTGTTAAAATTGCATTTATTTATTTAATTTACTTATTAGTTTAGTGAACACACTTTACACTTAAAACTAGTTTTGTTATTATTTCAAAGCTCACATTTGTTTTAAAAATATTTATACAATGAATCCTGCGCACACTTTAATTTAATTTCGTTAATATACCAACTGAATTTTACTAAACATCTGAAATATTAAGACTGGCATGTGTATTTATTGTAACTGACACTTCCACCAAAATTCCAATAAGAATCAATACACTGATTGAATTGAAATACAACGAGCTTCAAGTACAAAACAAATCGATAACTAAGTTTGTTTACGCGTGTTTAACTTTGAACCTTAATAACTTTTCAAAAGATTTCAAATTAAATATCTACGATTGTAGGCTAAAGGATAGAAAGCGTAACTCTTTTATAATCTGTTTACAATTCCGAAGTGAGTGGTCCTTATTTAACATTTGACTGATCCAAATTACAATAGTCTGGTTAAATTGCACTTGATAAAAACATCCGCTGTACTGAGTGGGTGAGCCTCAGTGTGTGGTGTGAATGTTGCTACACGACGAAAACTAGGCTAACTATTACTTTACATACATATAATAAGAATGGGAGGAACCAATATTTCATGTCATTTTGCCGGGCACTAGTTTCTGCCCACAACTTGCGGATGTTTGAAACTACGGACTATTATATCATCCGTCAAATAAAAGTTCGAAAAGTGACGCAGTTTCATCTCAAGTTTTAGTAATTCTCAACGTATTGCTCAATAAAGCAGTTTATATTTATTAGATTAAAATACATAACAATCTTTGCATATTAATGTTAATCTTGTGGAATTCTGATTCTAGGCTAGGCTAATTAAGTTTCAGGTAAATTCATTTTTGACCAGCAAAATTTATTTTGGAAATTTCAATATATAATATTTCAATAAGCGCATCTTGAAGCATCATGAAAACTTAAATTATCGAATGGCTTAGATATATTATAATCGGTGTTAAATTTGTTTTGAAATATGCACTCATGACAGTTAACAAGTTAACAGTCGATATTAATCATCTGTATCAACATCTAGTACGCCTTCTTCAGCGAGCTGAATTACTAGGCTAAAAAATTCTCAATAAAAATAAGGGTACTAAAAATGTGCCGAACTTTAAGATAAGCAAACTATAAAGTTATTAAGGATAAAAAGACGGTACGAGTAATAATCCCTATCAGTAACCGACAAGATAAAGATAACACGAGTATTTAGCAAGATTTTCCTTTTAGTGAAACATTGTTAAGCCTTTTTATTATTTTTATAGGGCACCAATAAAAATATCTTCGTAATAAGATGGTGCAGTAGCTGGTGATAAGATATGCGACACATGTTATAAATATATTATGTAGATTAAGGGACGACCAATAAATTCGCTCTGAACATTATGATAACGGATGTGCTCCAGTGTTCTATATCTCGACAATATTACTAAGGAAAATGTTAACATTAAATTTGAGCTTGACGTTATTGCAGACAAGCTAATTCAGGTTGTGGAACTAGAATATAGATTTTTATTAGGTTAAAGAAGAAGAAAGAAGATAAAAAAATTAAAAGTAGTAAACACTAATCACATAACAATCATATTATTATTTATCTATCACATACATATCTGTCCCGGTAGGAAAATGAACCTGAGACACTGCCAACTGGTTTACAAAGTCGTAATCGACAATCGAAGGATCATCATCGGGATCAAATTAGGGATGCACTGAATTTTGTTACTTTTCTAATTTTTCAAAATAGTTTTACAAATTGGTCAATTTCCAAATTTTGTGAAGCTACTCTTGTTTTAATTTCCATTTCAACAAGCAATTTAATAATAGTTAGATCTGGGTAAAATATACGTATATTAGAAACCACAGTTTCTTTTCAGCCAGCAACGCGTTGGTGATTCCATGGTGACGGTAGTAGACATAAAAAACCTTTACATTTACAATTTTTCCGCAAAAAACTGTTTTCACAACAATTTTGCATAATCAGTCATAATGTGTTTGCCTCATCATTGTGGGTAACGTGTGGAAATGTGAAATGGAACTTCATTAGTACTATTCGAGCCGAAATCGAATTTGGAATGGGCAGCAATATTGAAATTTTCGAGATGAATGATGATTGAAATTTGGACAACAGCAATATGTAACGTTATTGAAATGATTTCGGGTATTTGAATAATATTTGGGAGTAAAAACAACGGTTGTCAGGACTTTCATTAGTATTCGATTTTTAGATAATAATTATAACGACTTCGAAAAGTAGATCTTTACGTTTTACTACCTGCTTAAGAATTTCATAAGCAAATTCTTATCGTACATACTTGTTCTATGTATAATCATCGATATCAATCAGTCCAATGTTTCATACGTAATGCTAAATGAGATCAGATAGAGAATTGGGATTTTAAAAGATGAAAATGTATGTATTAACCTTCAATAATCATTTATATCTTCAAGATTTGTTATTATTGTTCTATTAAAAAGTTTTCTAAGATATTTTGACTCTTGAGAGCTAAGATCATTACTTGAATTTGTTTCTCTAAGTTGTTTATTATTAAATGCCTAACAATCTTTTGGCTCTTCATAGTTGGGATCACAAGTTTGGTTCTCACGATGCACATAATTATGCCATATGCGCTTAGTAAGAACGGTTAACCAAAACAAACGTGGCCAAGGTTAAGTTCATAATTTATTGCCACTTGAACGTTGATGGGACACGCTTCAACCAAAAAACACTCAGTATAAACAATGAACTCTTTTGAGTATTGCTTCGAAAATCCTACTGTATTAAATCATTCAAAATGTAACTTTCAATTAATTGCCTTAACAGAAGTAGCTTAAACTATTAATAATCCCACAACGTGTGCAAAGTTGATCAAGTGTACGAATGTACCTCGTTAAATAATGCCAATTTTGCTTAACTTGGTCGAGTCTACCTGTTGGCAAGGTTTCCCTGTGTTCATACCAATTAAAACTAGCTTTAATTGACCATTCTGCTAGTTGTGCTGTAACAAGGCACTTATTACACACTGATGCTTGTTCTTGAACATTTATTTTACTTTGTTTATTTGAATAAATATTTTACAACCAACTTATATAAGTGGCAAAAGTTGACAAAGCACTAAATTAGCGTAACTTTATTAAATACTTAATCACAATCACAACAGTCTTAACTGGAAACTCTCACATTATAATCGGATAAGAACAGCAATGACAATGCTTATGAAATATGATGTAAAAATGTACACTAGTAAAAATACAAATCTTACAAAAAAGGTAGTAGATACTCATGTTGTAATAATAACACAACCCTATATGCCGAGTCTCTAAAAATGTCATAAATATTTCAATAAACTTTCTGACTTTTTATTTGTCTGAAGTTTATCGAAAAAACTTTTTGTGACAACATCAACATCGTTAGTTATGTGGCGTCACTCAAGACATAATATGACTGTTGACTTTTTACTTTCGAGGAGTGGTTTAGAGATAACTTTAGCAAATGCACTAAGCGCTGTGCTTCATAATGTTTATTTTTCACACACCACTGGCTACGTCAACATAGTTTATTAACATTGTAGATTGTATGCAGTGCTGGTTAATATTATTTCTTACGAGTATACTATGTGGAGTACTTAATGTATATATTTGGAAATTCCAGAGAAAAGAAATTATGATTCGTTTAGGATGGGTGTGCGATGTTTGCGAACAGCTCTTATAAGGCAAATGTCGCACGTTTACGTAAATACATAAACGTTTTTGACTGGCTTAGTGAAACCAAAAAAATACATGGCCTCAAAAAGCCTCAAGCCTACGTGTTGAGATCACACGCAGCGGTGACTGGTTATGGTTAGTCAATGTTATTTTAAAAAATAAATGGAAACATTACTTCTGAATTATGTTTGTTTTGACGAAGGCTACCATATTTACTGCGTGAGGGAGCCGAGTGTGGACGTGTATTAGACCCACACAAAGAGCGATTGATTGTTGGGTTCGTGTAAAATATGAACCGCGCTCTACTTTCGGAATTGATTAATTGTGACTTGTGACACAGAGATGTGTTTTTAAGATACAATTTAAGAAACCCGTCTGCTTATTTGTCAACGTCGAGCCAGTTTTTAATTGCGACTATCATTAACAGTTAAATGGAGCTGCTACAAGGCAATCATAGTTTTGTTGTAACGGGACTGGCACAGATTCAATTTGGAATTTCATAGTTAAGTGTAGTCTTATTGTGTGACAGTTAGAATCAGTGGCTTCTTGCCTTCGGCGTTAAATCAATCGTCATATTTGATAGGTTTTGCTTTGATTTATACTTTGTTTTTGATAATGTGAATTCATAAAAAATCAGGACAAAGATAATTTCACTAAATAATTTATTTGATGGAACTGAGATACTAGATCCTTCTTCGATATTTTCATTCAATATTGGTATCGAAAATTGTAACATCACAAAAGAACTAAATACTGAAGAAGACTCATCGGCTAAAATTGAGTCTTCTGTAAAATAATTATCTTATGATGGCAGGATTATGTCGGTTTAACGCGTTTTATCCACCAGCCTTAGTGCGTGTACTGTCAAAAATTGTGCAAGTTTTTGCCAGTCTCCGACAAAGACCGCTTTCACAATGCTATATTATTGTTCGTGCGGTCTCGACTGACAGTTCACGTGATGTATTGGGCTTGGGCAGAGGATTATTTTTGCCCATTTCACGAAGTTTGCATGCAACTATTGTTTGCAGCGGAAGCGGCGTTACAAAGCGGTTAAGAGATTATTGTCAGTGAAATAGGGATCCTGTGAATTATCGAGATACGTAACTTGATGCTTCTTGAAATTAATCCTAAGTCTGGGGGTTTCGTTTTCGTCCAATTAAATATCTTTTAGGATAAATTAAATAAATGGTCTACACTAAGTAATGTAAATGTACAAGTTATTAAAAGTTAATTGCAAGTTAAAAACTACTTGCACAAAATTTACGGGTTTTACTGATGTAATGAGGTTGTAAAGGGTTAAAGGTAAAGTCCGGTTAAAAGGGTAAAAGTTACTTGTGAACGTTAGCATTTTTTTTTTCTCCAATCAAAGCGATAACAGATAACTAGTGTTGTAGGTATAAGTATCAAAAAATTTTTACTGATACCCAACACGTGTAAATACAATATGTAAAATATAAATCCTACCTAACTCACACTTTATCTCCAAGAAATGTATTTTTAAAAGTAGTCTTACCAGTTACCACATTATGGAATGAAAAAAGTCAGTAGCAGCGTTAACACCCTGGCTTTATCGAGTCAATAAAAGGATGGTGTTTGCATAATATGAACTGAGGGCAATAAAATAAAGACGGGAGAGGTCTACCACACCTGTGTCGTTTAAATATATTTACCATGTTTTGTTTGATAAAGTTGAAAAAAGTTTACAGTTAATAAAAAGGATTTTTAAGTTTTTTTATATAATATTATTTAATTATAAAAAATGGTAAACGTATTACTCGGGTGAGTTGCGTGGTCTGGGTTAAAAATCTTTACACACTCATTTTTTGGGTGCGTATGACTGATCCGCGATGGCCTTATTCCTGTCATACTACGAGAATAATGTCAAAGCTATGTTCTACAATATAACGACGGTTAAAAAAATATTTACTATTTTTTAATCGACTTCAAAAATGGAGGTTCTCAATCTTGATATATCTACATACGAGTATATAAATTACGTGTCACGTTCTTTGTCCGCGATGGAATCCTAAACTACTTAACTGATTTAAATCAAATTTGCACTTTGCAATTTGCAATTTTAAAGATAGGATAGCTTACATCTTAAAATAAAAATAAAAAAACTTTTGACAGAACGAAGTCTGTCCGGGCAGCTAGTTCAACTGTATTTTTTGTGAGTGTTACCTCATAACTTTTTACTGGGTATACCGATTTTGATGATTCCTTTTATATTCAAAAGCTGGTCTTTGTCACGTGGTGCCGTTGAATTTTGAGCGAGATCTGACGTGCAGTTTTTGAATTATCCCTAATAATGCGTATTTAATTGACTTCGACTACGTTGATGATTTTATTTTGAAGTCTGTTTGTAAGAATTATGTAATTGTAATTAACAATATTCATCTTCATGATTCACTTTAACGCATGACCCGTATGAGCTATTGGGGCAAATTGCCGGAACCGTACATTCATTCACAATCCTGTATTGTCTTGCTTTTGTCTGCCAATCTACAGCATCGGAGCTCCAATTCTAGAACAGTAGGTTCTAATCAGAACATGTTGTGGTTCAGAAGTCCTTGTGTACATAGGTAAACGTAGCATAGTACTGAGTGGTGTGGATGTAAAAAATTTAAACAGTGACATAAGAATGGATGTAAGCTACCTCTTTTATGAAACGATGAAAGTAAAAGCATAAAATGTGGTAAAATAATAATTTATAAAATTCTACATAAAACTGACCATAAATATACAGAATGTGTTTAAAGTATAATATTATAAATAATATGAGGTTTATATTTTCAAAAATAATACGAAATCAGTGTCATAAACTTTAATAAGTATATTTCGAACGAATGTGAGACGACATTGTTCTAAATTCTTACTAACGTGTTCCAAATTATGGAAACAAAATATTACCATTGCTTCTGTGATTCACACAATTTATTCTTCTATACGTAGAAACTATTCAATTTATAACAAAAGATTTCAATCGAATGTTAACGCCCACGCTAAAACTAGTAAAGAAGATTCTTAGTATCGAAATAATATTGTGATAGTGGCGTTATTATTTTAGAATTAATGTAAGTGTTTAACATGTTTACTTTCGTTATAATAATAAAAGTGTTTGAATTATTTAAAGCTTAGGTACTTTTTGTATCATTGATGATGTCGTTACTTTGAAATAGTAATGCTAATAACGCTTCACACTCATAGCCCCACACAAGGATTCCTTGTGTCGTGGGTGCCATGGACAACACATAGAGACAAGAACACTCACACCCAGACCGAGAACAGAAATTCAAACTCATCTTTCAAATTTCCGACTCGCTGGGAATCGAACCCAGGACCCTTGGCGCGGTGATCCGGCATGGTAACCATTGCGCCACACGGGTCGTCAATAAAATTAACATTGTGTTCATAGAGCTTGTTCGTGTAATTTCTATTAAGCTAATCACTTCTGAAATTAATTGCAATTAACGGATCTTATTTTACAAACACATTTACCGTTTTTTTAATAGTTAATATACAACTGTAAATAATTAAACAAGTGCTTTGAGAATATAATATGTGTTTCATTTAAAAGTTGACAAAACAACAACTAAAACTGGATGATTTATCACATACTTGTTTCAAAAAGAGAAAAAATATGCATTCTCCATCATGCGATTTGTATTCAAGTCCAAATAAAACGAAATTCTCTTTATAAATAACCGAAACCATCTTTGAAGTTTGAAATAGAGATGTCAAAATGGCGAACGAACAGCAAAAGTTTATTTTATGTTACGATCTGTGGCACCCGATCAAAGTTTAACACAATTGTGTTACATCGATAAAATATTTATTTACGATGCAGTTTCAAAGAAAAATGTATCGTAAACAAAGTTGTGACGGAAGAGACGGGTGATATTTTCCAGCAAGCGTGTTTTGGTGCTCACGTAAGAAAATTATTTCCATAGCCAATATACCTACGAGTATATTATTAAATGTTTAAAGAAGTTTTTATATCTAATAAAATAAAAATCTTGTGTCACGGTGTTTGTCGACCACAAACTCCGAAACGGCTCGATCGATTTTTATATTTCTTGTGTATGTTTAGTAGATACAATAGGTAATAATCACCCTCGCATTGCTTCGATTTTCGAACAGACCCCAAAAGATTTATAGTAAAATGTAGCCCATCTTAGTAGAAATTGAGCATTATTTTCCTAAAAAAAAAATAAGTCCAGTAGGTCCATTAGTAGTAGACTCTATTCGGTACAATAAAGGTACAAAAAAAATATCTCTTTTCTGCATAATATTAGCATTAATATAATTAGTTATTAGCACTTAGTACGAGGTTGGCCGAATAAGTCCCTGATTAGTTTTAGAAAACTATACGTAGATTTAAGTAAAGCAGTCTGCGCATAACAATATCATCGCAAACACTAGATTTTCTAACAAACGCTATTGCATTGGCATCCCTAACTCGATTGTCAGAAGTTTTTAAGCCGTTCCAAGCTTTCCGACTGCTAAACGACTGCAATTTCATTATAGAAAACTTCAACTAATCGACCCAGAACGAGCGCCCCAAAGTTTAGATCGTTAATGTGTTCTAATATTATATTATTTCGGATTTCATGGTATTGTATTATACATGTGTAATAGTAAAATTATTATGTAGATCCATCAAAGTGAAACCGCCTGTTTCACTTTTTTTCCATTCTTACGAGGCGTTGGTAGGGAATAAATTTGACTGTAGAAAATACGAATACATTCGTATTGAATGAAAACTAAAGTAGAACATATTCTTTTTAACTTGTAATAATATGACAAAATGTTTTGCTTCATCAATAATTCTATTCCTATATTACACAATCAATATAATAATGTGAATACAAAACTTTGTTTTCGATTGTTAAACAAGGTCCTAATATGACCATTTACTATAAAACAGTTACAGTTCTATCAAACAATAGTTGCCTTTGTGCCGGCCAACCTCATAATATGTAAGGCTCATTATTTGACACGTTGATACAAAGAGTCCATTAGAAGATTAGAATGTATATCTTTGTGACAAATTTGAACTAACGCAGGCAGAGATAAGCGATGTTAGAGATAACAGTTTGTGATAACCTTTACACGGGATTATCGTTATTACTCTCCAGAATGGACCAACAAGCCAGTTTACATGTTTTGAAGCCGTTTGCTTAAGTTTTCTAATGTATATCTCATTGGTAAAATACTAAAAGATGTTTAAAAAGTCGACAATATAGATTCGCCGGTACTGGTCCTGTCTGCTGACGAAAGGTCTTGGGTTAGATTCCAGATTGAGGCAGATCCAGCAGAAAAAAATTTTTTGTACAGTTTCTGTACATCCATACAACCTTTTAGATAGTATAATATACAAACCTTAACGCTGTTTTCCATTTAATTGGTTGGGTCACTAAACATATTATGTACTTATAATTATTATTAAGTGTGTACAATGTACAATTCATAAAACAATATTTTTGCTCTGGGAAATTTAAACGTCAAGTAGCTGAGTAAAACAGTATTTTTACAACGTCCTTACAAAAATGCCAACGTGAAGCGAAAATATGGAACAGTTTAAAAATCATACAGTCGGAAATTTAAGACCCATTGTGAAATTTTTAGCGCTATCCCGAGATTTCATTGTTGCAACACCAAAATTATACTCTTGACCATAACCATAAGCCAAATAAAAGAGTTGCTTTCATTTAAATTGTGATCCGAACATTTATTTCAAAGATATTATAATAAAGACATTCTATACACACTTACATGTACGTACTTGTTGTACAAAATATACATTGCACATTCAACAGCAAGTTAAGTTAGAAATCATAATAGTTATTACATAAATATTAATGGTTTTTTGTTTGAAAAAAATAGAAAAACTCTATCAGTAAAACACTGTATCTTCTTTTGTAGCTGGAAATAACTCAAAAAGCGTTTTAAAATACTGTTTGCGTATTAGTTAGTGCTACGTGTTATCTCGCCGTAGTTTCATTCTATTTTCCTTGTAACCGAATGCATGCATTGTGTATGCACATATTGTACGGCGTCTACCGAGAGGCGCAGCTGCGCATGTAAATCTTGTCGACCCAACTATAAAACTCTGAATAATTTTACACGCCTGTGGGCGAAGTGTCAAATTTTCCACATCATTAAACCTTGTTTTAAAAATTACCAACAGTTGCGGAGAGCCCTCGGGCGCGTATTAGTTTAAATTATCTTCGTAATAATACGTTTGATAAAATCAGTTATTTTAGGAAAATTCCTCGTTGGAACGCTGTTATTATAGGTAGGTACATGTGAAGCATGAGAAAAAAAATATAACTACTTTTTATTGATGTTGGTGGTTATATTCAACTGCCGTTTGAATTCCGGTTAGTAAAATTTATTTTATTTTATTTGCACATGGAATGCTTGATAGAAATTGCAACTGATATTAAATATTTAAACGTGTTAATGCTCATCGCCTGTAGTGTTTACTTAAAGAACATAATATTGTTTACAGTTCTAAAGTTTACAGTTCTAAAAATTCTTCATTCGTATTGATTGAGAAAGTAGTATTCTTCCAGTAAGTCCTGATTGACTGTAAAATCCTAAAGAGCAATAAAGACTTAATTGGCAACAATAATACTTAAAAGACACTCCGAGCCAGAAACAAACGTTCAATGAAATTTTTGAATAGCTAAAATAGCGTAAGAGATATTACGTTTTAACTAAGGTTGTGAACTGGGTGGGTTTGAAATCAACACTACTTTACTGAACTAATGGCCGGCAAGATAAGTAAGTTAAGATACTTACCTTATGTGTGTCAATCCTAAAATGTGATTTCTTTAAAAAATGATTTACCGAATGATTTATTAGAAATCGACATTGACAATTACTAAACGTTCTGTCATTGCTACTGCATCAGAGTACATTTCCGCGAAAGCCCCGCCTTTGATCTGTCGGAATTTCTCGAGTTGGCGGTTGATTCATCACAGACGTTTATTTTGGTCCACGTCGTCTGCTCGTCGTGATGCGAGGTTGTTTAAGGCACTTTTCTTATCGTCAGCGCGAAAAGAGTGTTTTACTAGCGATAATTATAATGATTGGAAATAATATTGTTATTAAGTGAAATTTTTATTCTATCTCTCCAAAATTTTTCATCCATCGTCTCATTACAGCCGGCCCTGGAGTAGGAATAATAACGGAGATTCAATGATTTAAATAAATATTGCTCTTAGTTTTTAATATGCGTCTATCATCTAAATGATTGTATTAATTATGTATTCCGTACTCTAATACGCAAATTGAAATTAATTTTTTATTTTTTTTTTAAATAAGTACATATTTTTCTTTAATATTTTTTTGAAAAAAAATTGTATTATTTTTTTAAATATTTTTTTGAATGTTTGAAGTTTCATTTTTACTATGTGTCCCAGCACACATTCGATTTTTTGTGCTCATTTCACTTTGGGAAAGTAAATACTCACACTCGAAAAGTTTTGAGAAGTAATTAATTAACATAACATATTTTTTTATATATGTACTGATTGAAATTAACCAAATCTAAATATTAACACAAGGTTACTAAAATACGCACATGTGAAAATAAAATCAGTAGGACTGTTTCTGAAATTAGCACAGGCAAACAGTCAAATAGATTGATTTAAACTCAAGATCGACACAGTTGGGCTTATCACAAGATTAAATAAATAGGTCACGAATATCTAATACCTTTAAACGAGCAATTCTTGTATATATTATGTATATTCTGAGTCTCGGAAACGGCTCGATACGATTTTCATGAAATTTAGTATGCCGGGGGTTGTTTTGGTTTTTCAAAGAAACATTGAATAATAAATTAAAAATGTGAATATAATTTATCGTTCTAAATATAGCTTCAAGTAAGTAAAATAGTGAGACGATAACCTAATCCTGTAACGCGTGGCGAAAGCGCGACTACGTTTGCTCTGGAACGGCGAGCGTGCCGTTAACCGCAGCGATTAAACAGCTACATCGAAGTTGCACAATGTTTGACCACATGTTTCCACCATCCTACCACGCGCACTATCAAAATATTGACTCTCTTATCCGCATCGGGCATTGTGGTACTTTAATACTTACGAGTGTGACCACCTTTTTATTTGCTTGCCCCATTAGCCGGCACTTAATAGTGTAAGCATGCATATTAAAAAAATATTTGGTTAAGTGGCAATGACGCTGAACATTGAAAATCAACAAGGAATTTCATCTTATCAATCTCATAACTCGCTTGCTACCTAGATGTTTTTTACTTAAGCGGCCCCAAATAACCTCGTTAACGCCATTTATTTAGGCCCGTTTTTTGTCAAAAGGGACGTTAAACATAAAGGGGTGGGCATTGTAACAATTAAGGAGCCGTTAGGGTTTAAAATGTCACCCCTTCGAGAGTCCATCGTGGGTGCACAGTCCAAAAAAGTGGTCAGTTTTTATCACCTGAATTGGAAGTCACAAAATGTTTATCGCCACTCAACGGCATGTTGATTTATGTTTCCACCCCGGGACCGAAACTCGAGTAAAATGAATTTGATTGTTTAATTGGTCATTTATTTTAGATGATAACGTCGGTCACAGCACTGCTAAAGCTGCTGAAGAGGCTCTTAGATAAGAATAAATGGTTTTTTAAGCCGAAAAGTGCCTTTTTGGTTTTGTTTGCATCAAGCTTATGGATTAATAGGGATAACTTCGGTATAGACATCGGCTGTTGATCTAACTTCAGATTTATCACACATAATTGCTGAGGAGAACAATATCTCATGCATTATGGATCGCGTTGGAAAAATATGTTTTGTGCTTAAAGGCCTTTGAGGCAAAAGTTATGAGTTCATAAAAGGTGGCTAATGACCGGCATACACTTTTTGAGGCCCACCCGGAAAGTGGAAATTAAAGGGTTATCTTTGAATTACGCTTAATTAGAGGGTCTAAGAGTACAGATTGAATTTCAAAGTCTTTGATTGATGGCGTAACGTCAGCATACCAATTCCGATAAAAACCTGTAACAAAATAATTAATAATGAGCGTTTATTGCGTATAAAGAAATGTATTGTCAACTGCTTTGGTAAGAGAAACATTTTTAGAACACATTTTTGTTATTATACTGATTTTTCATAGTTTTTATAAAGTAATAATCGTCATATCGTCATCAAAGTCATCATATTGGTAAAAGATACATCTGGGTTCCTATTGAGGTTGAAATGTTGATTTTCTTCGGAACATCCCGATGAATAATGGTTAGTGTCATTTACAATTAGACAAACTCTTGAAATAGCAATAAAATATAACACATTAATTAAAATTTAAAGACTTAAAAGTCTGTCTTTATCCGTTTAGTAGTGAATGCTACTGCCTCTCAAGATCATCGCCTGCTACGATACAAAAAAGTAACAGAAAAATTGTTATAATATTAAAATTCAATTTCTAAGTGATATATTCAAGCATAAGTGAAGCAATTGAACACAATATTGAAATGTTTAATCCACTTCATTACCTTCGTTCTGAGAGAAAACGATTGTGGTAATGAAATCTCTTTCAAAATTCAAAGCTCCAATATCACAATGAACGCTTTATGAATTAGGTTTAGAGATTCCATTACATTATTTATGGCGGTTAAAATCGACGTCTTAATATTTATAGCACAACTAATTACAAAGCATTAATTGCATTATTTGTTTACGTTTACGAACCGATCGATTCAAAAGGTAAGTGCGAGTGCATGAAACAATATACCTACATGTTATACAATAATAATTTATAATACATAATACGTCACACATGTATACAGTGACGTAATTTCATGTCATCGATTTCTTATTTATGACATCCCTGGAGCGGAAGTCAGATAGAGCTATCTTAATACCCAGATTATAGAAGTCTTAATATTAAATGGACATAATAATATAATTTATAAAAGTATATCACGTCTGACTCAATAACCATTGAGGAGTTTTTTTAGTCAGGACTCACTAATTCCCAGCGTAGTATGTAATAAATGCAGAATATCTCTTATCTATAGGTACCTAAAAGCTAAGCAAAGCTAAGCAACAACCCATAATTGTCCCACTGCTGGGCTCGGGGTCTCCTCTCACAATGTGAGGGGTACAGGCCATAGTCTACCACGCTGGCCAAGTGCGGATTGGTAGACTTCACACGCCTCTGAGAACTTTATGGAGAACTCTCTGGTGTGCAGGTTTCCTCACGATGTTTTCCTTCACCGAAGCAAGTGATAATTAACTTCTAATACGCACATAATATTTGAAAATCAGAGGTGCGTGCCAGGATTTGAACTCGGTCCCCACCGTTCGCGAGACCAACGTTCTAACCGCTAGGCTATCACTGCTATAGGTACCTACTAATATATATCTAAAGAGGAAAGATTTGATTTTTTGTTTGCATTGAATAGGCTCCGAAACTACGGAACCGATTTTAAAAATTCTTTCACTGTTGGGAAGCTACACTATCCCCGAGTAACATAGGCTATATTATATTTTCAAAAAAAATTAGGGATCCTTAATAAAACTCAAATAATGTAACCCAAGGTGTAAAAAAATAAGAAAACCGAAGGAAAGCGAGGGCGGTTACTCGTACTATATAAAATGATAACGGAAGGCTCTTAGTTAAGTATTCCTATGGTCTGTGTGATCAAGCCACTATGACGGTAGGATCTAACAGTGCATCGGTCATGATTGATACGTGCTTTGTTGTGGTTTTGGTCGAATTCCATAACACGAGACGTAATTACAGGATTATCCGTCCAGTTGTCAGAATGGGGTCCGGTACAAAGTGCGGTTACCTTCTCACTAGCTAAACTATAATACGAAGTAGGAAACTATGGTATGGTAGTGGTAAGTGATCCAATTATAATATTCCTATTCTGGTCAAGGAGAAACCCATAAGCGTACCAGGTAACTAACTGCTGCTGTGAGATTGCAATCGAATTAAGATAAGATGGTCGAAATGGGTTGGCGTTTGATAGAATGACAGGTAAATAATTTTTAGAAGATTAACGCCCCAACTCAGAGTCACTAACAGTTACTTAAATCGCTCCTTGATACATAATTTGTATGGTGATTCTTACGATTAAAGTAACCGTTAGTGACTCTGAGTTGGGGCGTTTGTGACCTTAACGCACCGGCGTTTGTCTCCTCAGGTTAGATTGGTTTCAAGCAATGAAAATGCAAAGTAGTAAACGCTGAAAAAGTTAATGATTAATCTGGTTTTATTTTGATCAATTTTGACAACCTGATGGCAGTATTTCAGTCAAGGCTAAGCAAAAGTTTGATTTCGGTAATAATATGCAGATTTGCAATATTATTTACTTTTTAAACGGAACGCATCATCATTTTTCGCTCACCCAAACAAAGCAAGTTGTCATTTAGTACGAAAAATAAATAAACATACATCTTAACGCACACAATATCTCCGAATCCAACAACAAAGTACCTATAACGACCTCTCATGTTAAGTTACTGCTATCACGCTTAATTTATTAGCCACATCGCTTCATACATTAACTAAACAAACGAGGCAAGCAAAAGCAGAAAATTAGGAGCATTCCGGGCTTCGCATGAAAGCCGCCACATTTAAGACCCTGGAACCTATGCACAATGGCGTATTGTTTCCGAAACCCCGCGCACAATGGACCAGTGTTCGCCCATTCCTCTCTTAATTCCTACTAAATCCTCGAAATGAAGAGCAGTCTGAGTGGCAATCCGTGAATTTCAATAACAAACGCTTCTAAGGAAACTGTATCGTTATAATTGGTTGAACAAAAACTGAACGCTAAGGACCTACACAAAGAGTGCCTTTCATTGCAGCTGGTAGCAAAACACTCGAGAAATCTTATAAGCGAGCTTTATTTTATAGTGCTGTCAAAATAAGTGTGCATTACAACTCCATGATATAAATTTCAGTACAACTTAAACATGCGTTTGCCAAAGAAACGTGGTAGTGAGTGAGTCATATATTTTAAAACATAAATATCCTTTTTGTACTTTGAGTGAAGTAAGATTAATTCTTGTTTTACAAATCAAAACAAACATTATTTTAACAAGAAATAAGCACTTAATAGAGGTTGCAAAACATTAATCTTGCAATCATCTTGCGCCCGCAGCTCAAACAAACGACGTTTTAATCCAATGAAAGGACAATAAGTCACTATTAAGATTATAAAGTCGGTTCTGGCGATTCGCGAGGCAGTTGCCGAAACGACTTCCAGTAAATTCTGGATAACGTCAATGAAACAAAATAGAGATCGGCATCGGATGTGGGTGGGAATGAGACAGTTAATTCTAATTATGAGCGTATTGTGAGGCGAATTTTATTGCTATCTCATTGGTGCGCTCATTACGTTGCCAAACGTAATTGTGCTCTATTGTCCGCTTGACGCCATTTTTCTGCAAAGCGTGTGAATCTGAGCGAGGGGACATGATGGTATGCTTGCATAAAAGAAATTTTGGTACTATTATGGCGATTCTTTTGAGTATCATCTTTTAAACTCTTTTAAACTAGTGATGCATCGGTTAAGTTGTTTTTGATTTTAGTCAGAACAAACATCGGTGTTGATACAAATTTTACAGAAGAAATCCTCTAGATTAATTAAAAGTGTATCAAATTTGAAAAGAAATGTTATATTTAAATACAAAAGATTATTAATACTTGTATGAAACTGTTACTGAAAAACCTGTTAAAATTTTGCTAAAAGTATATATTGATATACATGTGTATATCGAGGGTTTATTTCGGTACACATGTTGGCGCTTCAGACAACCACTGATGGACTCTAAAGTTTCATCGCGGCCTGTCGGAGCGATTAGCGCCCTGACAGCTAATTTATATACTCAACTTACTGTTCTATTCCCGGAGGGAGGCAACCATAGAATCGAGGCGCATAGATGGGACAGTATATTTAAATATATCTACATAATACATGCAAATTCATTGCCTTGTATACAAACTTGTTACAGATAAATATTAAAGTATTTTTAATCAGTTTTGTGTTCCTATGTACGAACATGATTATGTTATGTAGGTACCTATTTGTGATCAAAAATAATCTTCGTCTATGATGTATCAATACAAGTTTTAAAGTCGTGGAACTAGATGAAGCCGAAATAATTAAAAATTTTACATCATATTTTTCATTGGCTGTTGGCGGTTGGCAATAAATATATTTTTTCTAGCCATGCTTATCGGAAAAGTCCTTTAAATTTTAAGACGTTTATGCTATATGATATAACAATAATATAAATAAAGCAAAAGTATACAATAATGTTACGTAAAACTATCGCAAAACTATCATACTTTGCAACAAACAATATCATTACCGACTAAACCCGGCAGCTGGTAACGCTCACACCTCATTGCGTTTTCCATGACATTGATTTCCCCATAAAAGATATCAAGTTCTGCAATAATGTTAGAACGTACGCCTGATTTATTGAAATTTAGATTCTGTACGCTTAAGGTTTCGATATCGAATATTGTGTGAATAAAATCTCAGCGTCATTCTGGAAATACAAACATGAAGACATGATAATAAAAGAAAATATGGCAGATGTTGTTGTGTAGTGCATTTTGTTGTCCATGCAATTTTCACTATTTTATTTTTATTTATTTATTTATTTTACACACATTTTACATAATAATGTTTTCAAAACTAGGGTCGGACTTGCAAAGCACGCAGGGTTTATGTACATATGTCCGACGAGTCGTTCATAATACATAAATTTATTCTAAATACATAGGCAATCATCGTGTAAGTAGATAATAGGCTTTCAGTTCATTTTTATATATTTCACTATTAGTGTAGATAGTTTTTAAGGTATCAGGTAACTCGTTTAAGCAAGTTTAAGTATTACTATTATTTCTTAATTTTGTTCTCCATAGTGTAGTATAATTAATTTGGATAATTAATAATTTTTTGAACACTAATAACGCCTATAACAAAATGACTGAATCATCCCCTCTGGATGTCTATAACATCACCATGTCCATTGCACTGCATTGTTTCAATAACAAGCAACCGAGGGCACTTTTCATGAACCCATTGATTCTAAATCTGGAAACATTGGAATGAACTCTCTTGACAAATAATTTAAGTACAAATTGGTCCAACGATTTGCCGTAATGGATCTGTAAAGCTGTTAAATATTTGAAGTGCCGCAAAGGAAAGCAATTCAGTGTCAGATATTTCTGCGTCAGATATTTCAAGAATGTTTACTCGTACTATCATTGCTTCAATTTGATTATGTCAATAATCTATGATCATTAAATCATGATAGTAATGGAAAACAAAAGAAAGGCCATGCGTCCAATTGCCAATAGGTCATGGCACTGCCGTCTTAATTTGAACACCAATCTCCACTTACCATCAGGTGGGATTGTGGTCAAACATCAACTTATTTATGTAAAAAAAAGGCCATTGACGCTATGTCAACCAAAAAAGGCCCCACCCATTTATTACTCTATCCATTATTTCACCCAATCTACTAATGTAGATTCTCTCTAATGAGAGGGAGGTGGCTAGTTTTGATTGATGTGGGTCCAAAATCTTTCATAAATGACTTCTTTGTGACGTCTAAGAAAGCCTTCGACTTTTCATATTCGTTTCTCAGTTTCCATCTACATTTCATACCTTTAACAAAAACATTAATGGTCCTAAATTGGGCGTTGAGCGTTTGTGACATGTAGATGCTCTATTTAAGAAGATTATTTCTAATTTTTTTATTTCACTTTACAGCATACTGTGCCTTAAAATCCGCACTTAAGTCACGCTTTCCCAAATTTAATTTTTATTTTTCCATCGTGCAAAAACTAGTAACTTTGAGTTTCTTTATGCTCTACTATCATTAGACAACTTCATCACGCAAGACACACTTTACTATAAAATAGTGTACGAGTGACTTAAGCTATTATTTCACGGCGCGGCGGCGTGAAGTTAGCGCCCGATTTAATTTTTCAGTTTTATTTTGTAAACTACTTAACAGCATACCTACACGACTGTTAAAATAAAGCAAAACACTAAACGCATCCATCTGTAACATAATGAACAAAGTTACTCAGAAGTTAATTCATATACATCTGTTAATATGTCACTTATCATAGTTACAGTGCCATAAATTAACAAAAATCGTTACATCGCACGAGTATACCATCTCCCTAAAAGCACGCCTGTTCGTAGCATGGCTATAAATTACAAAGCGACGACGCACTAAAATAGCGTAACACCCTAACGCCATGGGAACCATGGGCCACCGCGACCCCGACAAATCTGTCGCCCGGGTTCGAATCAAAAAGATATTGACAGAGACATCCAAACAAAGATTAGAAGCGCCCTTTTAATAAACAATTTATATCGCTTAAGAAATTCCTCAGACAAATGATAAATGCATTAGTCACGCCATGAAAGAACTACGTAAATTGAAATGAGGAGGAAACAATAAGGGAGTGGGACGCAGCCGGAAGCATCGCAGATTTTTCCCTGTAATCCCGAACAACAATGGCGTTCAGAGCCATGTCTACCTAGAACGTACTGCCTTTTGTTTAATTAATTATTCAACGGATGGAATAATTAAGCTCAAATATGAAGCCATGATTACTGCGGAATATTCTAAGCGTAATACGCAATATCGGGTAAGCAATGTCGGCATCCGATTCACGTTGCTCTGATCAAATCGCTTCGAACTCGGGATAACTTGAGGTTACAACTTCGCTTCACTGAGACGTAACGAAATTTGTTGTCTATCGAAATAAATAAATGTAAGAGTATTTTGCTCTTGAACCCTGAATAGATAAATTCTTGAATCAAAACAAAAACGTAACACATTTACTTAAAAATTAATCAAATATTTAAGACAAACTATTCGATTAAGTTTATGTAACGAAATGATTCCCAACAGCATTTTTTCTACGAAGTGGGTTAAAATTAGACTGAAATTTGAAACCGGCCAATCTCAATGCCAAGGTCATTTTTCACGTGCTTCAAGCACTATGTACAGTTTAACAAGTAAATATTCCATAATAACTACGAAAAATTAAGTAAACCTGACTAGTTACTAGTAGCTACTAAGATTTTAAGTAGGTAATTTGAAGCGTTCATTACATGTGAATTGCAATAGCGGTCGACAGGTGTGGGATGCATGTCAATCCGAGTGACAAAATTTATTGAGCACAATGTGGCGTCGGTCTTGGCTGTTACCTAGACGGCAAATCTAAGACATTCAGTTCCACAGAACATAGTAGGCCTCCTCTACTAAATCCTCCATTAATCACAATCGAAACGGCTCGTGAAGTTCACTTTAAGCTTCTTCAATCATACTTTAATATTATAGATACCAATGCCCTGCAGTGGCAGTTGAAATGAACTTGATTTATAAATGTTATAAACATGGTTTTCCAATTTTTATATCGATTATTTGATTACCGATCAGCTTATAAACTCTATCCACTAATACAGATCAATAACCCTACCACACGCACACATTCTTGGTACCCGTAATTATCTAGTCAATCGGTATCAGTCATTTTCCGATTTGGCAGTCGTCAAAGGAGTAATCAAATGGAAACGTATGCATTATAGTTTCATAGCACTAGTACATCATCAATCAGAGAGCTTTCGCAGTTAGCTGATAATGTATCGCCAACATCCAACATTTAATTGTTGATGGATCGCGACAGGCCCTAACCGACGTTTTCACGGTATCGCGTAGTTTGCGATGTACATACTTTTATCTACAATATTATACGATACTTCGTATGTATTATTTTTGCAACACTTGACACTGTTTTTAGTTATAAATATGTCCGCTTGTGTTAACTTGGATCTTTATTTTCCACGTGAATTTTCTATAGTGAAGCGAAAATAACATAAACTTTAAAATTAATCTAAAAATATATGACAGCTGGAAATATTGTATTTGGAGATGGAGATTTACATTTTATTTTGGATTTATTTGTGTCAAGAACCAGAAGAAGAAGAAGAAGAAGAATTTAAGTTGTGTAAAACAAATGTTGTGTGCATATTAATGTTAAAAATGTTACTCTACACAAAAGCTAAATGGGGCTTAAAAACTTTTGTCTTAATTAAGCAAATTATAGCGAAATCATATTTACAGTAACCTCTGAAATCTATTCTGAAGTATCGGTGCCTTCATATACGTATTGGAGATACAGGTCTTAGTAATTATCAAATACCACGTTACCAAAAGGTCGGATTAGTGTAAAGAAATTTACTAGTAGATAAAATAATACAAAAATTTCTTGTACGTACAAATATAATATTTCAAATTTCGAACCGTTAATTTTACGGGACAATTTATCGTATTGGACAAAAGAGCGATTCTCTCCAGCCACGCATACACATTATATTCGATACGGATTTATTATTTTGTCCTCGGCTACCCTCTTTTAGGTCTGGAAGCGATACGTAAAATGACGGAAGGTACGAAGGGCGGTAATGGGGGAAAATTGTACTTTATTCGATTTTGATAGACTTGATGATGGATTTAGATCCAGCTGTCACTCACCATTTTGCCGGTTTTCAAATTATTCTGAGTGTGTTTTGAGGAATCCTGTTATGCAAAGTTTGTTTTAGATTTTACTATAGTAAAGTAGTTTGCACCCACACGTGTGTGTTTGAAATATATACGAATGTCCTTTCGTTCTGAAGTTAGACTTATCTACTAGAGTAACAGGATACACGATGTTGTATCTATTTTAGCACCATCTACTTATACCATAAAATAAACTCAACAAAAATACAAACAAAATGCTTTAAAATGACATAATTATTATTAATGCTTTTTATACAAGTAGCCCAAAGGAGCAGACGAGTCCTTTAATTATGGGAAGTCACCAATGGACCCGTAAAAAAAGTATAACGGACACGTTGCCGAAAAAATAACTGGGACCAATAAATACTCAGCTATTATCCGAATTCAATAAAAATGATCATAATTGTTTTAAGTGTTCCCGCGAGCAATTTGTCTCACTTTACTGAGAAAGATAGCGTTAAGGTAGTTTTATTTAATTTATAGCTACGTATTCATTCTTCTCGTTTCGTATCAGTTTTGGGAGCGATCGCCCACATCACCAATTACCTATTCGATAAGGGTTTAATTTATGACTCTGCCTTTCTGGCTGCGAGGAGAATTAAAATTCATTGTTTCTTATCCTGGAAACAAAAGATATGCCGAGGTCACTGGATATCTTGCTTTATCTGTAACAAGAATAGGCTTTTAAAGCGAAGGGGCGGCTGATAGCGAACTCGGAGGAGTAATTACGTGACCTCCTCGAATTGGAAATGTTGCTACTTGTCCCAGTGATCCATTTAACATAAAGTTAACTTATGGTCTCATGACAAAGTCTCGAACGAAGCTGGAATGCTTTTGCTGTTAAATTATAATTTAAGAAGATTTCATTGTGTCTCTATACAAATAAATAAAATTGGAGTGTCTGTTTGTAATATTAAAATAACTGCTTTTTACTAAATGCATTTGGTACATATACCAAAACAACATTTTTTATAATTTTTGTCTGTCTGTCTGTCTGTCTGTTTGTTCCGGCTAATCTCTGAAATGGCTGGAACAATTTTGACGGGACTTTCACTGGCAGATAGCTGATGTAACAAGGAGTAACTTAGGATATTTTATTTTAGAAAAAAATAGGCGATACGAAGTTCGCCGTTTCAGCTAGTTTAACATAAAGTAAACTTATGGTCTCATGACAAAGTCTCGAATGAAGCGGGAATGATTTTGCTGTTAAATTATAATTTAAGACGATTTCATTGTCTATATCAATGCAAAATAAAGTTGACACTGTAAACTTGGTGTTAGTAAAAGATAGTTTAACTCTGTAATGCATTATTATTTAGCTCTTGAAATGTTTAAAAATAAATTAAGATACAAAGACATGTTTTTGCCTAATAATAAATTACATTTATCATCCGTAGTAGTCCACAAAAGAAACTTCTTTCGACAGTTGCATGACTCTAACCACTCTATTGTTTAAAGTCGGCATACGCCATATTTTGTTAAAACCATTTCGAATGCAAATGCGAAACAAACTGCATACGAGGAACAAAAACAGCTCCAGCAACATGTGCGGTTTATTAATATGTATGTAAGCGACGGATACATAAAACTTTTTGTTTCCCGTACTTTTCGCGAGATCCTTAGCCGTGACCTAAGTAGGGCACGTCTCGGTGTAAATATGCGCATAATTGTACAGTATTGTATGTTAAGCATGAGTCCACAAACTGTTCTACTATTAGGATGGGATGTATCCGTTGGTAACTGATGACCTCTGCTGACACCGTCGTGTGCTACGGGATTATCATAGGATGTCCATAGGTTTCGTATTACATAGAAGCGACACGAGGACAACGAAAAACAAGTATCTTAAACTAAAGATAATATAAAAATTTCATAAATTTAGTCTTAGCTTCGAGATAGTATTTAATTTTGAAATTAAAAGTCGTCTGAAATCATAATCATCATCCCATGAAAACATAATGTATCTCACAAGTAATACCTACATATTATATTGTTTGATTGATTGTGCGATTGCCAAGTCAATCTATTTATTTAAAACATAAAAGATTTTTAATATTGATAATATGGTCACTATAAGATGTTGTTACTTGTTAGGTTAGCTAATTACGTAATAACTTAAGACAGAAGGACCCTTAAGTAGGAACTGAATAAATTAACCGACTTGGTATTACATGGATCTCACAACTTTTTACGGTAGAAGAACTGAGTTGCGAGACTTGGTTTTTTTTACAAGTTTTGTTTTTGATGGCATCTCATTTCTTTTTGTACATAGTTCTACTTTTTTTCCTTTTACAAGTTACCTTTGAACATAATTATATCTAGGTACCTACCTACACCTATTATTCCATTATATTATATACAGGTACACTGATTCATTCACTGCAAATGTTACTTTGTTATACAGGTACAGTAATTCATTAACTGCAAATGTAACTTTGTAATCCTATATATTTATATGGGATTACAAAGTTATTTATGCAGTTGATGTATCTAGAAAACTGGACCGAAATTGCAAAATATTTTAGTTTTTCCTTAATCTATACACTAAACACTAATTGTGTTCCAAATTTGAAGTTTCTATGTCTGCTAGAAGTGACTTACGGCCGGTCTCAATAATGTACTAACAGATGGAAGACTGTGGATAGGGCTACCATTAGTATTTTATCTGTCATACTTGTCAATTTTTCATACGCAAAAATTGACAAGTATGACAAATAACATACTAAAGGTAGCCCTATCCACAGTCTTCCATCTGTTAGTACATTATTGAGACCGGCCGTTAGAGTTTTGATGATCGGTCAGTCAGTGAGTGACGAAATTAAGAAACTTTGACTAGTTATAATTCTTAAACTACTGGTTCAAATTGAATGAAATTTGAAATATACCGTGTTTATACAATGCCTGCTTGGTAACAAAAAATTCAGGCTTCTAGCTTTATCCACAACGAAGTTATAGGGGGTCAAAAATGGCCTGAATTGCTTCGAGAAAAGGATGGTACGGGCCGGGCGTGCCGCTTTTTTGCTCGACTTGGCGGGGGCACTGCCGTGCCCCCACATAAGTATCACGATAAAATTATAACTATCTTTCTCCTTTTACGTATTATTTACTAACTTAATAAATCATTTAAGAGCTATTCAGCATCGCTTTACGAGCTGTTAGAAGTCAGTTGTTCAAAACATTTACGATCTTGTCTGTAGAAATCCTTTATCAGAGGATTAGGAGCTATGAAGCGGAAAATCGCTTACTCGCTTGCTGACTTCACTGGAACCAAGTTTGTGATCCCAAACCTAGTTTAACCTAGTATATAAATATGCCATTATACATCACAACTGATTATTGCTTATTATAAGTGCTGATTTTAAGGCAATATTTATTGTTAAATGTAAATAGTTTTCATTTTGTTAAACGTATTCGACAAATATGGTATAATAACTAAACCTCAGATCTAAATTATAGGTATGCTTATGAATTATGATTCACCAGTGCTCTGCCCGCGGCTTTTCCTGCGGTTTTCCTATATCTTTTTCCAGATCATGGTCTACCTGTATGCTAAATTACATGAAAATCTGTTCAGTAGTTTTTAACAAAATAGTTACAAACATTCAGACATTCTAACAAACTTTCACATTTATAATATTAAGTAGGATATGTTTCGACATATACCTACATACATTCTACCTATATTAAAGTCTCCAAAATCATTTTAAATTACAGATTTCATCCCGTTACAGTTTTAATAATTTATAATGTCACTTCTAGTATTCGCTAAGCTTTATTATTCACTAACAGTGTTTGTTGTTCAATAGTCCGTCTCAATGTAACGATTTGAAATTGAATACCTTGTTTGTTTAAGGACAATGTTAAAGGTTTATTTTTAATATTTGAAACTTAATCTCTCTTAATATTTTTTTAAACAATTATTTTTTAAATTAATCCCTTAAAATAAACACCATTAAGTTCTGTGTTTAAAACATCTTCTATCACAGATAATGAAGAGAAAGAAGTCAATCAAAATCAAATCAATCGAAAATTTTCTGTTAACACCATTAACACAAGTTTACCGAATTACCATAAGTCAGAAACTATTTTGTTTCTAAACATTAAACAGATATTAATTTTTTACTTATTTTTTTCTTCTCTCTTAGCCGACAACGCACTGGTGATGCCTTTAGTGTTGCTGATCCGTGGGCAACTGTGACCGCTTGTCATCAGATGGCTCGTTTATCAGATAATAAAAAATACGACATTTCAAAAAACAATATTCGAAAAACATACACGAGTATAAATATTTTCATGTAAAAATATTTGAGGAATTACCTCAATTCCTCATACCTAGAGACTATCATCAAAATTTAATTTTAAAACTTATGGAAATCCTATTAAATAAAAGATTTTGCCAAATCAGGTGATGAAAACAGAGTTGTGATATAACAAAAATCAAAATACAAAAAAAAAACACAACACAATTACCAACTTCCTCCTTTTTTATTAAGGTGGCTAAAAATGTATATTTTAGATCTTATGATCACAAGCGCTTACCAACGATTAAATAAAGATTATATACTATAATGATAATCCATTTTGTTCTTTAATCTGAGTGATTACCAAACTTGCAGTAAACGGAAGCCGTGTATTTTTATCCGTGTTTTGACAAGTAATACAAAAATGCAGTGAGCAAACCCTCTGAAAGTATCAGATAGCGGTATTACACGAACTAAATGTTTCTATTTGTATCTGAAATGAATGTTTCCGGCTTTTTACTACTCTAAATTGAATGCTGAAAAAATACTTTTAAAAGCTATTTCTTGTGACGCATATTTTTTCATAATATGATAAAACTTTTGGAGTGAATTTATTAATTATATTAAATTTACCAACATGAATTTAGAAGAGCTAATAATAAGTACCGGCCGACTTGATTGTTTTTATATTTTTTTAAGTACTTAATTCTGGTTAATTTATTTTTATACATATAAGGATAATAAAATTATAATCAGCTTTGCTATTATGAAAGCTTCCATTGTTTTAGTGCTAGCTCCCCATTTGTACCCAATCCACAATTTTTATAATAGCAGATATCTCATAGCAATTTTTTTATTAACAACAGTAACGACAAGGGCATCAACGATGTGTTGCCAGCGAAAAAAGCGCGGGAGACCCTTTTTTTAATTGACAGTTGCTATTGGCCCTAGCCTTTACAACTTCACGCGGACTGAGTTTATTGTGTTATTGCGCGGGAGACCAAAACACATAAAAAAACACGTGTTCCATTTGATAAGTATGGTATCTAATTAGTGAATCAGTACCGACGTAAACGTAAAGACCTTCACCAGAAGGGACCTAAAACCAGGCTTCAGCCATTGAAGTGTAATGTCATAGAACAGACATCTCAAACAAAATATGTGTCCCGCCGGGAGGTTCTATTTTCAAAATTGAGCTCCCTATCGCCTTTCAAAATCGAACGAATCCATTGAAAATTGAAGCCGATCGGTGCCAATTCA
This sequence comes from Thymelicus acteon, assembly GCA_951805285.1. Taxonomy (NCBI): domain Eukaryota; kingdom Metazoa; phylum Arthropoda; class Insecta; order Lepidoptera; family Hesperiidae; genus Thymelicus; species Thymelicus acteon. Next base: position 6,749,712 of record OX638219.1, on the reverse strand, counting down.
TTGGGACATACATTGTGTTCGCGGTTTCGGTTCTATTCTTTTTTTATGAAAATAGCCGGCAAACGAGCTGACGATCCACCTGATGGTAAGTGGCTATTGTCGCCCATGGACATCAGCAACACCAAAGGCATCACCGATGCGTTGCCGGCCAAGAAAGAGAGAAGAAAAAGAAAGAAAGAACTGGCTCTCAAGCCCCCAGCCGGAACACGACGAGTTGTTTGGCGGCTGACTCATGCTCAAGGGTGGTAGCTATCCAGGCGAACCCCATGGATAAATAATAATAGTAGTAATAGTATTAATTAATAATTAAAATCAATATTACTAATATAATCCCTCGAGGGGTCCTACCACCAGCGGGCCGGATTTAGTCGCCTTTTACGACACCCATCCGGCGTGGGATTGGGGTTAGTATTCTAAGCCGCCCCAATACGGCGAAATATATGCTAGTAATAATACTTCAATGGCTTCAGCGGACTAAGACACGAGTAGTGGTGATTGGCTTGGACTCGAGATGGATGTAGTCCCTACACCCTAAAAATTAAAAATACGTTATGATGTATAATAATATGATGTAACTTTGTTTCTTAAAGTATTATCCGCAATATCTGAGTTACGATAATGGTTTCAAATGGTGTCAAATGGATATTTAATTTGCGTCCAAAATCAACACAAAATAATTCATAATTGGGTGTATAGGTACTAAGGTATGATACCTATGATACCCCTCATAGGTGTAGGTAAAAAGATACCGTTATGTGTAATAATTCTTGATAAAAAATAACCGACTAAAACATTAAGGATAACTTAAAAACTACTCGTTAGATATTCCTCAATTTAAGTGGGACCACATGACAAGCACCAGCTTTCGATGAAAAAAGAATCATCAAAATCGGTTTACCCAGTCAAAAATTTTGAGTTAACAAACATAAAAAATACAGTTCAATTGAATACCTCCTCATGTTTTGAAGTCGGTTAAAAAGGGCTTGTAAGCAAAAATTGATTTCTTAACATAATTGCCAGTCGTCTTTTTACGTTTCTGTCTCGATACGCTACCAAAGTGACTCAAAAAAGGAAATGAGAAATAGAAAAACAAAATGCAACGCAAAACATTTTTAAAACTCGAGTTTTTTGCCTTGAAATGAGCTCTAAGTAGGTAATACTTTTAATTTCTTTCAGCTAAGAGCAAAGCAAGAAATATTTTTGCTAATTCATCCTTCGGCCGTTATAAGTGGCGGACGGTTCGGGTCGGAAGTCGTTTTTTTCTTTTCCAACTCTTGAGTCTTGCAAAATGTCTTCAAAAACGACTTTACCTCTCTTAAGTACATTTTGACATCCTTTTTACACTTATTTTTACAATGGTGTAGCACTTAGCGCTCTTTGCTCTTCAAGTTTACGCTATTGCTGATGAGATGCTAAAAATAATGAACACAGAGAATTTTCTGAATAAAGAAAATATTATTATGTAAATACAAATATTGAAAGTAACGAAATAGTTGCTCTGGCTATTATATATATACCTACATTGTGTATTATTTAGGTCAGTATTTGTGGGAGCATCTATCAGTGATTGTGTAATCTGTGAAGGACTTCATCTCTACACGTCATAATGTTTGCAAGATCCTAATAATTTCTCAAGAGTGCCACTAATTCAAATTGTAAAATTATTAATATTACCTATAATAATGTTATTAAAATTTAACAATAATATTTCAATCCCATATCAGCTGAATTTAGCTATTTATGTAAATGCGAGAGCGCGAATATTTTTATAACAATGATGGTTTAATTAAAAAATTTGTGCTATCATTATTCAATAAATAAAATCAATTAAAGTAATAATCAAAATTCATCTATCCTTCGTGTACCCAGCTATTTAATAGTAAACAAACGTATCAAAATAAACAAAAAATATTAATTTCTACTTACGCATTCAAAATCCAAAAAAAGTTCTAAACCAACACAAACACCGGTCACAAAATTTAAAAGCAGAATGTCACGTTTTCCGTAGCGCGGTCAATTCGAATTTCGCGCCAAATCATTAACCCGCGTCACGCTGTTCCCGCCTCGAGGTTAACTGGGAACTAACAACAGTCTGGCCACCGGTCTAGACGAGGCAGATGTGCGGCGTGCGGGGGGTTGCCCGGGGGCGAACCAACCCCATTGGCTATAGTGGTTATGGCGATAGTGAGCATTTACCCGCCGATCGAGTTCTTGCATTGATCAAGGAAGTGTGATTATGAATTCGATAGTGTCTTAATAGATTATTGAATTGTAATGGTAGAGATGTGCGATCTTATTGAAATGTAAAATAAATAAATTGTAAAAGTCAATATGGCTTTTATCACATAATATTAACATTGATAATATTATCATTACTTTTAGCAATGTTTAGGAACATGATATTAATAAAAAATGAAGCATTTGGAAGTTTTCTTTTTGATCGTAACAAGTAATTTATTTGTATAATAAATTAATACTGGATACAATTAAACTAATATGTTGAAATATTTCATACTTGACATACAGTGATACAGTTGTTTTAATGGAATCGTCATAAAAGAAAAATATGTACTTCAATCAGTTCAAACGCAAAATAATGTCGAATAAATCAAAATTTAAAAGTTACATTTTGAATATTTAAAAGCTTTAAAACTATTAATTAACCCTTTAAGCAACATCCGTGGAAACTGGGCGCTTTCGACATGAACTTTTTTATCAGAGAAGCGCATGCAAGTTGGAAATAGCTATTAATTCAGGATGCTATAAATAAACGTCTGCAATGCCGGTGCATGGATGTAGGGAATAATCCGTATTGATCTAGTTTAAATTTAGCTTAGTACCTTCCGCGAGAAACGAGCTGCGCAGACTCACGTGCATTTTGGATAACATTTTAGTGTTTTCGTCCTTTTTTTGCCTTCGTAATTTTCATCGGATATCCTCGGCTACGTAAAATTTTTTAGTCCCACATTTTTATATTATTTTAATTCAGTTTCGTGCTAAAAGTGCCTGTTGATTTTGTATTCCGTTTCATTTTTGTATTCACGCATAAATTGGTACATTTTAATTTGTTTGGTTTGGTTGGTAGAATAAGGTGATCTGAAGTTCTTGTAGTAGATTAGAAGTAGATTAGTAGTACAGTAGAAACGTAGGTACATCTACTCCGGATTCTCGCATTCAGAATCCTTCGATTCACTTTAGATTCAAAGAAACACTGTCACCTTAAAAATATTTGTTTACTCCCTCTGTAAACGATTTACTATTTCGGATTCACTTGCATAAAATAAAACTCATATTATTACATAGCAAAAAATCTTGAGTAGACTCGCCCCAGATTCTTGGTCTTAGAGATTAACGACTAAGCTACCACACCTAATTCAGCGAATCACTTAATTTTTCATGACATTGAAATTGCACCTAAATCATAAAGGATACAAAAGGCTTTCTTTTTTTCTTCTCTTTCTTTCTTTCTTCTTTCTTTCCTGTCTTGTTACGTCTTCCTCAATCATACTAGGTGCTTAGCGTTTTACGATGCTATTAGAGATGTGCTAAAGGTATACATTTGATCGATTCCGCCTTAGTTCTAGATCGTGCCTGTCTCCCATCTATACATCTATATATCTATATCTATATCTATATCTATATCTATATCTATATCTATATCTATATCTATATCTATATCTATATCTATATCTATATCTATATCTATATCTATATCTATATCTATATAACAATTAATAACAATCCTTAACAATTTATAATAGAAAACTTTGTAGCATGCTTAGTACTCTACTATATTTTTTTGCGAAAACTATGCACGGAATTTTTCTAAGTGACCTTTTTCAAAGTTTTAAATCTTTAGAAGGCCTCGGATTACTAACAAAGCTCGTAGTAACAGAGAGAAACCTCGCATTGCAACCATTAATAGGTGGAAATAGCAGAGGTCAGGCAAATGAACTGATGGAGACAGAACGAACACAGGGAATCTTAGTGTGGGGCTATGAGTGTGAAGCGTTATACACATAGCGTTATTATTTAAGTAACTTCAAAACCAAAGAGGAGGTTCTCAATTCGGTTGGATTTTTCATCGTAAAATTATGCGTCCGGTCATTTGTTGTAAATAACTGTTGTAAATAATCACTGAAAAGTCCTTTGAAGTCAACGTTATGACGTTTGAGATTTGAATGAAAACTTAAATGAGGTGAAATTTTAATAATAAATTATCAACGTGACACATCAACGTAGTTTTTGCGTATTTAAGTTTCGTACTCCGGGCCAATAAACTGACACGATGACAAACTGCAATAATATTTTTGACATGAGGAGTAAAGTAGATTCATACCCTTTGATTACATTGACACATTAATTTAGTCTATCTTTCTTACGTCTGCTTCATTGTTCTGCTATGGAAATTTTAACTAGCTGTTGCCCGCAGCTTCGTACGTTGAAATTATGCTTATCATATTTATCCCCTATTTCACCCCCTTGGGGGAAGTATTTTGAAAAATCCTTTCTTAGTGGATGCCTACGTCATAAGAGGAATAAGATTTAAGTTCAGACATCAGTCAATCACTTTTGCCTTTTATATATTTGTATAGATAAATTACTTTTAGATATAGTAACTGTATAGCTAGATATCTAGTCTTATAGTGGTAGATGAGTTTCACCGTGACCATAATCCATGTAACTGGGTCGAAATCATGAAGAAAATTGATGAACTTATTCTTGAACATTGATATTTGCGATATTTCATCTACGAAAAAATCCCATTAAAACGATCTTACAATCGTACAATAGTTGAAACATCTTCACCAATACATTGGGAAACTAACTGGATCCCGGTAGTTCTCTAAACATAAGATGCGGGTGAAATGACAAATTGACAATATGACGAGACTTTTTGATACTGGCACTGAGTAATAGAGCTGTGATGAGAAAGCAGAATGTTTAACCGAATTATGTACGTAGGTAGATACTTCGAATGACTAAGGTATATTTAAATTGACACCATTGAAATAAATGTAGTGCTTGTTTAATTGAGTTCCGCCCAATTGAGAAATTTAAAACGCCTTGTTAACTTTATTTTCTAGGAAATTATCGGCTATAAGTTAACATAGAACATTGATTCGGAAAAAAAATGTATAATATTTGCAACGGATTTTATTGTTATCAATATCTGGGTTATGTTGACGAATTATGAGTATATTTAGTCCTAATTGCCCACCCTACCCTTGCCTCAGTCGAATATTGAAAAAATTATCTATCTAGCATCAACCGTTAATATTAAAAAAATCGCACGAAAGTATAAATTTTGTGTAAAATACAGAAAAGAACAGATTTTTTTTTATTGTACACACCAAAATATAGGTTAATACATTAGAACATAATATAAATAACATGTAGTACAAAAGGCGATCTTATCGCTATAGAGCGATTTCTTCCAGACAACCTTTGGGCAGAGGACATAGAAAACAATGCGAAAAGGGTAGGGTGCACAGACAATATAATAAATAAGATAAAATATTTAAATAATAATAACATAATACTTACACATACAAGGAATAACAGAACTACAAATATTAATTTTATATACAAGATTATGAATTTAAGTGTAAAAAAGAAATATTTCAAATTAGCGGTAATCAAGTCTACCAATACCAAATATTATGTGTTCTAAAATTAAAGGCGCTAATACCAATTTAAAGAAGGCACAACAACATCGACAAATAAGATTCCTGATATAAAATATTTTGATAGTAGCTTTCATGACCCATCTCAGACTTGAGATGTGACATAATCAGTGAAGTCTCTTATCATACGGGCCTTGTGTTTGATGTATTTAATTAAAATAAATGTATCTTGATAATTATGATTACTGAATAACGAATGCGAACCCTTTCGTTCAAGTGTCATAGACAAAAGTAGAGTAATTTGATTAATCTAGCAGTGAAGCAGCCATAGCCTACAAGTTTGGATATTGTTCTTTCGCTCATAAATAACATCTGAGTTTGATTGGTACACCAATTGACCACACTACTCTCCGTTAACAGAATGATTTTTAAAGTTATTTTCGTATTAAAAATAATATTTATCATCAATATGAAGAAAACCAGGAAATAAATAAAAAGCTTGAATACAGAGTTCTTAAAAATTTTCATAAAACTATTAATCTCCATACGTATATCTAAACTCAGCCGCAACGCAAACCATAGTTAGATCTAATATTCACATTTTTTGTCGAGTTTTGGGAATATGGTAGAAATGTAGCTGCAGGGGGTCCACCGGAACCAGCTAAATTTTGAAAGTGATCTATGAGAAAAAAAGTCTGGAAACCACCTCTGACCTAGACTCTACTCTAAACTAGATAGACTTAGTATTAAACCATTGCACTGACTGGGGATATTTGCCCTAATGAGACAATTATGAGTATGGTGATCGTTAATTATCCATTCACTAGACTACTTGTAGCCTAGTTGTTAGCGACTGAGCCTGCAAAGCGAAGAATCCCGAGTTCGGTTCCCGGCCGGGGCAGATATGTATGTGACAGATTAATATTTGAGATCGGGTCATGGGTATAATAGTTAGGTGTTATTTGTGTTGTCCATGCCACCAAAGACCCACGGAAACCTACTGCGGGGGTATGAGTGTGTAAGCGTTTATTGCACTGACTGGGGATATCTGCCCTAATGAGACAATTGTGAGGTATGGTAATGGTGAATTATCGATTCACTAGACTTCACTGAAGCAACCACTTACTAAAGCCTCGACGTTCATGAGTTTGCCAATATGAATATAGGTTAGACCGTAAAGTATTTCACTAATTGGCACGATTGCAACTAGCATCTGGCGCGCAAACGATGGTACAAATAACCCGCTTTTCCGGGAAATTATAGCTTGCAGTTTGGAGCAGTCTTCTTAATCAGACCGATTTGTAACAGAGCCACAAAAAATATCTCACTTAGTATCTAATACTTTGATACCACGGACCTAAAAAAAGACCGACGTAATCCCAACAAAAAATTCAGTGAAGCACCCATAGTAATACCAACTCTCTATTCGTACAAGTACACACACCCATACATTGGACACCATTCTGTTTCAATCGTGAATCAAAAATTACGCACACATGGTAAGCGGGCGGCCAATGCTATGCTTCACTCTCGATTAGACGAGGTTTCGTCCGTCTTTTTTCAGGTCCGTGTTTGATACACTTAGAAATATTTAAATAAGTTCACTATGCTACTTAGATATTTTGACAGTCCTGCGGGTCTATTATGAACTCTTAATTCCAGGCATGTTCCAGTGTAAACGTCAAATTCGTATTACCAAAGCGGTCACGTGACACTTTTTAGCCAATCATACGTCGTTCCAAGCCCGATAAATGAATTGCCTGGAACAAGAATGGTTTTATAAAAGTTCATAATAGGCCCGCTGTAGTACGATTAGTAGTGACACTAACAGTTCAGCGAAGTTCGATTTCCGGCTAAGGCATAAAATAATATGTCAGACAACTATGGCATAACTATGTTCTTATGTCCAATATCCATGCCACCCTCAATACAAGAGATTCAGTACCCAACTTTTAAAACGCCTTTCACAAGTTTGGAAATATTTCAACATTCAACTTCGACGTAAAAAGAACTGTAGCTCATGGATCAATGAACAGGAATTCAGAAGTCACAGACGACCGTTGTCGATAAACTACGCTTTGTGATTTTCACTTTGGCAGGATCAAACTGAATTTACAGATTGCACGAACGACGCTGGAATTATTACAAACTGGTTTGGTGTGAGGTTCTACAGCCACTCAGTACATACAGTGATACGGTTTTGCATAAATTGTATTGCGGTACAGACAACAGATAAGGTAGGATCATTTTGTTGTACTTATGGTCTGAACATGGCTTGGCTTGGCTTCAACCCATTAATGGCCCACTACTGAGCAAGGGTCTCTCCTCTTGAGGAGGCCTAGAGCATACCACGCTGCTCCAGTGTAGATTGGTGGAGGGGTCTGAACATACTAATCTCGAAGTCTATTGGGTCACTTCTGGAAAGCCATAGTTTACCCATTGATTACGAGTGGGTTATTGAACTTTAGACACCTATAAGAAAAGTATGCCGAACTCTCAAGGTTAACCGAAAACCCTTTATCTAAGCAAGTAATAAATTAATTATTACGCAGATTTAACGGATACGTGCCGTCAGCGAGGTTATATTACAGTGAAAGAGAAATTTGATGTGTTTTCTTGTAGATAATACATAATTAGATAAGGGTAAATTATGATGTAGGTAAGTAAACTTACATAATGTTTATAAAACAATTGGTTTAGCTCTATTGGGACGGCTTAGAATACTAACTCCAATCCCACACCCATGGATGTCGTAAGAGGCGACTAAATCCAGCCCGCGGGTGGGAGGGCTCTCGGGGATTACTGATAATATTGATTTTAGTAGTTCATCATTACCATTATTGCCGTAAAATGTTATTTTACGTGTTTCGCTTAAAATAATTCATCATTTAGGCTCAAAATTATCGCAGCAAGTAACTACCTACACAACGAGATTTACAACTTTGCCTCATTATAAGTCAATATAAAATTTGTAATTTTTTCTATTCTCGTCTTTGAATAAAAGTATGCTTTTAAGACTATCTTGTATAAAATTTTCACTTCAATTCATTAACGACGCCTATTCGAGACCACAGACAAACAGAACATTTTCTGCAATTATTGTAGATAGGTACCTTCTATTGGTGTTCACACTCACATTTCAGTTTACTCAGAAACAGTCCGCGCGTTCGTTCATGTTTGCTTGGTAAACGTTGCAAACTAAACCAAATTGATTGTTTTGGCAACTGGCGAGCAATATTTAAACAATATTACTTACATGTTAAAGCTTAAATTTTGTAAGTTATAATAATGTACTTCAACAAATACCTGACACTCACGACGGTTAGATAACTATGATGTATTATGAACTACCAGTCAGACATACGGATCCGAGACGTAGTGCTTCACTATTAGCCTAGCCCTAATGTAAGCGCAAAAACGTCAAGCGGTCTATGGAAAGAGCTATGAACGGACTACGAGATCAAATTATTAAATTGCACAAGTTGTTTTCACGTTGAGCGAATTACTGACATTATTATTATTTTTTATTTACACAATCATCGTTGCATCACCAGTGTCATGGTTATTTCTCGATCATTATGTAAACAAACTAATTGTAATTTTTGAAGTTATACTTCTTTAGGCGTAATGATTTAATTCGTAGACAAACGACGGTGAACGACATATTATAGCTCCTAGAATTACCCGGCTGAAATGGTAAGGGTTAACCGACATTAACCGATCGTTCCTCGTTCATGGATAGATAGAATATTAGAAACGGCCATAAGTCACTCTCATGGTTAGATCACCAATAAAAATCTTGACTTGCTTATAAACATTATTATTATCTGGAAAATACTGAAATTGGTTTATAATAATATCTCTATCATCAATGTGGAACAATATTTTCTCTTCAGCATTTTCAAGCTTCTTTCTTCTAAATCCGCCTACCACGCATCCGTTTTACTGCTGATTGTACGCTTTTAATACGCCGGGGAGCTCTAGTCTCACAATCGGGGAGAACACTATGCAAATTCATACAATCAACGACAGCGCACCTCTTGAAATCTGCGCCGCCCGTGGATAGAGCTCGGTCTTCAAAGTCCCGTACGGTGTATTCAATGCAATCCGCCGTGAAAAGAAAATGTGTCATTATGAAACGGGTTAATTTACATTGAATTTTTTTTAGGTTCCTTCTGCTTAACTTTTGAAATTGTATCTCGTGTAATGTATGAGTATACGGATACTTCTTCTCTTCTTCTTAATCGTTACGCTCTTGGCAGAGCGGTCGTGGTCGTCATGAAGTCGCATTTGTGGCAGATGTAATTCTCCTCACGATCTCTCGCCATTTCGCTCGGTTGGTCGTCATTTTGGTGCACTCATGCAATGGACCGCCCACAGCAGATTTGATTTGGTCGGTCCATCGCATGGGCGATCTCCCGCGTGGCCTGGTACCCTCTACCTTGCCTTGCACCACCAGACGCTCAATGGAATCATTGTCTCTTCTAGAGACGTGGCCGAAGAACTTGAGTATGCGGATTTGTACTTGAGCTGATAGTCGCTGTTTGATTCCAAGTTCCTCGAGTATGGAGGCATTTGTACGAAATTCCGTCCACGATACTCCAAGCATCTTTCTCCAACACCACATCTCCAGGGCGTCAATCTTTTTCTTCTCCACCTCACGCAGCGTCCACGTCTCTGCAGCATACAAGAATATGGGGAATACGAGAGTTTGAGTAAGCCGGGTCTTAGTGGCCTTCGTGATATTACGATTTCTCCATATCCTCTTAAGCTTATTCATGGCATTCCTGGTTATGGCCATACGTCGCTTTATTTCCTCAATGCATCCACCGTTGTTCGTGATTAAAGCTCCAAGGTAAGTATAGGATTGGACCACTTCACACTGCGCAATATGAGTCACTTCCGGCGAGTTACAGTTGGCGCGGTCTACAATCATCATTTTCGTCTTGGTGCGATTGATCTTTAATCCGAACTCGAGGCTGACACGCTCCATCTTTTGGAGAAGTTCTTCCATGTGTTGAGCGGTGGAGGCGAACAGGGTGGTGTCATCTGCGTAACGCAAGTTAGCAATTTTGTAGCCGCCAACAGTAACACCATCTGTCCAGTCCTCAAGGATGATACGCATTATAAGTTCGGTGTAAGCGTTGAAGAGAAGTGGTGACACTATACACCCCTGGCGGACACCTGCGCTGGGATGGAAGTTGCTCGACAGGGTGTCTTCTGTTCGCACTGAGGCTGTTCCTCCTTCATATAAACGTCTTAAAAGATGTACTAGGTGCTTTGGTGTACCCATTTGTAGTAAGGTGGTCCACAAGACTGGCCATTTCACAGAGTCGAAGGCCCTGGAGAAGTCCACGAAGCATATAAAGACGGGCTTGTTAAACTCCCGTGCCTTCTCTATGATTTGGCGTACAATGAGGATTTGCTCTCTAGTTCCCTTGCCTTTTACAAATCCAGCTTGCTCTGGTGCAATCTCCCTTGACAAGTAAGCCTTTAACCGCTCATTAAGAATATGTAGCAGAATTTTGCTTGCGTGTGTAATGAGTGCAATAAGACGGTAATTGCTACATTTCTTGGTTGAACCCTTTTTATGCAGGGGAGTGAAAACTGTGTGGGTCCACTCGGATGGCCAAACTCCTGTCTGCCATATTTTGTTACATAAGACAAGGAAGATGCGAGTACCATATTCACCCAAGGCTTTTATTGTTTCAATGGGAATCCCGTCCGTCCCTGTAGCCTTCTTCTCCTTTAGGTGCTTGATGGCAGCTTGTACTTCAGACAGAAGTATATCCGGCTCTAGTTCCTCATTTTTGGGTTCAGTTGGTGGGAAATTTCGCGATTGTTGGTCTTGAAAAAGAGACTGACAGTAACTCTTCCACGTCTCCGAGATCTTGTCAAGTTCTGTGACCATCCCGCCATCACTATCTTCAATTGCCCACGATTTAGAAGGCAGAGATTTGGCGATAAAGCGAATTTTGCGGTATAAATCTCTGGATTCGTGTCTTCCGGCGTGTCTTTCAATTTCATCGCATATATTGTTAAGGTAGGCATTATGGTCCCGTCTGCAGTGTGCTTGGATTTCAGCAGATAGGCGATTCAAGTCTTTGACGTCGGAACCTATACCTTTCATCTCACGCCTCTGATCTATTAAAGAAAGAGTGCCATCCGTCATCCAATGCTGCCTTTTGTATTTTGTCGCAAGTTGTGTGGATTCTGAAACAGCATTTATAATCAGGTGTTTTGCTTGGTCCCAAAGCTTGTCAGTAGTTTCCTCGCGATGTTCTGCGGTAATCCATTCTTCCCAGTTGTGCTGTACAGATGCCAAAAACTTTGAGGTATCTTGAACGTCTAGCCGCTTTTGTGGTTTGTGGATTCTAGCGGCTCTCAACTTCAACCGCAACTTAGAGATCAATAGTTGGTGGTCTGACCCACAGTCAGCTCCTGGTAAGGTGTGGGTGTTCTGGATAGATGTTCTCCACCGCGCCCGTATTAGAAAGTAATCAATCTGGTTGCGGGGCACTCCATCGGGCGAAGTCCAGGTGTACAATCTACGGGGATGATGTTGGAACAAGCTATTTGTTATTACAAAGTTGTTCTCTGTAGCAAATTGTATTAGCCTTTCACCTCGTTCATTGCGCGTTCCTAAACCAAAATTACCCACACAACCACTTAGTTGTCGAGAGTTAGCTCCAATCTTGGCGTTGAAATCACCCAAGATTATAAGTAGTTCTCTGTTGGGGATTTTAGCTATAGTGTTCTCAAGCTCGGTATAAAAGTTTTCTATGGTTTCGTCGCTTGATGTGCTGGTCGGTGCGTATACTTGGATAAGGTTCAGGTTGACTGGATTTGCTCTAAGTTTGACGCTAATTATACGGTCACTCACAGGTTCATAACCCATAACACAGTTATTTTGATATTTTGGAATGAGGAACGCTACTCCATTACGGCTGGTGTTTTCATTCCCGGAGAAGTATATGACATGGCTGTCGGTGGTTAAGTGTCCGCTATTCTTCCAATGGGTCTCACTCAGTCCACAGATGTTCACACCACATCTGGTTATCTCCCGCTCTAAGATGGTAATTTTTCCTGGAGCAAGGAGGCCTCGGATATTCCATGTTCCTATCATCTGGATTTTCCGTAGCTTCATAGAGGTTCCAGTAGCAGAGTTTCCACGGGGGGCCTGGTTCCCTACTGCCCCGTACGGATACTTACACAGATATTTTTAGTTGGCATTCTTAAGTAAACAATTAAATAAAGAAATTAGAAATAATATAGAATAAATAATCAGGCAATGCTACGGCCTAGCGCTCATAGCCCGGTGGCTTGCGTCGATCCTGTGTGATCGACAAAGTTAAGCAACAGCGGGCGCGGTCGGTTGGTGGATGGGTGACCGCTAGTGGCAAAAATTTCTTGAGCATTTCCATGCTTTGGATGGCACATAAAGCTGTCGGTCCCGGCTGTTATCCTAGGATAACAGTCGTTAAGCCATGTCGGAGGCCCTCGGGCGGTTTGAAAACTTTCGACACTCAGGTTGGCCACTAACCCCACCACCAATCCGCACTGGAGCAGCGTGGTGGAGTATGCTCTAGGCCTCCTCAAGAGGAGAGACCCGTGCCCAGTAATAGGTCATTAATAGGTTGAAGCCACTACGGCCTACCTAATAGTGCTTAAATTGGTCACTATGTAGATTAGTACAGGTGCAAACTTATATTGGCGCTGAATTGTGAAGTGTGTTTAACCATAAGGAAAGACCCTAATGTCTCAGGAATTAATAAGTTTAAATCTAATCGTTTCTACATCCTACAAATCCAACAACTGTATCGATATATCAAACGGCAACCTGGAGTATCTACTACTAGGTTTTAAAAATGTTATTACTAGGACTTAAGTACTCCGAAATTCGGTTAAACCTATTCGTGGAAGATACGACAATAAAATAAAAATTTAAACTTATACCTACTTATCGTAAAGCTCATAAATGCTAGGTCTGTATCAATTTTGTGATATGGCAAAGAAAACCTTTTGCTCGTTGGCCATTTCGACGGAATGTTTACGAGATAGCTTGGAATCGCTCCAAAGTTTCCCTACCTACCTCATTAACGTAGTAGTGTTAATGCCGAATGCCCGTGAAATCTTTTAGAGGGCACTTCGACAACATTTTATTTGTCCCTCTCCTCGCTTCGTTAAGCTAAGAGGTTATTTGGCTGGAAGCAGACCCAACATTTAAAAATGGCATACCGTCCAAATAAATTGTATTGTCGAATCCACTTTATACTTTACTCCAGTATACTAAATCTCGTGTTTAAATTATATTTTCTATATTTTTTTTGAAGCGCTAATAGCCAGGCGGCTTGCATCGATCCTATGCCATCGACAAAGTTAAGCAACAGCGGGCGCGGTCGCTAGTTGGATGGGTGACCGCTAGTGGCAAAAATTTCTTGAGCGTTTCGGTGCTTCGGAGGGCAAGTAAAGCCGTCGGAGGCCCTCGGGCGGTTTGAAAACTTCAGACACTCGGGTTGGCCACTAACCCCTCCACCAATCCGCGTGGTGGATGGAGTATGCTCTAGGCCTTCTCAAGAGGAGAGACCCGTGCCCAGTAGTGGGCCATTAATGGGTTGAAGCCATATTTTTCTGTATTATATTCACATCTTTATTATTCACATATTTATTGTACATGGAAATAATGCATCTTGATTTCCAATTTAACAACTATTATACTTAGTATAATATTATTATCATTTATCATTATAACTATTTTTAATTATTATCATTATAACTATTTTTTTACCTATTTTATTTTTTGTAACACTGTAGAATTTCGATTCTGTATTGTAAATTGGAGCACCACCTGACTTTTTCCTGCAGAATTATCACATATTATTTAGATTTGAACCTGATTGTGTTTTCTTCGATACGTCCAGAATAATATTTAAAGGGTACACCTACATAATGTGAAGAAATGGTAGATATTTATCTCGACGCTTATAAGAAAATCTCTAGAATGCGTAGTATACAATAATATTTAAGATTTCCATCCATTCATGCAAACGATAAATTACACCAAGACAACCTCTTTTAGATTTTTATTGAACAGTTTTTCATCAGTTCAATTCAACCCAAACCAAAACTCCCTAATAATGTCAACACTTACAATGGATTGAAGCCTCAGTTCGAAACCACCCTGAATGATAGCACTAATTTTATTGATGACTTCCCGATCGTGAAATGTAATAAAAACATATAACGTGTACACTATTACAGCCCTTATGCTATTGACACAACAAAGATATCGGCATGACTCGCTCAGTCACTCAACGTCAAATATCTTTTGGTATCCAAGCGATAAATAGTGATATAGTCAAAGTCATGCCTCAATGTGGTTCGATAGACATCCTCTATAAAAGTGTTCAGCTGCTCACAACAAAAGGTTATTTCTGATGGTCAAGTTATTGTAAAAGACTACGTACAAAGGACGACATCAGTGATCACCCGTCTCTCGGTAACAATGTTCGTTTTGTTTTGTATTTGAACCGATCACAAATGCGTAGATATCAGAAATAAAATACATAGCTTAAAAACATGGAGCATTGAAAAGAACGTTATTTGAAAAGCTTTTATGAAGGAAAGAAAATAAAACCCTATAGGTATATTTTATACTGTTCTATAATAATTATATTAGCTTAGGGTCAAGGATAAAGCCCCTTACGACCCAATACTCAGCCATAATAAAATTTTCTTGTAAATTTTATAATTCTCTATAAATATAATAGAATTTTATTTAAAAAATTCTCTAAAATTTACAACTTATAGACAGAAAAAGTAACGAGATAACTGTATAGTATTTTAGTTTACAACAATTTATGGGCGATGTTACATTTTTTTATCACTTTTGTTACATGTTACGATTGTATCCTCGATGCGACATTTTAAGCTACACTAGTTGAATACAACATCCCATACATGAGTGTAGGCTGTTTTATTTTGACAAACGATCCAAAATTCTCTTTGTTGACTTTAACACAATATATCAGCGGATGACATGTGATTTTGGGACCAAATCGAAAAAAAGTATCTGAATGGAGCTTTTCAATCGTAGTAAAACGTAATCTCACAATGGCCGATGCTTCTATTATCATCATATTCGAACGCCTACTACCGAATATTTTTAAAACCACCGGTGTCATACACGTGAGAAATTTACATACAAATGTTAGGGTTTCTAATCGAAATAATTACCAAAACGGTTTCTGGCAATAACGCGAACGCTGAAAGATTTATCGTGTCATCAATAGAATTTAAATGTGTACGACCACCCGCTGACTTACTAACGATGTCGTTCTAGACAATACTGGTGGCACAATGCAAGAATAACGACCTTCGGAGACAGTGCACCATTGATACTAGTGTTAGCTAAACAGCCAAAAACAAAAGATGAATATAAATCACTAACCCGGGTACTTCTGCTCCACGCGTCCGAAGCAAATACTCATTTAAATATCAACCTTTGTACGATGAAATAAGAACTTAATTTAGTGACAGCATAAATTGTAAGGCAACGGTAACTACTTCCAACTAAACAATAGCCGCTTTTGGACAATGTTCAAAGTTTATTACTTTACAACCACTATAACATAATCATTGTCCTATTGTTGGACGGACGATTCTTAAAACTGCATTATGGGTGTTGAGCTGTCCAGCTATGCGAGATGCAAAGCACTTTGTGGAATAGACGACAAAATATTTTTACCGCAGTGCATGTCTAATCGATTATTCAAAGGACGCAGGTATCCCTTATTGAAAATACTTTTTGCGATCATGATTTATTCTGCCATAAGTATTTTACGGTTCGGTGCATGATAGTAGATAGGAGTTGAACATTGATTCCTGTGCAAGTAACACATTCATTGGTAGAAGATTTTGGCTATTATTTATTAAAATAAAACTATATTTTAATTATTTATCGCTAAGAAATAACTTTATGATAAGTTGTTGAATAGTTGTACTATGTTATACTCCTATCAATCTATCAATAATCTATCTATGTAATACCTATCTATAATTTTAACAAAAAATGTTTTAACCATTTAAAGCCGCTGGTGGTAGGGCCCCGCAAGGGATTATATTGGTAATATTGATTTTAATTGTTAATTAATACCATTATTACTATTATTATTTCTCCATGGGGTTCGCCTGGATAGCATGAGTCAGCCTCCAAACGACTCGTTGTGTTCCGGCTGGGGTCTTGAGAGCCAGTTCTTTCTTTCTTTTTCTTCTCCCATCTTGGCCGGCAACGCATCAGTGATGCCTTTGGTGTTGCTGATGTCCATGGGCGGCGATAGCCACTTACCATCAGGTGGATCGTCAGCTCGTTTGCCGGCTATTTTCATAAAAAAAGTTATTGATAATATGAATGAAAAAAAAAAACTGTTTATAGTAGGTACGGTATACCTTAATTCTTTTTCTATTTATTACATTTTGAAACCAGAAACCATGTTTATAAAAATATACAACATGACTGGACAATCTGTACATAATATATCTACAAACGGCAATGTAAATTAGGTAAAAAGGCAAAACATCTTTCATCTATACTAATATATAAAGAGGAAAGATTTGATTTTTTGTTTGCATTGAATAGGCTCCGAAACTACTGAACCGATTTGAAAAATTCTTTCACTGTTGGGAAGCTACATTATCCCCGAGTAACATAGGCTGTATTATATTTTCAAAAAAAAAATTAGGGATCCTTAATAAAACTCCAATAATGTAACCCAAGGTATAAAAAAATAAGAAAACCGAAGCAAAGCGAGGGCGGTTACTCGTATTAAACAAAAAGGGTTCTGTGAGTCACAATTTACATAGTAAACTAGAACAATTAACCACAACATCCCAATTAAGTCGGACAATTCGTCTCGTTCACGTCTGAACGGAAGGCTTCGGGGAAAATTAGTGTTTCCAATAAAGAAACCAAATCGAGATACAAGCAACGTAGCATATAGATATACATTAAAATAATGTTCTTAACAATTTTAAAATAGCTTTAATTTTTGAGTGTGTTTTAGGGTGTTTTTTCAACTCCCTTGCACGTGTTCCTTACGCGCTGTCCTACGTGGGCGACTCAACGCGAACGTGAAGCGACGCGAAAACAACAAACAGACGAGATGTATTGAAGTGTCCTGCGTTACAAAACGCACGTAGAGTGCGCTGAGGCGCGGCGCGATTTGACGCGAACGCGATCAGTTGGTTTGATATTTTCGCGCGAACTTCAGCGTTGCGGCCTATGTCAGTGGCGGTGAAGGGACAATTCACGCGCACGTAGGACAGAGTCGCCGCATCGCATCGCATCGCACTGAATTCGCATCGGATCGCTTCGTGGTCGCGTTCGCGTTGAGTCGTCCACGTAGGACACGGTGTAACTGTATAGACAATATGGCGAACTATCACTCGGTCAAACGTCGCATAGCGGCGTCGCTGAGATCTGTCACTCTTTAAGCCCGAAGGTACTCGGGCATAGTGGTAGGATATAATTATTTATCAACTTGTCTTTTGAGATCATTCAATCATTAGTGAGATGTTTCTTCAAGGTTACGAGAGTTTTCGATGATCTGACTAAACACTACAGGTACAAAAATGCATTTGGGTTGACTAGTAGGTAGGAAGAACTTTGCAACCATATAGGTAATAACTATAAATTTTGAAATTTAAAATACCCCCGACAGGCTATATTTCATTATGATCAGTAATATTTTTTTATGTAATATAAATATAAAACATGTTGCAGAACAACGTGTGCCTGTTCAACCAGTTCCAAATATAGCTAAGAACAGTAAGAACCATGTCGATCACCTCAGCTTTCAAACATTGGTCCATTCGTTTAGACTTTAGAGCTCCGATGCCACATCTAACTCGTCTTTTTCCTCTTTTTCCGTCAGGGGTTAACAAACGGCTTTATCGAAGACATTGTTTTGACATTCCTAGATCTTTGTGTCCAAGTGTGTTGATAAGACGGTCACGATACTCATGATATAACAGAAATAGTAGGCCTTTTTACGCTATGAATAGATAGATATCCCGTGGACAATTTACGGGCGTAGAGCGTTCCCGCTAATCTAATTGCCGCTTTCACGATCCGTTGGTGTTGCCTTGACCTTTTGTAATGCATTTTGTGTGTTTCCAATTATCGCCCGTAGCTGTAAAACATGGGTGATAATAACGTTAAAACACGATAGCTCTGTTTGAAGTTGGTACTATTGGATTATCGCTTCCGTTGGTCGGTACTTTTGAAGATGATATTGTGTATTATATTTTAATGTATGTGTACACTACTATCGTGCATTTTTATTTTAGACGAGTAACCGCCCTCGCTTTGCAATGGTTTTCTTATTTTTTTACACCTTTGGTTTACAATTATTGGAGTTTTATTAAGGATCCCTATTTTTTTTAAAATATCATATTATAGCCTATGTATACCCGGGGATAGGGTAGCTTCCCAACAGTGAAAGAATTTTGTAAATCGGTTCAGTAGTTTTGGAGCCTATTCAATGCAAAGAAACAATCAAATCTTTCCTCTTTATAATATTAGTAGGTAAAGAAGAGAATCTATTTATACATGAATATTTTAAATAATGAATAGTTTATTTTTTTTTTCACTTCATTTTTCATTCACCAGATGGTACCGTCGCCAATGGACATAAGAAAGAGTAGTGAAAAAAACAAAGAAAAATATCTCGCCCCCAAAATAATCTATACATCTATACAAATAAATAAAATTAGAGTGTCTGTTTGTAATATTAAAATAACCGCTTTTTATTAAGTGCATTTGGATGTATACCCGGTACATATTATACCAAAACAATTTTTTTACAATTTTTGTCTGTCTGTCTATCTGTCTGTCTGTTCGTCTGTCTGTCTGTCTGTCTGTCTGTCTGTCTGTCTGTCTGTCTGTCTGTCTGTTTGTTCCGGCTGGACTGATTTTGACGGGACTTTCACTGGCAGATAGCTGATATAACAAGAAGAAACTCGGGCTCCTTTAATTTTAGAAAAAAAATGGTTAATTTCTGTAGATAACACATAATTTTATATTCAGGAGTATTTAATTATTATTTCTGTATACATTCTACGCTATTTCTTATTTAGTCTCTTAATGCACGATAGCATGACCACTTTAGTCGTATTACATTTCTGACACTAATAACAGTCACCGATTAACCTTTGGACAATCCCGGACTTTGAACGTCTAGAACTTTGGAATGAAACTATAGCTATTTAATAATAATCCGTGAGTTAATTACACACAGGAGTCCAGTGGGTGTGTGATTCCACGAAACGACAAATGGACTCGTCATAGTCGTCATGTTGCGAACTCCCTTCACACTAACCCTCCGGCTGGCAAACTGTTTGTTCCCATCGCATGACAGACTAAATTAACACATCATCCAGTACCACCCTAATGTTTGCCTACATTTTTTCTTTGCAACAATAAACACGATGTTATGTTAATTATTTTTTGGTAGTTGTTCAAAAGCGACTAATTAAGGTTTTAATTATCTCAATGGTAAATTAGATTAAAGTGTAATCAGTCTTGAAAGTTATGTTTTAAAGGAATGTTTAATTAATAATATTACTAAGACTTACTATCTAATAATAACATATGTAAGTATGTAAGTATGTAAGTATGTAATAATTAACATATGTAACATATGTAAGTAACATATGTATGTATGTAACATACGTAAGAGTTATCAAGATTATATTATCTTGATAACTCTTACGACTCCCTACTTACGTGTTATTTACGTAAATTGTCAAAATGCCCAACTACCACGTATCAATATTCATAGTGCCCGGGCATTGTGATGAATATTGAAGTTGTAATAATCAATCACTTTGCCTGTTTGACTGGACATTATTCATATTGCCCGGGCATTGTGAGTAATGCCCGCATTAACCACTGTGTCTATAACAGATACACAATGTAACAGAATTATATTCAACACGTCGTTCAAGTTTTTCTTTTTAAACTACATACAATCTAGAGCTAGGGAAAGAGATAAAACGGAATCATTTACGCATTGTCATCTCCACGTCTTTAAGAACAATGACGGGATATCGTGCGAAAACACCCAAGTAATATAACAGTTTAGGTGTAATCTGCGGAGTGTATTAGGAAATTTTGGTATCGCGTGCGAGCGTACGGTGGGGTGAATAGACATGGTCCACACGCGAGCTTTCTTGCTTGGAGAAAGAGGAACTGATAATTTACCGACACGCTTCTCTGTGGAAATTTCGAGAATATTTCACGTGTGTTGATTTCAAATCTGAAAATACATAGTTTTACTACGGACCTAAAAAAAAGACCGACGTAATCCCAACAACAAATTCAGTGAAGCACCCATAGTAATACCAACTCTCTATTCGTACAAGTACACACACCCACACATTGACACCATACTGCGTCAATCGCGAATCAAAAATTACGCACACATGGTAAGCGAGCGGCCATTGATATGCTTCACTCTCGATTAGACGAGGTTACGTCCATCTTTTTTTCAGGTCCGTGAGTTGTACTTTTTTACTAGGGTTTTGGCCGCGGCCTTACCCACGTTTTTCGAGTAATAAGTACAATATATTATGTATCATAGTCTGTCTACCTGTGTGCTTTTTGTGAATTTTTTTCCGTAGTTTATGCGTGAAAGAATAACAAACATTCTCACAAACAAACTTTCATTGATTGACAGTCGTTTATGGGCTATGAGCATCAGTATCATCACTGATGAGTTTCCGGCCAAAAATTAGACAGAATATCCAATTTCAAATCAATCAAATCAGATCAAGTCAAATTTTGGCCGAAATATAATTATTATAGTAGGTAATATATAATATGTCGGCGAGGCCTTGAATCTTTAGTAAAGGTCCAGGGACGATAGACTACCACCATGCAATTTAAGCGGTAATATTACCTCTATCAATAGGCCATTAAAAGCATAATTTGGTAGGTATATAGGTAATCGAAAATTACTTAATATTTTTCTGAATCCAATATAATATAATAACCGGACGTTAAGTTTATGATGTCTTCGTTTCCCCAATTTACTATCTATTTTACTACACATTACGTAGTCAATTTACTAAAAGACTTGCTTTCATCATAGCATCCGTTCCATTATGTTTTCCGTTATACGTTAATAATGTTTATTTTATTAAAACAAGCATCAAAGGATTATCAACCTTTAACAGTACTAGATATAGAGCTGTTTTTTGTAATAACAACTCGGCATTTTCAGTATCGTTTCAGCTTGAGTACGTCCATTTCTTTTGCCGCCCATAATAATGTTTGGCGATTTATCAAATCGCAATTTCGTAATAGATACGCCTGCTTGATGTGACATTAGATAAAGGTATATAAATTGTTAGATTGTTTTGTGATTTTTATTAAATCTGTAAAGATTACAGGGTATGTTTCTTAAGAAAGTATCATAACATAATACCGTGACAAAGCTTACTTTTTAACCTGGTTGCTGGCAACTCTACTAATAATATTCTACTTATTTTCGAGAACTACCTATACTATACTATAACTACTACTCATAGGGCTTGTTTCACAATCTTCAAGTAAGTCCGAAGTAAGCTATTCGTTGGTTAAGTTGACATTTCGTGTATGTAAAATGACATTTTAACGTCACTTTAACCGGCGAATAGCTTATTCAGCACTCTACTTGAAGATTGTAAAACAAGTCCATAATATTCTACATTTACTTGTCTTACTATCTAAATAGATAACCGTTAAATAACCGACTGGGAACACTATTATTTTATTGTATTATTGTTATTATATTACTACTGTGTTATATTGTTTCTATTATTTTATTGTTATTGTAAAAAAGTTATTTTAGGTACGAACAAATTCGAATCTAAGGCAATGCTCTTAGAAGTCACAATTTAACTTCCTCGTCACTATCAAAATTCTAAAGTTTCAAGAAAGATTAAGGTTGCATTTCCACGAACTCTGTGCGAGGTAACTAGCGGCGAGGGTTGAAAATACTCACCAACGATATTGTTTTTCCTGGTGATTCTTAACGTAGCTTTGGTAAAATCTAATCCAATATTGTAAAGAGGAAAGTTTTTTTTGTTTATTTGTAACGGATAAACTCAAAAAGTACTAATCTATACTAATAATGTATAAAGAGGAAAGATTTGATTTTTTGTTTGCATTGAATAAGCTCCGAAACTACTGAACCGATTTGAAAAATTCTTTCGCTGTTGGGAAGCTACACTATCCCCGAGTAACATAGGCTATATTATTTTTTCAAAAAAAAGTATTAAGGATCCTTAATAAAACTCCAATAATGTAACCCAAGGTGTAAAAAAATAAGAAAACCGAAGCAAAGCGAGGGTGGTTACTCGTAGTAAATAATTTAGGTCGTCTTATGTGCAAACTAATTAGGCAAGATATACATAACACTACCAGTAAATAGAAGAAATATAACTACGTCTTCGTAATTATACAGCTTTTTTGGTGAAAATAAACGTAGCTGCCTTGTCTGAGAGCTGGTTCTTTCTTCCCTCTTTTTTCTTAGCCGGCAACGCATCCGTGATGTCTTTGGTGTTACAGATGTCCATGGACGATGACTATTTACGATATTACGCTCGACTGTGGGCTCTTTAGTGGGTTATTCACATAAAAATATAACTTTTTTAGACATATCCTATCCTACTAATATTATAAATGTGAAATTTTGTTAGGTTTTTTGTTACTGTTTCATGCAAAAAATACTGAAAGAATTTTAGCCTTATCTTATAACCTTTATCTGGTAGAATAGGTTATAAAGTACTTATTATCCAGGAAAATGCAGGCGAAGCCACGGGCAAAAAGTTATTCTGTAATAGAAACGCAGTTACATATCCACTTTTACGTGTTTTAAAATATCTACAGAACACAAAATGCTTATTGTAAAATCTTCAGAACGTTACTCCAAAACGTTATTCAAACATTTATTAATACTTAGTTATTGAAGTGAAAACTTCCTTAGAGGCCATCCATAAATCACGTCACACTAATTTCATGGCTTTTTGACCCCTACCTCCCCCCCCCCTTGTCACAGCTGGTCACATTTGTGAGACCTCCCACCCCTAGTGTGACGTCACATATTATGAAATTTTACACCTAGAAATTATTAAATTAAAACACCTGTTCCGAAATAAGTTTTATTTCCATTATTATTTTTTTAATATTTACCTATACATACCAATTATTCGATTTTGAAATGTGACGTCACGAAATTTAGGACCTCCTCCCACCCCTTGTCACACAATGTCACACTTCAATGACCCCCCCCCCCCTAACGTGTGACGTAATTTATGGATGGCCCCTTACGCGCGTTCGGCAATTTTGAGGTGAGATAAAACATGGATAAAACCAATCAGTTCGCGACACCGTCATCATTTTAATCGACAGGTTCCTGTGGCGCCGTCGCTGAGAGAAGTACAGAACTATAGTTACTTAATTTACAGCCCGTATTAATATCAAGATTGTAGTTTACATACGCTTTACGAGGCGTTGGTAGCCATTCATTAAAAATGTAATGAATAAAAAACACTTCAATGAAAAGTATTTCCTGCACAATAAAATATTTCCTGACGATTCAAAAAATTCACACTCCCGATTTAATGCTTATTGTTTTTTTTACTACAGGTAAATACAACAGGCACCTATTATTTTATTTTTCAGATTGTATTAAATAACAAGCTTAGAGTAGCGCAGAGGGCTATGGAGAGGCTATGCTCGGTATTTCTCTACGTGATCGCATCAGAAATGAGGAGATCCGTAGACGCACAAGGGTAACCGACATAGCTCAAAGAATTAGCCGGCTGAAGTGGCAATGGACTGGCCACATAGTGCGAAGGACCGATAACCGTTGGGGAAGAAAGGTCCTCGAATGGCGCCCACGTCTCGGAAAAAGGAGCATAGGACGCCCCCCGATCAGGTGGACTGACGACCTGAAGAAGACAGCGGGCATCCGCTGGATTCAGAAGGCTCAGGACCGGTCAGAGTGGCGCAAGTTAGGGGAGGCCTATGTCCAGCAGTGGACCTCTAAGGGCTGGTGGATGGATGGATGGATGGATTAAATAACAAATCCATTTGCTATAGGTAAATAGGTATAGCCTTCGATATTGTAAAATACATTTACAGAAGAGAAAATATAGCAAAACCTAGAATTCAATAATGAAAACTAATATACAAGTCGTCATCGTAATACTTTTAATATTAATTTAATATTAATGTACATATTTTAACCTCAAACCTTCGGCGCTTCTAGATTTGCTCGAGTCAAATCATAGGATTGACCTTTAAGCAAACCTCAAAATAGATTCTGTTTCGGCTAATGTACTCGTATTATATTATAGTCAAACCTATGAGAGACTAAATGGACATTTAAACGCCGAAGATTTCAAGATTTAACTAAGTATAACATAGACTTATCTAAGTATAAGCTTTCAACGAATGTGAAAATGATAATATCCATGCATGTCATAACGTGGTCGTTAATGCTGGCAATATTCTCGAAGCGGCAGATCGGTGCATGATGCCAAGAGTATTAAGTATCCACTTTATTAAGAAACGCAGTGGAGGAAATCAATGGCTTAATAGTTTTACACCTAGATAGTAATAGCAGATAGTTTTCAAACCAATTATTTTTTAACGGTACCGATTTTCAATAACATCCTTTCACCGTACCTTCTCCATAATTTAACGTTCCCAAAACAACGAAAAAGTTAACGTAATTACATATTTTTAATTATTATGTAAATGAATATTTAAAATGAAAATCCTTACAACTACCTACTTCAATTACATAAGACAATGCATAAAATTTTCACTGTGCATAGTTAGTACATGCAGTCGTGCTAGGCATTATGAATTAGGTACTTAGGCACTTTTAACTTTTTGACACATTGTCATAACATTTATGTAATATTATGTCTTTTAAATGTGAGTACCCGCACGATTTGAAAAATCTAAGCTTAAATATTTAGAGACCGTGGTGATTAAAATCTTAAAATCATAAAAAATAGTCTCCAATTTTATTATGTACAAGTATTCGAGTGAACCTCTTTTAATAAGCGCGTACGAGTATAATTTAGAAGGCTTTTATAATATGAATGTTACATAACATTTACCTAATTGGAAATGAATTGTCTACAATCTCAATCCCTTTGCAATGACGTTACTTAGTATTATAATTCTCTATGCTTTTGTTACCGACTTTTGTGGCACGCTATCTATTTTATATCTCATTCTTTGTATTATTATACAAACGAAATCATAACACGAATCAAATAGTAAATCTTCTTCTTACAACAGAAGTAAGTTCTATTTTCCTCTGGCAACTATTTTTTACGTGATATTACACAATGGTTAGGCGGTATGGTTTACTATGAAGACCGGAGACGACAATGGATTTAAATTACTTTATTTCTAACATCTCTGTCCGACATGTCGGAGTAATTTATGTTGTTTTTTAAGCTGAGTGTTTGTTGATACAAGTGTTGGCAAAAGCCGGCGTCGGAAACATTCATTTTTTACCATATATATACATAAAATTGTATACATATAATAGTTAAGCTATCTTCAGAAATATTGCTTTAATTTTATTAAAATATTTAATTTTGATTTTTTACGTTTTAAAATATTTTTAACA
This sequence comes from Thymelicus acteon, assembly GCA_951805285.1. NCBI lineage: Eukaryota > Metazoa > Arthropoda > Insecta > Lepidoptera > Hesperiidae > Thymelicus > Thymelicus acteon. The sequence continues at coordinate 6,723,386 of OX638219.1, read as the reverse complement.
CCACTTACAAAATATAAAAAATATATTTTTAAATGATTACTTGTAATTGATTCTTATTGCCGCCAACATGGTTTTCACAACGTTTGTGAATACAAACTTTTTTTTAAATCAAAATACATATATTAAGAAATACATTTTACCTTGATTCTGTAAAATCTAAAAATATATGTATGTAAAATGTAAGTTAAATAAAAAATCTACATACCTCCAAAATCCAGTCAGTGCACACACAAAAGTCATGTCACATTAAGTTATTACACACCACTCGAAAACACTGAAAACTCTCGGAGTCAAACAGTCCGATTACGCCGTGGGCGGAAAGTGGCTAGGCCGCCCAAACGCGTGCACCCTCCTAGGCTCTCGCAACTTTACTGAGGGGAGGGTCAAAGCCTTCGGAGGCTTCCCGATAACAGACGCGCGCATCTCATACCTTAAGCACTCTATACATGCGTAAGTACCGTCCCAGCAGCATATGATGCCTTGCAATATGCGTGGAGGTAAAACATCGCACCGTTCTGGTTATAGGGTAACGACTGTTTCCGTAGAGTAGTGTTTACATACGACTCTTATTTCTAGGTTTGGGAAGTAAATGTATCCCAGCAGCATATTTTGATACTATCAAAAATGTGTGGTACTGCATCACTTCGATTTGGTTATAGGGTAACGATTGTTTCCGTAGAGTAGGGTATTTGGTAGTAGTTGAGTAGGGTATTATATTATAAGAGTGTTGTAGTTTGTAGTTTGGGCAATAACCTAATAAGTGAATCATGATTTTGCTTTAAGTTATGGCATCAGTATACCATGAGCACCATAGCCACTGGTTAACTGTGTTTTAATTGCTTCTTATATAATTTGCCATTTAAAAAAAAGTTGAGTAGCCAAGTTGAGTAGTCGATCGGCGAGACAAAAGAGCAAAAGAGTAACAACGCTAAGTAGTTTTACTTCCTTCACAGAAAGATAAATGTCTTCAGTGCGATTCATGTTGCCGCAGGTATCCAATATATTTCGGAGCCAAAGAAAAATTACGCACAATAAAAAATTGAGGTTCCAGCGAAATTAACGATGTACGAGTTGACAGCATTGTCAGGGCTTATCTTCGTGTTTTAATGGGCACGGAAGGTATAACGTTTTCCCTTTTTGCGGAGTATTAACTGTGTTTTCTTTTCGTAATGAAATGTTTTTCCGCATGTTTTTATGTAACACTTGTGTTTGTTTCGTTATTTAGTAACAACTTTTATTTATACGCTGCTTCTGAAATTAAAAGTTGTGGTAAATTGATCGTAAATTTGAAAATAGGGCTGCGTATTATTAGTTTTTCTTTCTTGTTTAGGTAGATAATATGTAGCAGTTAACTTGGCTTCGGACTTTAAAACAATATCTACGCAGCTTTTGTATTTTTTTTTATTTAACCGAAAAGGCAAATACATTCATTAAATCAACTGCAAAGATTACTTTCATACAAAATAGCATTCCTGAATGTTTATAGCAATAAAATTAATTGAGCAGGTACAAAGCTGTAGTAGCAATATTTTAGATGAACATAGAAACCAAAGTATGCACTTCATATAAGTTTACGCCTTGTATTCAAACCAAAACCATTAGGGGACCAATTTTCATCACATAATGATAAAGCCCTATGCATTTTAATGTAAGTAGGTATAATTGAAAACAAATTGTGTAAAAGTGATGCTTAAGTCACACATGAGTACCTATTCTTTGTTTCTTTTTTAAGCACTTGCTCTGAAAACACTATTAGGCCAGACTAAAGTGACCCTTGATGCCCTAAAAAGCATTCGTGGAATTTGAACTTCATATGAGCGAAAGGGATCATTTTAGATTGGGTGGACGCAAAAAGAGATACATGTCCTGCGTTCGACTATTAATCATTGTCCCCTAAAAGCCTTCGCGTCCAACAAAAAATTAACACTGTAGCATTCCCGGAGCCAAAACCTTGTTAGGGTAAGTGTTCTATCGGTGCTATATGAAAATTGTACTTTTTTATGTCAATATCCAACAAACGGGTAGATACCTAATGAATGGTTACCGTCACCCATGGACGTCTCAAGATTAAAATGATCGCTGACACAGTAGCGTTCAGGAATTAAATAGGGAATTAATACTGGCTTTTCGGCAATGCAACTGAAACTCGTTAAAATATTTCCCTGTTAGTTCTTAAAGGAGGTTCGCAGGCTCGTAAAAACTTTAAATCGTACGTCACCGACAGGATTAAACTGGATGAAAAATCTAGTGACTTTCAAGAAGACAGACAGTCTGAAGCCTCGCCCATTAATCAGTAGAACGGACTAAAAGCTGGTGAGGTTTGATTTGGGTTTATAGATAGTTGGAGCCCTCTGACCCTAAAGTTTTATCAGTTAAAAGCGGGTTCATTTACCTCTAGGTAAGGCCCTACCTAATCCAAATTCAAAATCACATCATGCCGGTATTTTGTCAATACGCTTATGCACGCCGTTTGTAGTGATGGATGTTTGTATTGTTAGTACTCGTATTATAATGGAATCCTGATATTTGTATGATGTGAATCTAATGTTAGGGGCCATCCATAAATTACGTCACACGTTAGGGGGAGGGGGGGGGGTCGATGAAGTGTGACATTGTGTGACAATGGGTAGGAGGGGGTCCTAAATTTCGTGACGTCACATTTCAAAATCGAATAATTGGTATGTATATGTAAATCAAAAAAAAAAAGAATGGAAATAAAACCTATTTCGGAACTCGTGTTTTAATTTCATAATTTCTATGTCAAAATTTTCTTAAAATGTGACGTCACACTAGGAGGGGGAAGTCTCACAAATGTGACCAGCTGTGACAAGGGTGGGGAGGGGTCAAAAAGTCATGAAATTAGTGTGACGTAATTTATGGATGGCCCCTTACGGCTGTGGTTACAGTGTCTTAAGTTTATAATTACAACCCTTAAGGCGATAACAGTCCTATTAATAGGCTGGAGAATCCTCACACAATCCTAGAACAGGTTCTTGATAATAATATCGAGTAACATGTTATTCAGGACTCGTTTTCTGCAAGCACGGACCTGAAAAAAAGACGGAGAGTGAAGCGTAGCAATGGCCGTCCGCTTACCATGTGTGCATAATTTTTGATTCGCGATTGAAGCAATATGGTGTCAATGTGTGGGTGTGTGTACTTGAACGAATAGAGAGTTGGTATTACTATGGGTACTTCACTGAATTTGTTGTTGGGATTACGTCCGTTTTTTTTAGGTCCGTATCTGCAAGATGGTCCAACAAATATAAAAATAATGTGTTTAGTTCCCTCCCGACGCTAGCTCAAGATGCAAGCCAAGCTCCGTATCCAAGCATCGTAACAACAATATCTATCTTGTCCCATCCGGAGAGCGACTTCTCATAGCCGTTCTTGTTGTGACATCCAATCCATTTGGCTTCATGTGACGTGTTCATTCCATTCCTTTACGGAACGTCGAAGGTACTCAGCAAAATAACTATTTATTATTTCCACTCTCTTAAATGCATCGACATTCATTATTATTATGAGTGCATAGGAAAGAAAATGTAGTAAAATTAGTTAGCGCCCTTACCATCTTAGGCTGTATATCCACTTACTACCACTAGGGATTGTGGTCAAGCATTAACTCATCATTATATTGTATGTTATGGTTCTTTAAATTCTTGCTTTGTATTTCTGTAGTATGCAAAGAATTAAACAGTAAACTTATTCTATTTATCAATTAATCAACTTTGTAGTATATACATAATATCTACAAGTACATACGGTAGTATATATACTACCGCTCACATCCAAGGATCAATTGATCTTAAGATGACGTAACCCGAGTGACGTGGTATAACGCTTTTCATTTCATCGGTAGGTATATTGAAACAAGGAGCAATTAATATTTAAACCTCAACTTTTATTCTTCAAAGTTGCGTAGTACACAGAAAGGGAATTTTAAGTTCGTTACGGGATTACGCTTTAATCCCGGCAAGTAAATTAATTAATAAGGATGCACTTAAAAGGTTCATAAAAAGCTTAAGAGCGATGTTCGAATATACATAACACCATAATGACGGAGAAGTTTAATTATAGTAAAATGTATATCGTATTCATCATTATCATTGTTAATTATTCGGAAGGTCTTGATAAGAGCTCAAGTGAGCTCAGGTAGACTAACGACTCAGGAAAGTAACCTATCAACCAAACAAAGTTGTGTATCTAAAAGTGGAATTGGAAACATCGAAGCAAAATGAAGTTATTGGAAATATAGTATAGATTCTACATAATATTTGTTTTATAATCTGAACTTACTCAATGATTTTCACTTCACGTGAAATACATATAACCTATAATGATTAGCCTCGGGGCTTTTAGTGGACGAAAAAACCCTTGTACGAAATTTTATCTTTCTAGGTCCACTGGTATAAGCTGTGAGTTGTCCTTTGTCTCAAAGTCAGTAAGAGTTTTATTAAGTAAAATACAACATATTGCTATTGGTAGCATATTTACCAACTGCATGGGCCTGGTGTCGCATAACTTACCCTCATAAGTTTATCGAAAAGGATGTTGTTCATTTTCTCATTTGCAATTAAAATTCGAATACCCTTTGCAAGTCTCAAGTACCCAAGGAAAATGACGGAAGGTGAAAACTCGAAACAAATTGTGTTAAAATGTAATATAGTCGGTTCCTGGGGAAACTTTATATCGGATTACGACGCAAATTCGATATTTAAGATTGATTTGGGCAGATGTTTGAAGGGTATTCGTTCAACGTACCTATATCACGTAGGTCGAAGATGATAAACTTATAAAGGTAATAATATAAATACAGTTTTGAGTTTACAATATTTTGGGTATTGATTTCAGGGTTAAACCAAGTGGAAAACTAAATTGTTATATGATCACGGATACTAGTTCTAAATTAATGAAAGCGTGTCCATCGTTAACAATCCTGGAAGAAGAAGCAGCAAGAAATTCCAAAGAATTTGGAGAATTTGAGTAGAAACTCATTTCCACAGTTACATACCTACTTACTAAAAATGTCTTTAATATAATTACATACTTCAATTGATAGCCAATTGATTCCTAACTTCAGAGAACTTCTTTCGGAACTTTTTATCAGCTAGCGAAAATCTTCGATCTTTAAGTAACCCTGAAATAGAATTAATAATAAACCCTGAGACACACACACTTCCGCACACAGGTTTCCAGAGTCACAGTTGTCATGGACAAACACAATGATGACCGATGACGACAGACGACGACATTTTTTTTTTCAAAATTTCATTTTGTTGAAACAAGGATAAAACTGGCGAAAAAACTTTTACTATGTTTAAAATACTTATTTGGAATTACTATGTTCAAAGTAATATTATGATGTAATGACATTTGTTTTAATTCAAATATTAATACTCTTAAATTACCTTCTATTAGTAATTCACAAAAAACAAGTACAAAACCTACGCCACAGATACTGTTAAAATTCATATTCAGAGAACTCTTTGTCTTAAAACTATAAAAATATGTATCCACTTAAAAAAACATGTTTTAATCAAAACAGAGAATCAATTATGTACAAAACGCGATAAGAATTCACGGTTTTATTAACATTGTAGAGGAATTCAATGTAAAACATTTCACGACACAGACCAGCCCCAAAATAAAGGAAAGGAAAAATAAAACGAGGTTCATACTTAAATTCGAGGAAATTTGCATTATATTACATCTCATTCGCTTTTGCCAAATTTCTGTACAGCGGTAAACGACCCTGCAAATAAATAATAAGAATTTTCTTTCAGAATATTATCATTCGCATTGCTAATTAGTACCAACAATGAAAGGAGGTATATAATTTTGCACAGCTCCAACAGAACCCATAACTGGGCTTTCTGGGCTTGGGTCCTCACCTTGAGGGGTACAAGCCAAATGTGGATTGAAAGACACATCTTTGTGGACAACACGAAGAACTCTAGGTACGCAGGTTTCCTCACGATATTTTTATCGCCGAAGCGAGTAATGATGACTTACAAATTATTCATTAATTTTTATGAAGCAAAAACTTTGAAAATTTTTAAATCTAGTTTGTGTGAAAAATTAACTTTAAAACTATTTTAAGTACCTACTGTTTACATAAACACATTTCAATTTGCAGGCATAGACCACGCTCGTACTTACTTTATTCGCAGGCCCCCTTGCAAATGAAGCGTGTAATCATTGCACATATGTATACAAATGTATACAGCGTCCAATTCCCCGTTCTTTTAGTGACTAAACGGCCTGAGGCATCCAATTTACAGAAAAAGAATCCCACAACAGAGTGTTACCCGCTCGACATAACACCGTGCACTATTCGAATTTTCTCCTGAGGGAGGGTGGAATCAATTTAAATTTTAACTCACACTTAATACACCCTTGTTTGGTGTCTAAGTGGTGTGTTTGAGGCACCCTCTGTTTAGAGCGAATAATAAGTTGGGAAGACAACATGGCCGTCGATTTGCTTTTAATTTGCTATTTCATTTCTTATGTCATTTATTTTTGAGCATTTTATACATGCTAATGCATATTTATCTTACTGTAAGGCAAAATTTATACAGGTTTGTAGTGTACAAGTTCATGGAAAAAATAAATAAATGCTTAAAACAGTTACACACCCATACCCGCGCAGTAGGCTTAAAACGCTTACACACCCACACCCCCGCAGTAGGTTTTTACCTGTGTCGCGAGTGGCATAGACGACACATACATATAACACATCACAATAACACCCATGACCCGAGTACAAATATTTATCTGTCACATAAATATCTGCCCCGGCCAGGTATCAACCCCGGGACCCCTCACTTCGCAGGCAGGGTCGCTACCAACTAGGCTACAGGGTCGTCAAATAATAAATAATTAAAATGGAATATTTTAGCGGCTATTAAAATAACTGAAAACAAGCCAACACGATTAGAGAAACCTTTAAAATATAAAAATTCGGCATTCAACTTACTTCTTGAGATTTTCAACACATCGGTAAATAAAACTGGGTTCGAAACATGTAAGCTTAAATTCACTTATAAAATATACGTAATGTAAAGGAAATACCTTTTACCAAATTTAATTAAATGTACATATTATGAAGTGCATTGTGATTCTGTTTCGAGTACACCTAATTTTAATAAAGCAAGTAGCAACCAGGAAATCTAACATAATCTTAATAGGAATTGTAAATTCAGCGGACATGATTTTGCTTGGCTCCCGTCCATTCTCATTTTCTTAAATTACCCTTGAGTAAATAAATTCACTGTTGATGTAATGAAAAGGTGAGTTAAATAAAGTATATTAAACTTTACGTATAAACGTATCTATTTAAGTAACATTTAACATTGATAATAATAAAGTGTAATTTAGTAATCTATAACATCAATGCATCTAAACCATCGAGCACATACCCACGTGCTCGATGATCTAAACAAATAAATAAAATTGGAGTGTCTGTTTGTAATATTAAAATAACCGCTTTTTACTAAGTGCATTAGGATGTATATACGGTACATATACCAAAACAACATTTTTTACAATTTTTGACTGTCTGTCTGTCTGTTTGTTCCGGCTAATCTCTGAAATGGGTGGACCAATTTTGACGGGACTTTCACTGGCAGATAGCTGATGTAACAAGGAGTAACTTAGGCTACTTATCTAAACAAATAAATAAAATTGGAGTGTCTGTTTGTAATATTAAAATAACCGCTTTTTACTAAGTGCATTAGGATGTATATATGGTACATATACCAAAACAACATTTTTTACAATTTTTGACTGTCTGTCTGTCTGTTTGTTCCGGCTAATCTCTGAAATGGGTGGACCAATTTTGACGGGACTTTCACTGGCAGATAGCTGATGTAACAAGGAGTAACTTAGGCTACTTATATAAAAAAAAAGTTTCTTAGGCGATACGAAGTTCGCCGGGTCAGCTAGTCTATACTAATATTATAAAGAGGAAATATTTTGATTGTTTGTTTGCATTGAATAGGCTCCGAAACTACTAAACCGATTTGAAAAAATCTTTCACTGTTGGGAAGTTACACTATCCCCGGTTGACATAGACTATATTATATATTCAAAAAAATTAGGGATCCTTGACAAAACTCAAATAATGTAACCCGAGGTGTAAAAAAAATTCCTAAAATATTATTTACATCGCGTGCGCTGCGAAAACTATTGATGAATAAAAGCCAAAGTGGTGATAATAATTGATCGTTTTGATATTAATCCCTGAATTCCTAACTCTTACTCACTGTTCCTATACTATATGTATACTCGGGGGTTTCTGGTACCCACGATTTGTATGTAGGTCTGTCTGTATATTGTATGCCGATATTTTGACCCAATTAAAATACTAATTATTTTTTTAATGAAAATGGCCGGCTTACGAGCTGAAGATCCACCTGATGGTAAATGGTTATCGCCCATGGACATCAACAACACTGCAACATCAACAACAATGCATTGCCAGCCATGAAAGAAAGAAGTAAAATAAAAGAAGTTAGAAATCTTTGAATCGACGTTAGGCCGTGAAATGTTGCTATCGTAGGTCATTGAACAAAACACGTTGTTTCTTAAGGCGCGGTATGACTACGATTTAAAAACGTTAATTTCATTCACACAACCGCAAATCTGCACTAATCTAATGTTACATTTACGCGACGCTGAATAGGGTTCAAAATTGCAGAGCATATTTTTGCTAACAATGTAACTAGATTGCGAATAAACATTTAATTTGAGGGTTTTCCTTACATAATTCAGAATATACACATTAAATTCAATATCTGTCCGGTTTAAGTTTTAATGAAACCGTATACGTATTATATTGTCAAAAAAATATGTTGTTACCGCTGAAAATACAGAGAACGTCGACGATTAAGTTTATTTTTGTATAGCAAATTACGATTTATTATGGGAAATATTAAACAACTATTTAATATTCTATTCGGTTAACATTTTTCTTTAGACCTTTTTCTATGCTTTGTATTTTTTGCGTGCGATATTTTCATTGGGTTTCCTCGTACTCGAGCACCAAAGAAACCTAGTTTTGTGAATATTGGATCACACCGCGCCTTAATTTAAATTTTCTCTTTAACCCAGACGCAAAAAGACGGGTGGTATGAATTGGACGTGTCTATGTGTGCAACGTATATGTGTAAACGAATGGACTGATTTTAATGTAGTTTTTTTTTTGTTTGAAAGCAAATAAAAATAAAATCGTCGGGAGTTTCTAAAATTGTAAAATTCATTGTTATTACTTTTATATTTTAAAAATGTAAAAGTTTTAATCATAATTATATGTTCCAATTAATGTGCCATTAATAACTTACTATTATCAGTAGTAGTTGTACTAAAAATAAAATAATGGCGGACGATAAAGAACATACGATAATACATTTAAATACTAGTATTACCTATTTGCATGAAGCTAAGAAAGCCGTAGCAACTTACTTTTTGCTTTTCCTGTTATTTAGGCAGAAAATTCAAAGTATTTGCTTAATACTTTTCAAGAAAAAATGTATACCAGAGATATTTTGTTTAAATTATGTTATTATTTTGTCCGTTAAATGTAATTTAATTAAAACTACAAAGAGATTAGTGACAGGAAAACTTAATCAGTACCGTAAAACGCTTTACTTTTCCTATGAAGGTATTCTATTAGCTGAATCGCCAGTTGGTGATTTGCATTTTAGGATAAGGGTTTATTTTATCAACTATTAATTGAATTAATTTAAAAATACATTATTATTGTGCTTATTACTCTTACGCATACTCATGGCTCACGTACGGAATCCTACCTTGGGGCAGCATCGTGGATACACATTATGTCTTCACATTACAAAAAAATGCATCCGTATCCTAACAAATATAGACGAGATAGACACTTGTAAACCGCATTTTATTAATAATAAATTGTTGACACTGACGTCCATCTATATATTAGAGGCGTGTAATTTTATAAAAAAGTTTTACCTTTCATGATGTTTTAGTTTTTACCTTTCATGACGACGAACCGCAACGATACCCAAGACGTCCAAAAACACTTTGGTAATTCCGACTGCAAGGTTAAAATTATATAGCTCCGGGCCATATGCTAATTATGCTATGTGCATATTTTTTTTTAATTTGCCAGACAAAATAAGACTAATGAAAATTACATAAAATTTTCAACCCAATTAAAACAATTAATAAATGTTATTTTAACCTAAATGACAACAATGCATATAAAATAGATTGGCACCCACTATGCTGCAATACCCTAATAGGGTTCATAATTATGTGCCTTCACGGACCTGACAAAAAGACGGACGTAACCTCGTCTAATCGAGAGTGAAATTAAAACTCCCGAGTCCCGACGTAAATGTTGTGTCAGCGTATCGCTCTGTGCCATCGTAGCTCCTAAACAACATGGTTTGTTAGCTATTTTGGACATTATGTATGGACATCAATAGCAACAAAAAAAATATTAATGACATTGCAGCCATAAATTAAAATTAATATTTATATATTATATTAAATTAATCAGCATTTTTACCAAAAATAGTCGAATGGCCTTTATTGACCTCGAGTGACCAACCACGTAACAAAACTTGAAGGTAACCAACGGTGGGATAAACTAGTAGATAATTATGATGCAAATAAAACCAAATATAATTATGCAAATAGAAATGCGAAATAATTTATATAGAACACAATATTAAGTCATAATACACAATATCCTTGAAATTTTTAATTTTGTAGTTATGTATAACATTATTATTACACTCATTAGTTAACATATAGAATTTTATCGTTCGAACAGAAGTATGTCGCAGTGTAATATTTCGAGTTATAAAATTCTTCATAAACTGTGTTCCAAAATCCTATTCTTTCTGGAAGCGGTCTGTGGTAGATTGGAACAGCACAATTTTCCTGAATTACATGAAAACGTTTCTCCCCGGCCTCAGGCCATACGTCGACTAATGCATTAGGTGCAGGTGCCCTGAAAAATATAAAAAGGATATCATACATAACTAGTAAACACAGGAGTAATATGAGCAGTGTTAGGAGTATCATCCCAATCAACTATATCTGTCGAAGTACACTAAAGTACTCCTAACCGATTCTTTACTATTAAGAGTTTTTTGTGATAAATATTTATTACTATTCTGTATTACTTATCTACTTAAAGAGCTCTAATGTTCGGTTTACACGTATTAAGTAGTGAAGTAGGTAACAAAATTTTAACTAAAAAGTTACTAAATTGTCTGTTTACACGTATTAATTTACTTAAAATTTAGTTATCTACTTAACTACTTAATACGTGTAAACCGGACTTAAATGCTTTAAGAGCTCATCTGAGCTCTTATGAAACAAACTTGAATAAAATACCCTCCTGAATCATTCCAGATTAACTTGAAGAACAGGGCTAATATATATTTCTAATGTCATCTTAATGCATAATCATTCTTATTATACTTTAATTAACTTAATGAAAAGAAGATCTATATTGATAGTGAATTATGCATCTACACTTCATCAGTTTTGGTTAACTCATTTCTCTCATCGACAAACAATTATAATTGATAATTATCAAATAAATATAATATGCTTTGAAACTTACCCATTATACACAAAAGTCTTTATATTGAGCAAAACAGTGCTTTGTATTTTTTTAGCAATAGATCCTAAACATTGATATTTGGGCTTAGTGATCGCAGTGAGAAATGTGTAACCTACTTCGTCAAAATGAAGTGCCCCAGGATATTCTATATCTGCATATGCTTTGAACCAATTCAACTCTGTATCGCTTGCGAATATGTAGTAATACACGGGTGCTTTCTTTTTTTCTATGAACAGTTGCACCAGAAAATCAATTGGACGAGTGTATCGAGTGTCAGATATTAAATTGACATAGTTTTGGACATTTGTAAAAGATATGTCTCCTCCGTTGAAATAACAGTCTCTAATTCTTTCAACTAAGTCTTTGCGAGCTGCCGATCCATAAGGATATTTTATATCTGCAGGTACTAGCAGATCAAAATTTTTATTTAATTTATTAATAAGTTCCGGTTCCCTTTTGAGTAGTCGAAACCGATCAGCGCCTTCTTGATTATTAAATCCAATGTACATTGGTACATCACAAATTTCACCGTTTTTGATCAATTCCAAAGGTGTTTTTGTTATAATGGCGCTTCCACATTCTATTTCAACAACAGGTTTAAATGGTCTGTAGTTTCGAAAACCTCTTTGTGGATCCTTTCTCGATATAACTTCCTGGGCTTTAACGATTTCAAATGGGCTAACATGCCGCAACCCTTCCAACATACACTCATCATTTGACACGTCTATATCAAGTTCTCGGCATAATAACAACGCATTTTCTCTAGGATTAAGCTGCAAAACCTCTGGGCTAAGAACACTGCCACTCTGAAGTATGACACTTTGAAATAAACCAGCAGATTCTTTTGTTAACATTAACAATTCAGCAATAGTAGCACCTGCACCAGCTCCCAAGAGGGTAATTTTATGTCCATCTCCACCAAATCTCCAAATATTTTCACGAATAATCTTTAGAGCTAAAAGAACATCTTTCACACCGGCATTGCCAGAAACTTCTTCGGTGCACATAGAAAGAAAACCTAACGCACCCAATCTAAAAATAAAAAATAATTTAATTCATTCTAAGTATTGATAATTTTTAACTTAAGCAATATTTAATGCAAAAATTTCTTACCTATAATTCACTGTAACGAAAACAACCTCATTCAGCATAAACAATTGTGGACCATATATGGGTTCAGCATTTCCTGATAAATAGGTATACTGTCCGTTATGGATAAAAAATATTACAGGAATAGACTTAGTCAAATTATTATTTGATGGAGTATAAATATTAAAATTTAGACAGTCCTCGCTCATTTCCTCTCTTGAATGAGTCCCTTCCTCTTGTGGACATACCCATCCTGGTTTCGTTGCATCGATTATAGTAGAACATGTTTCCATTTGAACTGGAGGCTAAAAAAGAAAAAAGTGCATCATAATCAATAGAATCAGCCGTGCGGAATTCCATTGTTCTTAGTTTAATACAAGTGTACATTGCAAGAAAATAATAAAATAACAGCAAGTATACTATTTCCATTTCTTTATTTTCTCGATGACAGCTCCTGTGAAAACTTGAACGAGCATCTTTTTTACATTATGTATGCATTATTTTATAAAAATATGACGTTTACACTCGTACAAGGTTATACCAGAGTCGAAGAAACTGATAGGGATGGAGCTATATCGATAAACGTAACACGATAACAGACCCGATATTTTTTTTTCAAAATGTAAGAAACTAAACTACAGCCGGATACTAATGTACAAATTTATTAACTAATATTATATTTCATTACAAGATGTTACACGTATTAATTCTTCATTGATAATGCCAATTTCTCTAAAATTTTCGAAGCTGTTGTAAAATAAGTAGGTATACCTGTACCTACCTAGGTACTCGAAAATGAAACGAAATAAACGATAAAAACGATTGTGACAAATAGAAAAATCAATAAAGGAAGAAAACCGGATAAATCTCGTACACACACCGATATCCTGTAAAAAATGAACAAGAAAAGAGACATAAATAGAGAGAAATGAAGAAAGAAGAACTGGAAAGAAAAGCCTGCGTTAATTTAATGTTTAACTAATTACCTACCTAAAGTTAAAAATATCAAAGGATAATAAAAAAAAAATAACAAAGATCTCATAAATACTGATTGCCAAAGCTAAAATTACTACGAAGTTAATAATTGATTGTAAAATATATTTTTTTTGTTATATTTATCAGAATAATTGAAGTTGATTATGTCTGAAGTTCTTTAATATTATGTTAGTTTTAAGATAAATGCATATTTTTTGTGATTTAAGAAAAGTTTGCAAGTTATTTTACTTTTCAATTACCCTGTATGAATCTACCTCATATTACGAACGTGCCCCGCCTGCTGTACGAAAGTACCCCACACGTAGGTAGCGTTCGTACAAATATCTTATCCTGACATAATCACTATAACTTTTTTAGTTTTTAAAATTATATAATCAGACTTTGTGTAATGATCTACAATATATAATTATGTATTTAACACACTTCAGCGCAAAAACTATACAATTAAATCCATTGATCATATCATAAATTAAAAAATAAAAATGTAAAAAGTGTACGAAGGGTGACCACTTTCCCTAATGTTTTCAATATTTTATTCTACGGTTCTGGAGTTTTCATAAATATTATATATATATATATATATATATAATATATAATCATAAATATTATATATATTTATTATATACGAGTAACCGCCCTCGCTTTGCTTCGGTTTTCTTATTTTTTTACGCTTTGGGTTACATTATTGGATAATTTTTTTGAAAATATAGCCTATGTTACTCGGGGATAGTGTAGCTTCCCAACAGTGAAAGAATTTTTGAAATCGGTTCAGTAGTTTCGGAGCCTATTCAATGCAAACAAAAAATCAAATCTTTCCTCTTTATATATTAGTATAGATATATATAATAAGTATATTTATGCCAAATTACAGCTTTCTAGCACTAAGGGTCTCGGCTCTTTGCTTCGGACCGGACAGACGGACGGACATGACAAAACTATAAGCGTTCCAATGTTACTAATCGGAACCCTGAAACGGGATGATTGTGACTTACCATAATCATTATTTAAGACATGGCAATAAAGTTTCTTTAGTGAATAATAAGTAGACGTCAGTATTTAATTGAATTCATAAATATTTATTAGTTAATATCAAAAATATATTACCTTATATCGTAGGTCTCCCACAGGCGGTTTTGCATAACGAATGCCTTCGAAAGCATAGAAGCATGCTCCTGTTGTAGGGTCTGTTACTGATTTTCCTTTAATTTTACCTAAAGTCGTTTGTACTTCGACACTTTCAACGGATATATTGCAAATACATATGTAATATGTTATACAAATAAGTTTATATAACATTTTTAATGTTAATTTTCTGCTTGTAGTTTGATATATTAAAATATTTATGTACAAGTAACTCAATATCGGCAGAGGACTCGAATTTATACATTACTTGTTTGAGTTCAAATAATCGTAACTAGTTTTTTATCGTAGGCCCCAATAAATAAAATATTGTTAACTTTATTATCATTATTTATTCAGTTTGTTTATTATGGTATATTAACCTGTATGTTACGTAAGTATTATTGAATAAAAAAATTAGAGGTGTCAAGGGACACCCGGATGGAACGAAGTTCCTTTCGATTAATTAGTGAAGGAATTGTAATTATGTACAAAACGTGTGGCACTCGGGGACTGCCGCGGTAAAGCTATTGCATAGCATTTGTTGCGAAATAAAACCTGACACCCCCCACGTGCAGTCAGTACTAGGATAGCAAAAACATGCAAGCAAATGTGCCAAAACAAAGCTGGGGAATTAAATTTCTCATCGGATTTGTTCACCTAGTAGCAATTAATTAAAGCGAGTACTCAGCAACCAGAAGTCTTCGAGGATGCGACATCAGTGATACTGTACAACCATAGTATGTGGCTGTCTTATTCACTCTTCGGCATTTAGCATAGGCACAACAGGGACGTCTATATCACGATCATGCACATTAAGCTATTATTGCCATTTCTCCCGTCATGCCAATCAATATGCGGAAGAGCGACAGTGATAGAACAAATCCATCACTGCCACTCTGACAACTCTGAGAACGCTCTGACAACCCGTGTCAAAGCGTTCTGACAACTATGTACAGTATCACTGATGTCGCATCCTCGAAGACTTCTGGTCGCCTAGTACTCGCATTAATTAATTGCTACTAGGTGAACAAATCCGATGAGAAATTTAATACCCCAGCTTTGTTTTGGCACACTCGCTTGCATGTTTTTGCTATTCTAGTACTGACTGCAAGTGGGGGGCGGAGAGAGAGAGAGAGACAGACAGAGAAATATGCGCACGCCGGACGAGAGGTAAAGATAATAAGAAGCTAGGGCCATCTATACAGTGCTTTCATACCCCCTCCATGGTAGCGCAAACATTTAACGCAACCTTTTTGCAAGTCGCATAAGTATAACTTCAAAAAATACGTGCATAAAAGTGTATCATTGCTACCTGCAGGTGTTAACACTATAACGAAGAAGTGAAGGTATCATTCATACACCTTCGAGTACGTTAAAGAAATCTCTTAATTTCCGTCACGAAATTTTCATTCTCAGCTTTGTAAAAAAAAAATATGAAGTAGGTACATAATTATTTGAGTGCGAATCGTAAAGTGAAAGAAAATGATGAATTTCTTTGATTGATGTTTTTCTTAAATTTTGTCGTTCTCATACATTTATCAACTAAAACATTTTTTATAGTTTATAAAATATATCGCCATGATAAATGGAACGACTTTTTTTACAGCCTTCTTCTACTAGATAATAGTGAAAAATAAATTTATTTCTATCAAAATAATTTACATATCGAATTAGTATAGAAAATTAGCATAATAAAATTACAACGTTATATTCACATTAGCTCGACGGCTAATGTCGATCCTGTGATCGATTGAGTTAACAGCGGGCGTGGTGGGTAAGTGGATCTGTAACCGCTAGTGGCAAAAAATTCCGTGCTTAGCTGGGCACGTAAAGCAATAAAATTGATCTCGGTTGATGTCGTTAGATAACAGTCTTTAAGCCATGTTAGAGGCTTTCAAACGGCATTAAAACTTCCGACAATGAGGTTGCTAACCTTTCCATGAATCCGCACTGAAATTGGTGGAGTAGCCGCTTAGCTTCCTTAGAAAAAACACCCGTGTCCTGTAGTAGGCATATAATAATTGAACCCAAGCTTTTGTTGTTCCAAAACCCTATTATAAATCAGCACCTCCTATGGACATCAATAACACTTAAAACTTTGACGACATGAAGAAAGCGGGAATAACAACATTACTGCCTGTCTAACTCTAATAATTGTTGACAAAAATAACCGACTTCAAAATTAGGGATAACTCAAAAAGTACTCGTCAGATCTCACTCAAATTTAAGTGGGACTACATGACAAGCACCAGATTACGAACAAAAAAGTATCATCAAAATTGGTTCACCCAGTCGAAAGTTCTTAGGAACAAACATAAAAAAAAATACAATCGAATTGAATACCTCCTCTTTTTTTGAAGTCGGTTAAAAATGTAATAATAATAAAAAAAAACTTAAGACTTGATTGTTATGTGTTCGTGATAAGAAAACATTTTTCTTTTAGTGTTCTTCTGTTCTGCACAGAAGTAAAGCTGAAATCCAGTTGAAAAGGATACAATGAACAATGAATCTTGTACGACCGTTTTCCAATAACATAAATCGTTAGTCGATCTGCTGAAACTCAAACAAATCAACCGTAGCATTTAGCACTCAGCTTTGTAGAATAGCTAACTTTAATTGTATTTTGCTTTTAAGTTCTGGAAATATTTACTTTTAACCTCACTGTATTAGTTTCTCGGTGCAATAAAGGTTGATTTCATTTTTCTAAATATGTAGTTCTATCTCATAAAAATGTTACCAATTATTAATTAGCTAATGAATTTCAAAAACCTTAAAAATATTGCAATGACCTAGTAGTTGTTTGCGGAAAGCATAACTATATTTGTTTAAATAAAAAAACATCTTGTACAGATTGTGAGATAAAAATGCCCGAATTATGTTGCTATGATAGTATCAACATAGTTTGAATTTTCAGTAAAAACCTACCTAAAGTGCAGATAAATGAAGATTCAGCAAAACACTATTTAAATAATAGAGAAGTAAAACTTGGCAAGCTTGACATACGTTTGTAACTTTATTTCTATAAAAATAGAACGTGTTCTTGGCTATTTACTGTTTGCTCCTTGCCTAGTGAAGCTGTCGTTTGTGCCTTAATGATATCACCGTATTATGCTAAACATCCCGAGGCAATTGCAATGCTCCGCCTGCATTCAGGTCAAAGTATTTTCTCTTCAAGGGAAAATTACGTCTTTTGTATGAGACGCAATAAGTGAGGCTATTTACTAACCAACCACCTTTAAAGAGAAACAAGTGAGCTCTTGTTCGTTCATGAGGATTTTAAATAACTTTAAATATAGCTTTAAAAATATATTTATACGAGTAACCACCCTCGCTTTGCTTCGGTTTTCTTATTTTTCTACACCTTGGATTACATTATTCGAGTTTGTAATAAAAAAATAATAAGAATAATTGGCTAATAATTGGCTAAATGCCAATTGTAATAGGAAAAAAGTTTGTAACGCCTGTTCGACGCCAAATGTAGTAGAAGAACAAAGGAAATTATTACTCAGAGCTTACCGTAAGTATGCCGGGTGTTGAGGGCTCTATGACCAGACAATAATACATAATCAAAGGTTATATAAGCAAACAAATCAAACAAATCGGGCGCCACTGGTCATAGTGGATTACCTGGTAGGACTCGAGTAGTCAGTAGCCAACGGATATCAGGACCTTTAATCGCAAGGTAGGTTTTTGACTTGTGTATGTGCGTTTGAGTCGAGTGATAAATAAGAAAATTAGTTCAGTGAACAATATTTGTTTATTAAGTTTTGGTACACCATACAACAGAAAAGAGAAATGCCAAATAACAAACTTTCCAAGTATTACAAACTAAATGGATGTACCTCGATTAAATTTATGACTCGCTTAATAGTCTATCTCTAATTTAAATTAATCTAAATTTAACTTACAGGTTGTCTTCTCAATGGAGGTCGACCATCTATGAAAACATACCGTCAGCCTCAAGACTCCTGCAGTCAGCTCAGAGAAATGTACTCGTAAAGTTCCAGGTTAAAAAGGACCCATGATTCCAAAGGAACGCGGAGGAGTAGATTAGAATTTAAAAGGCAATCTAAGAGGAGAATGTATTATAAAAGGAGAATTTAATCTGTAGGGAAAATCTAAGGGGAGAATGTAATCCAGAAGGAGAATGTACTCCGGAAGGAGAGATATACTCCGGAAGGAGAGCTGGAACAATAAAATAACCTTCGTCAGCACATTGTCAAAATTTACTAAGTTCTTTTTGGAAAATATACGGTTTATAGAACTTACCGCGAATTATCGCGCTCTCCGTATATAAAATAAAGTCGGCAGCATCCCGCTAAGCCGCGTAGAAGTTAATCTAAGAGAAATTCAAAGTTTTATGAGTTATGTTAAATGGCGCAATCAACTTGTGATGGCGTGGTTTCAAAATATTCAACACTTACCGAAAATAAAAGGTATCCGCGGGATTTTATTATTTAGTAAACATCAATTAACCCTTTGGGGCATTATAATTAAGTTTTCAGGCCAGATGGCCTTGGATATATATTTACTAACAAATAAATTGGGGTTCAGTGACCGCCATTCTGAAGAACGAGAAACGAAAAGCGATCTGACAGCCTTGACAGATAAGACAAAGAGTTTCCGAAGACAGTGGCTGCGTTCGGAAATACGCTATTAAAGAAATGAATTCATAGATTGTCAATCACAACATCTAATGTCAAATACTCGAAATCTATTTTTAAAATAAAAGAAAACTAAGTAAAACTAATGGTTTTAATTCAAATACACCACTTTCGAATAAATTATTTATTTAATTTGAATTTGTGTTATTATTTATTAAATTTTGTTTCATCCAATTTATATGCTCTTGACCATAGATTAGAGAAGTGGATTATCAATCTGTGTCACAGATCCACAGATCGATAAAATATCGTCTTTGATGTAACATTGGCCACAGATTGTGAATGGATATCAGTGTTCCATGGACAATGTTGTCTGAAATAAACTAAATTTCGAATTAAATTTGGTAACGAGCTAAGTGTAACCAATTAGCACGTTACAAGTTTTATAAAGGATCCCTAATTTTTTAAATATAATATAGCCTATGTTACTCGGCGATAGTGTAGCTTCCCAACAGTGAAAGAATTTTTCAAATCGGTTCAGTAGTTTCGGAGCCTATTCAATGCAAACAAAAAATCAAATCTTTCCTCTTTATATATTAGTATAGATTAATCAATAGCCACACTTTTATCAAAGCTATTACTGAGAAAGAGATCTGCTATAAATAATTAATTATTATAGAAAAGGCATAAAAGAAAGAAATATAAAGGATTCATTTCAGAATGACCTACTTGTAAAAAGAGCAAGAATAAAAAAAGAACGAAAGAGCCCAGTGGTGGAGACAAAATGGTTCTTTCATTAATCTCAGCTAGGGTGATCATGCGTTCAGTACATTAGCCCCAAATCCTAATATTTTTTATGTAACTGGACGACAATTGAGCAAACTAGCTATCTTGTGGTTAATTTTATCACCGCCCTTGGATATCACGGTCACCGGCATCACCAACCAGCCGAAACACGATGAACTGTTTGGCAGCTGACTCAAGGAAGAGAGTGCTGATCAGGCATTACCTCGATGCTTCCAATGAACACTACACTAACTTAAAATTATGAAAATTTCGTTTTTTACGTAAATCGCTTCAGTATTTTATAAGTATTATGCACCCCATTTTTTTAAAAAATATCACGAGAAATAAAGAAGTTATGAGGTTTACATAACGCTAAGTATATGTACTTTCAGCAATTGTGTGGTAGACACACCGCTATCTCTATTAAGGCGGAGTGTATGTCGCGCGCGCGTCGGCCGCCTGCGAGAGATATGCCGCCAACTAAGGTTGGCGGGGAGACGCGGGGGTTTCTCGCCATATTATCGTTTGTTGATGTTTACTCTAAATAACAGTTAGCGGTGTCTCGCCCATTTGGATGCAAATCTATACTAAATACGTCAATGCCTTACATTTTTCTATAAATTTGTCTTTTGCTTATTTATAATAATGTTTCGGAATCGAGGAAGACGTTTGGTCGTAATGTATAAAGAAACTACTGCTCAGTTGATGAATCATGACAACTTAACATATGGCGAAATGCAAGATTGTTATCAAAAAAGAGGTAAGTAAATTTTTACAAACCTTTTGAGCTTAAGATTAACTAGAATTAAGTAATTTCCGTTGTATAAATGTATTTTTTTTGCCAAAATCCGAAGGTTACTGCTCCATTTCTAGTTAGTAATTTCTGTATTGTCTAACATTCCCTCATATATCCCGCTAACTGTGGGTTAGCGGAGTATGTCCTAATTTTGATTTAGAGTTTTTACAGTTATATTACACTAAGTAGGGCTAAATTTGAAACCAAAAACATTTAAAAAAATATATCAATGGGGTTTAAAACAGCATAATATCAGCTAGTCACGCAAATAAAATCATAAATATATGTGCAATAATAAAGATTTTATTAACCTTTTTTATTCAAATGCTCCTACTGTAAACCTACGATATTGGAGTTAGCGTAGTGTTCATTGCAGACCTTAAAGTTATCCTAAAATAGTAGTTATTTTAGACGCTTTCAAAAGTATGTATTGAATTTTGGTTTTTAAATAAGTGCCAAAAATCGTATAATATTCGGCTACCTTACCAGTCAAAATTAGCTTTAATTGCCAGCTGCAGGCTACATATATTTTCTTGTAATCTATGAAACTCAGCAATGTAAGATTTAACCAAGTGTCCAAGTGATTGGAAGTTATAATTTAATCTGTAGCTCGAGCACGAATATTTGCGAGAAAGTATTCGTATGGTTAACGTAAGCAATTTGTCAAATTTGTATGGCATTTTAGTACCATTTACGTACGATAGGGGCGCTTTTGAAAAAATGCCATACAAATTGCTTACGTTAACCATACGAATACTTTCTCGCAAATATTCGTGCTCGAGCTACTGAAGATCCTCAGCATAACCTCTCAATAACTCATGATAGCATACATACATACATATAAATCACGCCTCTTTCCCGTAGGGGTAGGCAGAGACCACTTCTTTCCACTTGCTACGATCCTTAAAATCTGTCAATTACAACGAACGAAACAAAACCAGAACATTTTTCAGAGAGAAAGATATCATAAAGTAACCAGTACCATAGTACTACACAGATAATGCAGTGCTCGAGTAGCACAGATTAAAAAACGTGTTCTTGTTTATGCCTATATTCCAACATAAATTATAAAAAAATCTACATTGTATCTTAGGTAATATGCTTCACATATTTAAATTTAGCTTGATGAAACTTCTGTTACGTACTTACCTCTATTAGTTACTTTTTTAATTATAAATTCATAATAAATAAGTCTCGTTTAAGTTGACAATCATGGTAGCCCTGGTTAGTCACCGCGCAAAATCTGTTTCTATCCGTAAACGACAAAAGTTTTTGCAAGTGTTTTGAGTTTTGTTAATAAATCACTTTAATTTATTGAGACACATTTCAGAGTTTTTAAACTTATAAAAATTATAATAATATAATTATAAAATAAATGTAATTCCTTTCCTGTTGGCTTATTACATGTTCTAAAAGTTTAAGCATTAAGCTTCATAATCTACAAAAATGTTTTTAAAAAAAGTCAAATAACAATCAATTTATCTAGAACTTAGTTTCAAAATATTTATCACGATAATTTGTGTCATGGGGCAAGGATAATATGAGATACAAATGGGTGAATTTCCCAAGTGCATTTTTGAGACGGCGAGGTTGAAAATTAATGTGTGGAGGTAAACTACAATTATGAATGATTTTATATAGGTAGTTTAAATAGTGATCTACATGATAGTAAAGTATTCAAAGGTATTTAATACATAGATTCTTAATAAAAAATATCTAAAACCTAAAATCTAATTCCAGTGTACTGTCCGAACTCTATTTATTTACATATTTTATTAATTTAATTTTTTTTGGTAAATAAATTTCATTGAAAAGGAATGTTTTTTAGAAATACATTAAATAACACAACTAATATATTATATTTACGGAGCTCAGTAATTTAAGAAAGTGCAACAGCTCTTAAAACATCTTATAAAAATGTCCCACAAAAAAAAAGCAATACCAGTGGCGCATTTTGTATACTTCATTACTTGTTACGACACGATTTGGAAGACACTTTACTGGCTCTCTCCGCACCGTTCAGTGGTGCTTTTGCAAACTGCGTGTTAGGATGACCGACTGGCTGCGTAATTTTCCTGCCAAACACGTAAGTATTAACTAAGGTGGCGAAGAAATACAAAATCACCAAATTCCGATGTCATGTATATTAGTAAAAACTACAAAGCGGATTATCAAGAAATTTTATGGAGGCTTCCATTAAAGGTTTTCAGCCAGAATTGTAAAATAAAAGTTAACCTGTGAATAACAGTGTTCTTTGAAATTCAAGTTTTGACTCTGATTCTAAGTCTGGTGGTGCAATCTCGGTGGCTCCGGTGGCATATCAAAGCGTATAGGGAAGGGAAGTATAGGCCACAGAAACACAAACGTGTCTAATCACCGCTAAAAGGAGTCCGTTCATCTAGACTCCTATTCTTCAAAATGTATCTTTAAAGTATTAAATGATCTTGCCTTTATTATTTCTCATTGGCATAAATAAATAAAGTCAAGGAATTTACGGTTCACTTTTTATTAGGGTTCCGTAGCCAAATGGCAAAAAACGGAACCTTTATAAATTCGTCATGTTTGTCTGTCTGTCTGTCCGTCCGTATGTCACAGCCACTTTTCTCCGAAACTATAAGAACTATACTGTTGAAAATTGGTAAGAAGATGTATTCTGTAAACCGCGTTAAGATTTTCACACAAAAATAGAAAAAAAAACAATAAATTTTGGGGGTTCCCCATATATAGAACTGAAACTCAAAAATTTTTTTTTCATCAAACCGATACGTGTGGGGTATCTATGGATAGGTCTTTAAAAATTATATTAAGTAAGAGAAAATAAGAGAATGATAAAACTAAAAAAAATATATGATGTACATTACCATGCAAACTTCCAACGAAAATTGATTTCAACGAGATCTAGTAAGTAGTTTTTTTTAATACGTCATAAATCGTAAACGGCAAAAAACATCGATCAAAGTTACAACGAACTACAAGAAATTTTATATTATGTTACTTGCTGCTACGAAACCCTTCATCGGCGAGTCCGACTCGCACTTGACTGCTTTTTTTTTAAAGGAAGGATGTCAAGGTTGACACAAAAGAGCCTAAAACTTCTTAATTTAGTGTTAATTGTGCCAAAGGTATAATACGTATTGTTTTGAACTCATGAATAGTTTTATGTTTTATATAATTTCCTGATGAAATCACTGAATTTAAAATTAATAGCTAATCAGCATTTTTCTCAAAAAGAGTCGAATATTACGATTTTATAATGATTGCTTTGATCTGTGATCAACTCAATCAATATTAATCACTCCGAGTGATCAACCACGTAACAAAACTGAAGGTGACCAATGGTGGGTTAAATTAGTAGATATGATGTAAATAAAACCTAATAAAATTGCGAAATTATTTATATAGAACACATAACAATGTACACAGACATCCTTGAAATTTTTAATTTTATAGATATGTATATCATTATTACGTATATTACACTCATTAATTAATATTGTATGTTATCATTCGAACAGACGTATGTCGCATTGTAATATTTCGAGTTATAAAATTCTTCATAAACTGAGTTCCAAAATCCTATTCTTTCTGGAAGCGGTCTGTGGTAGATTGGAATAACACAATTTTCCTGAATTACATGAAAACGTTTCTCCCCAGCCTCAGGCCATACATCGACTAATGCATTAGGTGCAGGAGCCCTGAAAAATAAAAATAGGGTATCATACATATCACAGTAGTAAAATGAGCAGTGTTAAAAGCATCATCTCAATGACCTATATCTGTCAAAGTACACTAAATGTCTCCTAACCGATTCTTCACTATTAAGAGTTTTTGTGAGAAATATTTATTATTATTCTGTTTTAAGTAGATGAGCTCTTAAGAAACAAACTTGAATAAAGTTCTCCTCCATAATCATTCCAGATTCATCATCATCTTTATACAATAATCATTCTAATTATACTTTAATTAACTTAATGAAAAGTTGATATATTATATATTGATAGTGAACTAAGCATCTACACTTCATCAGTTTTGGTTAACTAATTTCTCTAAACGACAAATAATTATCCAACAAATATTATATGCCTTGAAACTTACCCATTATACACAAAAGTCTTTATATTGAGCAAAGCAGTAGCTTGTATTTTTTTAGCAATAGATCCTAAACATTGATATCTGGTCTTAGTGACTTCCGTGAGAAATATGTAACCCAATTCGTCAAATTGAAGTGCCCCAGGATATTCTCTACTTGCATTTGCATTTAACAAATTTAACTCTGTATCTCCTGCAAATATGTAGTAATACACGGGCGCTTTCTTTTTTTCTATGAACAGTTGCACTAGAAAATCAATTGGACGATTGCATCGAGTGTCTGATATTAAATTGACATAGTTTTGGACATTTGTACAAGATATGTTTCCTCCGTTGAAATAAAAGTCTCTAATTCTTTCAACTAAGTCTCTGCGAGCTGCCGATCTATAAGGATATTTTATATCTGCAGGTACTAACAGATCAAAGTTTCCATTTAATCTATTAATAAGTTCGGGTTCCCTTTTGAGTAGTCGAAACAGCTCAGCGCCTTCTTGATTATTAAATCCAATGTACATTGGCACATCACATATTTCACCATCTCTGATCAATTCCAAAGGTGTTCTTGTTATAATGGCGCTTCCACATTCTATTTCAACAACAGGTTTAAACGGTCTGAAGTTTCGAAAACCTCTTTGTGGATCCTTTCTCGATATAACTTCCTGGGCTTTAACGATTTCAAATGGGCTAACATGCCGCAACCCTTCCAACATACACTCATCATTTGACACGTCTATATCAAGTTCTCGGCTTAATAACAACGCATTTTCTCTAGGATTAAGCTGCAAAACCTCTGGGCTAAGGACACTGCCACTCTGAAGTATGACACTTTGAAATAAACCAGTAGACTCTTTTGTTAACATTAACAATTCAGCAATAAGAGCACCTGAACCAGCTCCCATGAGGGTAATTTTATGTCCATCTCCACCAAATCTCCAAATATTTTCACGAATAATCTTTAAAGCTAAAAGAACATCTTTCACACCGGCATTTCCAGAAACTTCTTCGGTGCACAAAGAAAGAAAACCTAACGCACCCAATCTAAAAACAAAAAAAAAATATTTAATTCATTATTTTTAACTTAAGTAATATTAATGCAATATTTTCTTACCTATAATTAACTGTAACTAAAACGACCTCATTCAGCATAAACAATTGTGGACCAAATATAGGTTCAGCATTTCCTGATAAAAGGGTATAGTATCCGTTATGTATAAAGAATATTACAGGAATAGACTTAGTCAAATTATTATTTGATGGAGTATAAATATTAAAATTTAGACAGTCCTCGTTCATTTCCTTTCTTGTATAATATCCTTCGACTTGTGGACATACCCATCCTGGTTTCGTTGCATCGATTATAGTAGGACATGTTTGTCTTTGAACCGGAGGCTAGAAAAGAAAAAAACTGCATTATAATCAATGCCATCAAAAACAAAACTTGTAAAAAAAACCAAGTCTCGCAACTCAGTTCTTCTACCGTAAAAAGTTGTGAGATCAATGTAATACCAAGTCGGTTAATTTATTCAGTTCCTACTTAAGGGTCCTTCTGCCTTAAGTTATCACGTAATTAGCTAACCTAACAAGTAACAACATCTTATAGTGACCATATTATCAATATTAAAAATCTTTTATGTTTTAAAAAAATAGATCGACTTGGCCATCGCATGAAAACACAATATATCTCACAAGTAATACCTACATATTATATTAAATTTGATTGTTTAGTGCGATTGCCAAGTCAATCTATTTATTTAAAACATAAAAGTTTTTAATATTGATAATATGGTCACTATAAGATGTTGTTACTTGTTAGGTTAGCTAATTACGTGATAACTTCAGACAGAAGGACCCTTAAGTAGGAACTGAATAAATTAACCGACTTGGTATTACATTGATCTCATTTTACGGTAGAAGAACTGAGTTGCGAGACTTGGTTTTTTTTACAAGTTTTGTTTTTGATGGCATCTCATTTCTTTTTGTAGATAGTTCTACTTTTTTTCCTTTTACAAGTTACCTTTGAACATAATTATATCTAGGTACCTATCTACACCTATTATTCCATTATATTATATACAGGTACACTGATTCATTCACTGCAGATGTTACTTTGTTATACAGGTACAGTAATTCATTAACTGCAAATGTAACTTTGTAATCCTATATACTTATATGGGATTACAAAGTTATTTATGCAGTTGATGTATCTAGAAAACTAGACCGAAATTGCAAAATGTTTTAGTTTTTCCTTGATCTATACACTAAACACTAATTGTGTTCCAAATTTGAAGCTTCTATGTCTGCTAGAAGTACCTTAGAGTTTTGATGATCGGTCAGTCAGTCAGTGAGTGACGAAATTAAGAAACTTTGACTAGTTATAATTCTTAAACTACTGGTTCAAATCGAATGAAATTTGAAATATAACATGTTTATACAATGCCTGCTTGGTTACTAAAAATTCAGGCTTCTAGCTTTATCCACAACGAAGTTATAGGGGGTCGAAAATGGCCTGAATTGCTTCGAGAAAAGGATGGTACGGCCGTGCCGCTTTTTTGCTCGACTTGGCGGGGGCACTGCCGTGCCCCCAGATAGGATCAGCCGTGCGGAATTCCATTGTTCTTAGTTTAACACAAGTGTACTTTGCAACAAAATAATAAAATAACAGCAATTAGCGAATTATACAATGATGATAAAATGGTATATTCTTTTCTTGGCCGGACGGACAGACGGAAAGACAGATGGATGGACATGACGAAACTATAAGGATTCCGACTTTACTTTGAAACCCTACAAAGGAATAATTTTAACTTTAATTTTAATTTTAATTTTAATTATTTATTAGTAAATATCAAAAATATCTTACCTTATATCGTAGTTCTCCCACAGGCGGTTTAGCATAAGGAATGCCTTCAAAAGCATAGAAGCATGCTCCTGTTGTAGGGTCTTCTACTAATTTTCCTTTCATTTTACCTAAAGTCGTTTGTACTTCAACACTTTCAACGGATAAATCGCAAATACATATGTAAAATGTTATACAAATAAGTTTATATAACATTTTTAATGTTAATTTTCTGCTTGTAGTTTGATATATTAAAATATTTATGTACAAGTAACTCAATATCGGCAGAGGACCGGAATTTATACATTACTTGTTTGAGTTCAAATAATCGGAACTAGTTTTTTATCGTAGGCCTCAATAAATAAAATATTTTTAACTTTACTATCATTATCTATTCAATTTGTTTATTATGGTACATTTACCTGTATGTTGCGTAAGTATTATTGAATAAAAAATTTATGTTGTTATTATATTCCTTTCCAAAATGGTGGTGGAGAAAAAAAAATACGTGTATTTATAATATAAAGAATTATATTTGTAGTTACTTACTTCAAATATTTTAAAATAGAAGATTTTTATCTTGCGTCATACGATTATATGATTTTCAACTTAAAATTTCGCGGACACCCTACTTTCTTGTCAGGTGCTCACAGTTTTGTTTATACCGTCCAATGGATAAAGGTCTCGTTGATTCAAAATTGAAAAGATAAAAAAATAACTCTCAAATTCCTGTTGAATTTGAGAAATCATTGTTTTGGGTGTAAACAAAAAAATAGTCCAAGTTATTTATTTATTTATTATTAATAGGACACCCAACACAGATAACACTATTGCAATCTTATGAATACTTATGTTACAGAGTCTATGTTACAGAGAATTTAAATTTAGTATTCCCACAATGAAAGACAACAAATAGTTACTAGAAAGTAAATAAAAAATATAAGAACACAAAAATTAAAAATGTAATATCTAAATTATTTCTGTTACTAAAACAGAAATATTAGACTAAAAATAACAATCAATGCTTAATATTATTTAGTTCGTGTATTAAGTTCGTGTCATCTAATCCAGAACTTTGATTTTTATTCAAGTTATTTCATTGAATCAAGGATGATTTGCACTAACGTTGGTTACAAAAAAACATTCGATTGCGTTATCTGACCAAGTATTAAAAGTACCCTCCAGAATCCATGAATGACTACCTGATCTAATATTGTAACAGTAGACGACAAAATATACACTTTTCACTAATTCAGCAGAATTTTTAAGCCGTGAAATAATCAAAATGTACCGTCACTTGATGTTAAAAGCTCTGTTGACATACTTTACCAGCGGGCCGCGACTGGGCGAGCTTAACCTCCCCTCGTTTTAATAAAATGAAGACCGTGCCAGTTTACATGCCGTGCTGTGTAAGACAACGCTAACTTAACCTAAGTGGGTAACTTTGCCTTTTTAGGGTTCCGTAGCCGAATGGCAAAAAACG
Organism: Thymelicus acteon; assembly: GCA_951805285.1. NCBI lineage: Eukaryota > Metazoa > Arthropoda > Insecta > Lepidoptera > Hesperiidae > Thymelicus > Thymelicus acteon. The sequence continues at coordinate 6,693,968 of OX638219.1, read as the reverse complement.
GAACCCTTATAGATTCGTCATGTCTGTCTGTCTGTCTGTCTGTCCGTCCGTATGTCACAGCCACTTTTTTCCGAAACTATAAGAGCTATACTGTTGAAACTTGGTGAGTAAATGTATTTTGTGAACCGCATTAAGATTTTCACACAAAAATAGAAAAAAAACACTAAATTTTGGGGGTTCCCCATACTTAGAACTGAAACTCAAAAATGTTTTTTTCATCAAACCCATACGTGTGGGGTATCTATGGATAGGTCTTCAAAAATGATATTGAGGTTTCTTATATCATTTTTTTCTAAACTGAATAGTTTGCGCGAGAGACACTTCCAAAGTGGTAAAATGTGTGTCCCCCCCCCCTGTAACTTCTAAAATAAGAGAATGATAAAACTAAAAAAAATATATGATGTACATTACCATGAAAACTTCCAACGAAAATTGGTTTGAATGATATTTAGTAAGTAGTTTTTTTTTAATACGTCATAAATCGTAAACCGCAAAAAACATTGATCAAAGTTACAACGAACTACAAGAACTTTTATATTATGTTACTTGCTGCTACGGAACCCTTCATGAGCGAGTCCGACTCGCACTTGGCCGCTTTTATTTACTTTTAAGAATAAGATACCTTTGACGGGTTTTAGTTTTCAGCTTCTATGGTTATTAAAATACGTACATACTATATGGCAAATAATTAATTATGTAATGCTGGCAATTTATCAGAATGTCATACATACTGGGCCAATCATCGTGCAAAATTTACCAACATTAAAATTAGATAGAACTAATTTAAACATGTAACATTTATTTAATAAGCTTTAAGGTTTTATAAAAAAAATTAAAACACAGTATAGCAGAGTAATCTCACATGGATCCCAGTAAGTCTACCTATCCTAATCTCTAGTTAAGTGAGCACGTAAAGTAATAGTTACTAATCTATACTAATATATAAAGAGGAAAGATTTGATTTTTTGTTTGCATTGAATAGGCTCCGAAACTACTGAACCGATTTCAAAAATTCTTTCACTGTTGGGAAGCTACACTATCCCCGAGTAACATAGGCTATATTATATTTTCAAAAAAAAAAATTAGGGATCCTTAATAAAACTCCGATAATGTAACCCAAGGTGTAAAAAAATAAGAAAACCGAAGCAAAGCGAGGGCGGTTACTCGTATATAATATACTGTAGAGAACTGTAGAGTCATAATTATATATACTAATACCAATATATAATTATGACTTTACAGTTGATAGTTGTAGCCTGGGATTATAAATATACGGGATTTATGTAACACTCATTAAATAAATATTGTTTGATATTATGATACATTGTTCTGTGTATACCTACCTAAATAAAATATCGTAACACTCTTCTGTTAGCAAATTGCGTTATAATTAATTCGTTAAAAGAATAATGTTACACCTCCTTTACATGTAAGTATATAAAATATGTTATTTTTCTTCGGTAAAAGGCACGAAGCTTAGGAAAACTTCAGGCACGTAATTTTTCTCGACTTCATGCCACGTTAGATGCTGGTAATTTTATTTTAAAGTTGAAAGTGCTTACCTATTGCAAGAATTTTTACATGAATTGATCGTTAAGTGATTGATTCAAGTATTTTAGCTTATGTTCTTTATTTTGAGTATTTTAGTAGTATTATATTATGTCGACATTATAATATCGGCATTTAACTTATCATTGTTATTACTGGATTGTTGTGTTATTACTTTATTATTGTTATTATTATAATTTGATTAAGTATATCGGCAAACACTATCGCCATCATTATGTAGATGCTGCGTACGTATGAGGGCAGTTACTTTTCAAAGGACAATGTCAAATCACTATTATTTTATTACAATCGTAAATAACAAAATAACACCTCACTGTACATTCGTAATGGTCCTCTAATTATTTGGAATCAATTACATATTAGCACTTTTAAGGATAACAGCAATTAAGATAGATTTATGAATTATCGACGATCCGTCGATGACAAGCAACTCCCGTGATGTCTACAAGATAGTCGCCACCAGGGTCCTCAAACTTAGTATAACGAACAGGGAAAGATGACAGATATTAAGATACTAAATAAAGACGCATGTTCATTACAGACACTAAACCATTGCAAGTGGTTTTTTCGATTTAGTAGCATTGTAATTGTAGTTTCATAATATTTATACAGATAGCAGCACCTACACCTTTTTTTTTCGTCCAATAGAGTTGGACGCAACGCACATACATTTTTTTTGGTTTAATAGCAATATTGTTTTTAAATATTAATTTATTATATAGCTCTTACAAGTTTATTATTAAAATGGTTAATTTTTTCATTGAAATTATGATTTCTAGATGCATTTATGAATAACCTTGGTCATAATAGGGTCATCCACGCACGTTATGTACATTATTCTTTTTTATGTAACTAGTCAATCAATGATAAGGCCCCCCTTATACCACCTTGGAACTACATCACACAGGTCGTCAAACAGTGACTTGAACATAGACCAGCTTTCCAACACCTTTGAAAATTAGAGAGCTAAAGATTGTTATTTTAGAGAAACAGCAATTCCCGAAGCATCCTACAAGAAGCCCGTCCATTATATGTATCATAATGGACAGGCTTCTAAATCTTTCATATAATTATAAGATTGTAAAGCTCAGGGGAGTTAACTCATTATAAAATAATTATAATCAGTTTAAAACAGAGTTTATTTTATTAACATTTTGAATGTTTATTTTTTTTGTATTTTTTTTAACCCCTGACGAAAGAAGAGGGGTGTTATAAATTTGACGTGTGTGTGTATCTGTATGTCTGTCTATGGCATCGTAGCTCCCAAACGGATGAACCGAGGTTGATGTAGTTATTTGTCTGAAAGGTGACTTAACTATATTTAGTGTTCTTAGCTATATTTAGTGTAAATAAAACAGTCAGGGTTTTTTTTTAATTTAAATTTAAGATTATCATTCACAATGTACACAACAAATTTATTTCCTATAATTCTATTGTTATCTAATTTATGACACATTTAATTTCGCAAAGGTTTATTTGCTGACGCTAACAAGGTTTTCTATGAAGTTAATGAATTACAAGCGATCGTAATCATACCTACCTACATTGTTCCTACCATTATATATTTTATAGCCAAGTAGTTTATACTCGTAACTATATCTAAAAGCATTTGATAGGTGGTATTCAATTTACTCTAGTTTATAAATTATAAAACATAATTATTGCAGACAACATAATATGCCAAGGTACTTAATTTATTTAAACTAATTATTTTTGTTCTCAAGAGCATACAATACAATACAATACAATACAATACAATACAATACAATACAATACAATACAATGCAATACAATACAATACAATACAATACAATACAATACAATACAATACAATACAATACAAAAACTCTTTATTACACACCAATATAAAATGTGCATGTAGATGACACAATTACAATGAATAAATAGTACACAATAGTACACAATAGCATATCACCCTTTCTTAAAAAGTCTGGCTGATAAAAATTTTATGCTGTAAATTACAGATTCTCTACTTCATTAGCATTAAAGGACATGAACTTAAGCCTTTACCTTTAGAGATTTCCCCTTGACTTAAAACTGCTTAACTCTGCTATCGATTCGTCACCCTTGCTAAGAACCGCTTGATCAAGAACGGTTAATTATTCTTCTCGGTAATATTTTTTACATCTTAAATTAAAGATTACGGGATTAAGCACCGGAAAATATTTTTAATTTTTAATAAATTGAGAGGAAGAAGATAAATATTACAATATTTGATTTATAATTTGAATTCATAACATTCGATATATCTGTCGACATATTTTATCACATGTCTATCTGTTTATCTGTCGGTCTGATCTAAATGTCGATGTTTGATGGAACACACAATGGAGACGGAAAAACATATACATAATAATATAGAGGTATAGAATATATACAAAAGTATAAACTGAGGTTAGTAAATTAACGAAATAAAATACGTTTTTATTGGTAAACTATACGAATCCGTCTTACGATTTTCACAGCAAGAGAAAAATACACAGATAAAAGCACAGGATGCATTTTCAGTACGGAACAGTATAATGCCATGCGCGAGTCCTATTAGATCTTGACAAGTTTATTTTTATTTATATGTATACTAGCTAACCGGGCAAACCTTGTTCTGCCAAAAATTTTTTAGGGGTAGGGGGATGAAAAATAGATGTTGTCCGATTCTCAACCCTAGCCGATATGCAGGCAAAATTCACGAAAATCGGTCGAGCCGTTTCGGAGGAGTTCAACTTCTAACACCGTGACACGAGAATTTTATATATAAGATTGACTGATCTGTTATACATTTTGTTTGAAATAATATGAATAATGGCGAATGAATATGGTCGAATTTCATGTCATTGATAAAACTTAAAATTATTTTACTTTAAACCAATTTTATCGATACGAACCTACATAGGTTAATGTTTATACTAGCTGACCGGGCAAACGTTGTTCTGCCAAAAATTTTTTAGGGGTAGGGGGATGAAAAATAGATGTTGTCCGATTCTCAACCCTAGTCGATATGCACGCAAAGATTCACGAAAATCGGTCGAGCCATTTCGGAGAAGTTCAACTTCTAACACCGTGACACGAGAATTTTATATTTAAGATTGACTGATTTGTTATACATTTTGTTTGAAATTATATGAATAATGGCGAATGAATATGGTCGAATTTCATTTCATTGATAAAACTTAAAATGATTTTACTTTAAACCAATTTTATCGATACGAACCTACGTAGGTTAATGTTACACTAGGACCGTTACGAGTGATTATTTAAGGTCCAATCTCAGTTCAATTTCATTTAGAGTGAATAAATATCTCTAATCTCGTTTTAAAGGACTTCTAAAACGACCTAAAGATAACCTTTACTCCCTGGACCTCGCCCGGGAGCACTAAATCTGCGCAGATCCTATCGATTGCCAATAATACCGGTAATTACTTTCTCCGCGCCCTCTACCGCTTAATCTTGGTTAGGTTAACTGAACATCTTTGTTTTTATGTAATGGAGGTTGTAAAGTTGTACAGACAATTCAATCCTGCTATTATTTTAAGTAATTTTTAAGTAATGAAGCAGTCTACATATTAAAGCTAAAAGGTTCAAACACATAACATAAATTGAAAGTTAGTAGCAAGCAGGGTTAGAAAAATCATGAATTTTTTTAAAAATCGAAAAAAAGCACGATTTTTTTAAATCCTAATTATTCACGATTTTTTTATTTTTTCATTTTATTTAATTTCACTTTATTTTTGCGCAAAACGGAACGCGCCCTTAAGGGATTGCCATGTAATTTTTTTAATTTTTTATATGTTTTTTTTTAATTTTTGAACTTATACTTCTTAAGGCGCGTTATGAAATAAATAGAAAAAATGATGAAAATGAAATTTTGTTAATTAGTGAAAAGATTGAAATTTGTATTTTTGTACTTTTTTTTTATTTTTTTAAATAGTTTTTAATTTTTTTTTAATCTTTTTTTTATTTTTTATTTTATGCCAAAGAAGTAACTTCTCACAGTACACGTTTATGTTTTTTTTTATTCGTCGCGTACCCTATATTAAATATTTGGCTTTAAAGTGCTAATTTTAGTTAGAGTCAAGTGTCGTCGTCGTCCCCCCCCCAGCTAAACGGTTGCACCTGGACACGTGAAAAAATTCTCAAAAATAATAGGTTATACGATCAATTTATAAGGAAAATTCACGGCTATGTTAGCATAAGTACCTAGTTAATGAGTATTAGTCGATAAACGTACTACTTCGGAATCCTACATTGCACGTGGCACGCACTTGCCCGGTTTTTTATGTTGATGAAAGAAAGTGAAATTAAACATTTTTGATTGAATCATTGATTTTTATTGAAAACATCATTTGATTTAAATCGTGATTTAAATCATGATTTAAATCAAAATGATTTATTCATGCCAACCCTGGTAGAAAGTAGAAGTGGAATTTATCATCGAAGTACTCCAAGTAAATTTGGATGATTATGAATTCTTAACATGAAGAGTATATTATTGTAGATATCAATAACTTTGTATAAAAACAACAAATTAAAAAATAACATCCCAACCTTATTATATTTTCACAAGAACCAGATTCATACCAATCTATCAGACTTGTAATGTTTAGGAGACTTAACCCACAGTACTTGCAGTAGTTGCAATTGGTTTTTTAAAAATGTGCAGAGGAGTTTCTTTTGCCGTTTCTGGCACCGTTCCGAAATGGTGGTAGATTTAAAAGATTTGACGTTCATTAGACAAGTATGTATAATATTGATTGATACCTACATGCAATAAATAATTTGAGTGTGAGTTAAAAGAAAAATCTGTTGTGGAGTTTAATATGGGTGGTAATTAAACTGACTTCTATTTAATAGCATTATTGTCCTCTAAAAACTTACACTATCCCCTAAATTACTAAGTCAGCCACCATCAATGCGCGTCTAAAAAATACTCTTTTAGCCACTATAAATTTTCAATGTAAGCTACTGTAAATACGACTTAGCATAGCAGTTATTTTTTAGCATCTATATTTTTAACATACATTCAACTAGTAAACTTCTAAAATATTTAAATATGACACCAATAAAGTAATTTTATCTACATCTAGTTTTATAACTCAGCATCTTTTAATTTTTTTCAAACATAAATAATTTATAACTCGTCCTATATTTTTGATCATCAAAATACCTAAAATTATCATCAAATATATTGAATTGTCATCAAAACGTACCTAAAATTAAGGTGTGTAATAGTTAGTATAATAACATTTAGGGCTTGTTTCACCATCTTCAAGTAGAGTCCTGAATAAGCTATTCGCCGGTTAAAGTGACGTTAAAGTGTCATTTTTCATACACGAAATGTCAACTTAACCAACGAATAGCTTACTTCGGACTTACTTGAAGATTGTGAAACAAGCCCTTAGTATAATATAACTTGAAATAATGTTCACATGTCTATAATTTTCACATGCTATAAAAACAAATAACAAAATTTCATGTGATCTAATGTTTATTTCATATTATAATGTTATAATTCATTAATTTGCTCGAATAACATTTACTTTTACGTTTACTTCATATGAATTATATAGCATAATGCTCTTTTTATATAACGTTCATTTGACCTAATTTTCATTTAATATAATTTTCAAATACATAATCTAATCTTCAAACGTTACACACCCTTAAAAGGTCTTAGGCATGCGGCAAACAGCAAGAGGCATTCCGCATGCAGCAAGCAAGCAGCAGACATGGCTTCTGTCACGGCTCCGGCGCTGCGGGGCCCTGGCGGTCCCACGCGATCTTATCGTCGCAGATGCTATTAACGCTAAGTTAAAACCATCTGCTCCTCAGCTCGCGGGCCGCCTCGCCCCTCCGCGCCTACGCGGGTTTACATTACACTACTAGGGGTAGGGCAGACAAGACTTGGAGTCGTGGAGTCGGATTTGCAGCGATTTGTTTCTGTCACTTATTTAACAACGAGCGCACCAACAATAGAATGAAAATAAACAAATACACGCGATAACTCACAATAAACAAATACACGTGACAACTCATACCCGCATGATCAATACCCTAAATGGTATGAACAATACCCTAAAAAATATACAAAAATTCTAGGTATGTAGTAGGTAGCACATACATAAAAGCAGTCAAAATAATAATTATAACCTGTAAACACAACTTCCATACTAAATTATTATACCCCTTTTCCTAAAGGAGTAGATCCATCCCCGAGCCTCGAACTCGAACGACCCGATCCCGACGAACATGCAACCTATTTTTTAATGCGGGATATGAAATAACTGGGAGCCAAATTTCTACCTAGAAAATTATCTTAATTTAAGAAATATTTGTGAGATTTTATATACACGTACACCATGATCCAGAATTGGTCAACGTTGTACTGGTTTTGCAATGTCAACGTTACCAACTACAATATTCTTAAAAACGTTAAGTTATTCCCACCCATTCTAGAGTAACATTCTGAGAGTAATATTCTATCTCTAAGATACACGACTACACCCTGAATCGGTCAACGATGTACTGGTTTTATAATGTCAGTATCGTCACTGGAAAGGCAATAATACTAAAGCTCCATTTTGGCGAAAATGAGTTAAATACATCGTTGGATTGGAAAAAATAATCCAAGTACTGGAATACTGGACTGCTCCTATTTATTCATAGATGTCCTAATCGAATTCTTCTTCCATTTGAATTACTTAAGTGTTTTCTTGGCACTACTTCATCCTTCATTGTGACTTATAATGTGTGTTAAGATTATGTTTTTTTTGTTTTTCTCTGACCAAGTAATAATGTCTGTAAGACGGTCCCGATTCTGTTCACCAGATCACGTATATCGGGTGGTTTAGCAGGTACCTGAGATGTACCATATTATTAGGTTTTTCTGTCAATGTTTGATCGCACTGACCACGGGCCACGGGAGTCGCTCAGGGACGTCTCGTCCCTACACTTGAATGCCTAAGTGTTAAACGCTTCTGTGGAAATTCAGAAGTCAGAAGAGGCCCCCGATCATCTGCGGGGTTTCGCAACCGCGACACCAGCTAGATTTATGGTAATGAAAGGATCCCCTACGCAATAGCCCACCTCTCAACCGGAAGAATCTATTCTCCTGAATTTTTCCTGAATAACTCTGGGGTTTTTAAGTGTAACTTCCAACTACGTAAGGCCGAGCTTTTCGCCCAAGAACCTGGTCCAAATGCCACAAGTATATATTATTAGTAGAAAACGTTTTAAAAGAAACTTATTGTTTTTAACTACTTCAAAGTTTGTGGATAAGACAGCGTGTTATTAGTTTATTTTTACTACTATGGCGTGTGGCGCAATGGTTACCATGCCGGATCGCCGCACCAAGGGTCCTGGGTTCGATTCCCAGCGAGGCGGAAATTTGAATGATGAATTTGAATTTCTGTTCTCGGTCTGGGTATGAATGTCCTTGTCTAGTGTGTTGTCCATGGCACCCACGACACAGGGAATCCTAGTGTGGGGCTATGAGTGTGTGGCGTTATTACTATTTATATAGCTCGATATATCTTAATTAAAAGCTTTGTTACATCATAAACAATTGTCTCTAAACTTTATAGGATGGAAATTCAATCATCTTGATAATTTATTATTTTTTCTTTCTTTTATTTTCTTTCTTGGATGACAACGCATGATACCTTTAAGTCTGATCACGGACGACTCATTCTTCTATGGAAAACGGTGACCATTTACAATCAGGTGACTCGTTTGCTCTTACGTGGCTATTCGCAAATTCAGAAGTATTTTAGTTATTTGTATTACACTTACGTCCGGTCATAAAATTGCCTATACCGGCCGTCTTGGTAGTCATTGACTATTAGGTGACAGCAGTAGATGGTTATTCGCAAATATTTTAATTTCTTACTCATTTTGATTATTAAATATGTAAAGGATTTGTATTTTTATTATTATCTCCTATGTGCCTATTTCTACATTACAGTAAGGAAATCTAAATTACACAGATAATATTTTGTCGGAATTTAAGATTTTTATTTATTTACAAAACAAAAACATTATATGGTAAATTTACTAAATTGTGTCATAATAGATATTATCGTTAACTGTGGATCAGCCACACCATCATACAGTGAATCTATATTAATCCGATAACAAAATATAACTTAGTTATGTCTAATGAGTAAATTTAATTAAAACCCCAATGTTTGACGACCCTGTAGCCTAGTTGGTAGCACTCTGCCTGCAAAGCAAGGGGTCCCGGGTTCGATTCTCGGCTGGGGCAGATATTTATATTTACTTAAAACTCCAATGTTTGACGACCCTGTAGCCTAGTTGATAGCGACCCTGCCTGCGAAGCAAGGGGTCAAGGGTTCGATTCCCGGCTGGGGCAGATATTTACGTGATGGATAAATATTTGTTCTCGGGTCATGGGTGTTACTTACTTACGTGTCGTCCATGTCATCTGCGACACAGATTAAAACCTACTGCGGGGGGTATGAGTGTGTAAGCGTTTATTTATTTATTTTAAATATTTAAAATAGGTACACATTAATTTCAATAAAAGATTTATTCACGGTATAATAGCTTTATGTCTTGTTCTTAGACCTACTTAGTTACTAATTGATTAATTAGCAGAACTAATTCACTGCAAAATCATAAATTAAAAAAAAATGTACACACTGATTTTTTTTTTAAGAAATAACGAATATTTCCGATACTAAACCGTCTTTTATATCCCTCTATCGGGTACTTTCACAATTTCTTGCTGTTATGTGGCGTATCAAAAAGTCCTATTTATTGATATTTCGGCTTTTAAGCGACGTATCACAATAAAACGTACACCAGATTTTAAGTTAGACCACCAGCAACACAACTGTGAAAACCACATTCAATTTCATCCAGTAGTTTTGGCGTGATGCGGTGTCAAACATACAGACAGACAAGATTTCTAAAAATGACAGATTTGCAATCTATTGCTCTTATTGAGTCCCCTGATATCAAATTTTCTTAAATATCTTCAATGTACAGACATTATCGAGTTACTGTTTTATAATATATATAGATTAGTATTAGTATTAGTATTAGTATTAGTATTAGTATTAGTATTAGTATTAGTATTAGTATTAGTATTAGTATTAGTATTAGTATTAGTATTAGTATTAGTATTAGTATTAGTATTAGTATTAGTATAGATAAACAGTGCAGGTGCTAATTGTCGCGTTGTAGCCTATTTTAATAATTACAATTAGTTGTTAATACAAGGCCTTTACTTGGTTTAAAATTTTTCGTTACGCAAAATCTGCTCAATCTCTATTGATTGCCAATAATACCTTTACCCTGACGTTTTTAGGGTTTTACCTGTTAATCTTACTTCGGTTTAAGCTCACGCGTGCTGGGTTTAGTTAAAATTATTGGCGGAGGGATGCGGGCAAATACAACAAGGGGTCCTCGATTGAGACGATGACCATGCGATTTTAGTGTAAGTCCAGTCGACATTGAGCAAGTTACGAGTATATTCATGGTATCATAGGTGTTTTTAAATAAGCAGCAATAATTTAATGTTTATGTTGTAAAGGTATGTGTAATCTTTTTATCTCTTCAGAAATTATATAACTTCTGTAACGGGTAAACGAACGATATTCAACTATTATTTTTTACATAATTTTCGCTTTCAAGACTGTTCAGAACTATACACAAATAATAAATATACTAACAATAGATAATAGCACTATAGTGAAGTTTAAATGTATTTATAATTATAATTTATAGGTACTTATAAAAATGATGATGATAATTATAGTACAACAATATTTACGATCCACCTTGTGTGTAGATAGACAAAATAGTGTCAAAAATTCTGAGGTGAAATATTTACAAATTCTACATAATATTATTTGCATTCAAATTATAACTTTTTAAAATAATCAGCAATTAAGATATCAAGTTATAAAATTAAACCCCATTACTGTAATTACGAGAAGTCGGTTTGCTAATTATGAGCGCCAAATTGCTAACCAACTTTGAATGTTAAAATCAAAATATTAAGTCAAATAAAAGTTGAAATGGAGCAAGAAAGACGGCAATAAAATTTTGGTCGTAACAGGTATTATGAATGATAATTGCTGCGTATGATAATAAATAGATAAGAACTTCGTACAATCAGAAAAATATGGGTACATCGAATAAATTATACATTTAAAAATCATTAATTACAAAAGTTTGTATGCTTAGTTTCGTTTATGCTATTTCTGTTCTAATTTAAGTAAAACCTATCCTACTCCTACTTTTATTCTAAATGGAAAAGTTTGTAAAGATGTATAGATGTTTATTTCTCTTCCATGCAAAAACTACTGGACGGATTTTCATGAAACTTAGCACAAAGTCTAGACATGATCTGGAATAATATATAAATATAGACCCTATAGCCTAGTAGGTAGCGGCCCTGCCTGCGAAGTGAGGGATCTCGGCTTCGATTCCCGGCTGGGCCAGATATTTATGTAACAGATAAATATATGCCACCCGCGACACAGGTCAATGCGTTTAAGAGTGCGTTAGCATTATTATTTATTTATTTATTTATTTATTTATTTATCTCCGAAAACGCAGGCAAAGTCGCAGGCAGAGCGCTAGTAGTATCTATATAGATAATTATACAGATACTCACAATATAGATAAACACAAAAGATGTTTGTACGGATGTCCTTTACGGACTTTGAAACTATCCAACCGATATGCCCCAAAATGGTTTCATTTGAAAGGCACATTTTGGATTTTCTACTTTTCCATACAAAATTTTTTTGCGTAGTAGCGGACGCCGGGTATCCACTAGTATAGCATAAAGAGTAAACTGTCTGGGATTCCTACATTGTATCTTGGCGTAGTGTCTTCGCTAACTTGAGACTTGAGCGCAAAGCAAACACTGCTGGTAATCTTGTTTTCTAAAAGGTATAAGTGTAAAATGATGAAGTTCTCCAGATTTTTCTAACGTCATGATCTTCACCAATCTTCAGAGCCTTGAGCACAGGCGCAGAGTTGCCAGCCTCTCGGTGTTCTACAGGATACATTTTGGAGAGTGTGCGCAGGAATTACATAATTTAATTCCGCCATCCCCTTTCTATCATCGAACGTCCCGACACACAGCTGGTATCCATTCCTTCGTCGTGAACATCCCCCCTGTACGGACGGCGCGCTTCGCCTCGTCATTTATTATACGTACAGCGAAGGATTGGAATAAATTGCCCGCGTCGGTGTTTCCGCTCGATTATAATGTAAGTAGTGTCTTCAAGGCAAGAGTGAACAGGCTTTTACTAAGTTAATGCGTTTTTCCACCCATGACTACATCACCACTTACCATCAGGTGGGATAGTAGTCAAGCATTAACTTATAAGATATAAAAAAAAGGCTTGAGCTTAAGTGTGGGTCAGTTGCAGATTGAAAATGTACAATCCCTAAGCGGAACGCGCGTATGCAGCACGATTTTCCACTATAGCGTGTATTAACTTGATATTATTAAAAACACAGCTTATTCTCTGTACCTTGGGATTAATTTTAAAATTCAGTACTGATTCCAGTCAACTCCGGGGAGCCACTCACATCAATCACGTCACACGTAGGCAGCGTATTAATGACTTTATTTCCCAATACTGAAGGTTAATTTCCCGACGTGTTGCTCAGTTGGTTATAAACATCTGTAGCTCGAGCACGAATATTTGCGAGAAAGTATTCGTATGGTTAACGTAAGCAATTTGTCAAATTTGTATGGCATTTTAGTACCATTTACGTACGATAGGGGCTTTTGAAAAAATGCCATACAAATTGCTTACGTTAACCATACGAATACTTTCTCGCAAATATTCGTGCTCGAGCTGCTGAATATTAAACGAGGAATCTTCTGTTATTAATGAAATAATTGTTCGATGTATTTATAATTACTTATAGAATCATGCAGCCTAATCCCAACGCCACTTGGAATATTATAATAATATTATTTAAGGGCTAGAAACCCAGCGATTTATCAACAAGATACAGTTAACCACAGCTTCAATCTTATTTAGGACCTGATTGGTGGTACTTGTACAGATTAGGTGGTGTTGAAGAAGATAGACCCTCTTACGCCTTTAAATTTTTTTCTTAGATATCTGACGAAATCTATTGACAAAGTCATCGGATGAACAAAATATCGCTATGTTAGTTCCAAACTTTACTATTAATGGAAAACAGTATGTACTTCCCATACTATTAAATCATCATTTCGTTGACTAGCAACAAAGTGTGTGAATTGCGGATAATGATAATAATTTATTTTTGATCATTACCACATCGGTTTTCTAAATAAAAGCTGACAAGTTTGAAATAAAAAAAATAAACAGCAAAGTTAAAATTGTAAGCAATCATGAGTAAGGAATTTAAAAATGTTCTAAGGATGAAAATCCAATGAAAGAGTTAAAGCACTCTGAAATACGTGAATTCCCTCGAGGGACATTATAAGGAGCTAAGCTGCGTAACGGAGACCTAAAGGAGAAAATAAAATCCAGTTCGAAAACAACTTGGTACGCTATTATCCGGTTGTAACATAGTAGATAGAAATGTCCCAAACGTCTTGAAAGTAACATTAGAATACTTTGTCCATTCCAGATGCGACATTCAAAGTATTTTCGATTCTATGCTCCTGATGATACAGAATACTTGAACCCTTTCGTAAAACTACTGACTAAATGCAAAGTTCAAGCTGGCAGGGCTCAACTCTTTGTGAGAGTTGTTACTAAATATATTAGCTGCAGTGTTTGATAAATGGTTTCTGAGACTAGTTTCTTTGTTAAGTTTGAGAAAATTATTCCCGCCTACAGCAGTGATAGCCTAGCGGTTAGAACGTTGGTCTCTCGAACGGAGGGGCCCGAGTTCAAATCCTGGCGCGCACCTCTGATTTTCTAATATTATGTGCGTATTACAAGTTAATTATCACTTGCTTCGGTGAAGGAAAACATCGTGAGGAAACCTGCACACCGGAGAGTTCTCCATAAAGTTCTCAAAGGTGTGTGAAGTCTACCAATCCGCACTTGGCCAGCATGGTAGACTATGGCCTGTACCCCTCACATTGTGAGAAGAGACCCCTAGCCCAACAGTGGGACAATTATGTGTTGTTGCTTATTCCCGCCTACAGAATTGTCTGTATACGGTATGGACATAAAATTTTCACACACGTCTTTCCTCGTGCCTATTATGCCTATTACAGTAAATATTGGCATTCGTTCCCTAATAGACCGACACACGACACCTTGCAGCTCGGCAACCCCTCGCAAGAAAACATAATTTAAGGTTAAATATGGTTGGTCATATGTATTATATTATGTAACTGAACTAGTGATCCTTGATGATACTTTAAATATTTAGACGTATTTGACTGTGTGTTTGTTTCGTCCAATCTCAGTTAAGAACCATTTCTATGCAGTTTTCTTCTTGACAAAAAATAACAGACTTCAAAATTAGGGATAACTCAAAAAATACTTATCAGATGTCGTTCAAATTTATGTAAAACTACATGACAAGCACCAGGTTTCGATTAAAAAAAGAATCATCAAAATCGGTTCACCCAGTCGAAAGTTCTGAGGTAACAAACATAAAAAAATACAGTCGAATTGAATACTGGAGGTATTTTTTGAAGTCGGTTAAAAATGTAAATAATTCCCGAAATAAAACGAGTGCGGTAACAAGTCCAAAATACACGTAACAGTTTATTAGTAAGTCGGTGAGTGTGGGTGGCTTGTGGAAATCAAATAAATGCATTACACCATGTTCATAGTACTCAACAAACGTGTACGCTCCCTCATCTGTGAGATTAAGGAGGGTCAATTTAGGGATGTCATGTCTTGGAGCATGTTAATTATTTAGCAGGTTGTCTGATGTTAAATAACTAATGTGTACTTGGATCAGTTTCATATGGCCTGTTATGACCGGCACTCGGAAGCCTACCAATATTTTTACATCCACCTATCTTAATTAACTGATGTTTTTTTAAAAGAACACTGGCACACCCTTTAGAATTCCCAGAAACAGCACATTTGCCCATGATTCGAATTCGAATCTCATATTCGTTTTGCTATTTTGTATAATTTTTTTTCAATCAAGAGCTTTGTATTTTTTGTAAACTATATCCTCATTTTAAATGTAAACGAGTTTCATTCTAAGACTATCTTACCTGTAAAACGCACATGAAAAATTTAATTCTTCGGAATAATTCAACAAGAATTTTAATAAAAATTCAAAACTTTTCTCTTTCAATTTACAAGAGACATACTACAATATGCATGAACAGAAATAAATCTTAAAGTGACTAATGGGTACATACAAGAAAAATACAAACCCGAGCATACAACACGCGTTACTTGATCAACACAGAATACTTTTAGCGAAATGAGACTAGCGTAGAGAGCGCAAACAAGTCATTTCAATAGTCAAACTACGTTATAAACTGCACCGCATGTTGCATAGACACACTACACTTCACTACGGGGACCAGCAAGGCTATTCTGTTTTGTAACTTGACAGCGGAATCCGCGATGAGTTTCAAAATTGAAGTTCGAGTCCGAGATCTTGATATGTGATTCTCTAATCATCTGCAGGGCTATTCAGTTTTGTAACTTGACAGCGGATTCCGCGATGAGTGTCAAAATTGAAGTTCGAGTCCGAGATCTTGATATGTGATTCTCGAATCATTTGGTACGCACTTGCGAAGTGAAGGGAGTCTCGAACTCAAACGTCAAACGACTAAAGATGGCCTCGCCTCGGTATGAATAAACGAATCGGTAAAATTAAATAAATAATTGAACACAAATAAACGAGCCATGGTATTTATTAGTACCTAATAACTAAAATATAATAAAAATAACTTATTTTTATTTCAAAAATCTTTAGTTTACTCGAGAACGCGATAGCTCTTGACTAACTTTTCGTTTGACAATTGGACACGAGCTTCGACGGTGACGTAATTCGATGATCGAGAATAATAAATATGTCATCCTCTAATCATCTAGTACGGCACTTGCGAAGTGAAGTGATCCTAGAACTCAAACGTCAATTTTGAAACTCCGCTGTCAAGTTACAAAAGAGAATAGCCTTCCTGGTACGCACTTGCGAAGTGAAGGGAGTCTCGAACTCTAACTTCAATTTAGAAACCCATCGTGGATTCCGCTGTCAAGATACAAAACAAAAGTGAACTTGCATCATATTGACGTGTCATTATCTAATCATCTAGTACGCACTTGCGAAGTGAAGTGATCCTAGAACTCGAACGTCAATTTTGAAACTCCGCTGTCAAGTTACAAAACAGAATAGCCGTCCTGACGTCCGACATCAAAGACCTTTGCCTGGTAGGGTGATGGATTAAGCATCGTGCCGCCACGTGCCGTGAGAGATAACAGCACGAGATATCTGTAATACTAAAACGATCGCGAAGCCCGAGGGACTGATTGTGTATTCTTTACTGCCCCGATACGACAGAGATTCGAACTGAGATTGCAACTAATTTGACGCATTAAACGATCCGAATTTTGAAACGTGCGGTATTAAACGGGATGTTACGCTTGTAAAATTTTGTATCATAATTTTTATCGTTATCGATAATTAATATGTAAAATAGGACAAAATATTTTACATTTTTGTAAATTAATCATACATATAGAAAGGTATTGTTATAGTTCAGATTTAATTAAATTGTATCAGATTAATAAAAATTGTAGTAACTAATATAGAAGAGTTCGTACTCTACTCGTATACTTAGAACTTCTTATGAATTTTTGTACATTATCCGTGGTTGGTAATATGTAACAAGGTAAAGTTACAGATAAAATTAAATAAAATTGTATTAGATTAATTAATAAAAATTGTAGTAACCATTATAGAAGAGTTCACAATCAACACTTTGCAATTCGTAAGAATTTAAATATGGTAATATTAATTATTGTACTTCTCTCAATTCAGAAAAAAACTAGTAGTTTTCATCAATAATATCTTAAGTTTTTTTCTGTCTGTATGCGATGATATTAAAAATAAGTGTATTGCATTAACGTGAATAATTTGTAAAACGCCTGATATAAACGATTAATTATCAATTACTTAATGTGTGGTTTGTGAACATAATGAGCAAGGACCATGTTTTACGAACGAACCGGGGGTGGGTTACTAACGTACCTACCTACCTAATATTTTGTATGGTAAAAGTAGCTAATAGCTATAGATACTATTAAATGATATCTCGCGATCTGTAGGTCATTAATATTGATGCGAATATCGATTGTTTGGCAGAAATTAATTCAATTTTTGGGGGGAAATTGCAGAGTTTGCTAGGGGAACGTTTATCATATTACCGATTGTGCCTTACTGTACCCTCGGCGTATTAATATCATGCTGAGCAACTTTACCAAATTATAAAATAATATTATCGGAGATGAGATCGTTTCTTCGTAATTAATGAGAAATTCATTTTATTTACGGGTTTGGTAATTTTAACGTAAATGTGTTTTAAGTTGGATTAGAGGTAAGATTGGCTGTAAAATCTGTAAGACTATAAAGACTGTATAGTGACGCAATCTGAGTTA
Organism: Thymelicus acteon; assembly: GCA_951805285.1. Taxonomy (NCBI): domain Eukaryota; kingdom Metazoa; phylum Arthropoda; class Insecta; order Lepidoptera; family Hesperiidae; genus Thymelicus; species Thymelicus acteon. The sequence goes on along the minus strand of OX638219.1, from coordinate 6,675,810 downwards.
AAATCCAGAAAATGAAACAAGTTAAATTTTTTTTCAAGCTAAATCCCGAGTAGCAAAAATAGCCCTAAGAAAAGTATTGCAGCTTAAGATTTGAAATATGTTATTGAAGCCCTTAAGAAAGGTACCTTTATAATTTTTAAATTACTACAAAAAAGGAGCTGCTGTTCTGGTAAACGCATTAACTTAGTAAGCAATAAGTTTTCCTACTTAAAGTTACATCACCATCATTATCCCAAGAAATCCTTGATCCATATCAATCAACGTAAACATAAAAGTGGAAAAAACCGTCAACGAGTTTTTCTGATTTAAGAGGATATCGTGAATTATTTACATGAAAAAACCCTCACACGTCCTGACTTTCACACGAGATATTCTAAAATTACAAAAGCTGGCCTAATTGCCGGATACAAAAAAAAATATTTTTTATTATATCTTTTAAGTTAATGCTTGACTACTATCCCACCTGATGGTAAGTGGCCATGTAGTCATGGGTAGTAAAACGCCCTAACTTCAGTGAACGAATATACTATTAGTTCATTGCCTAACTTAGTTAAAGCCTATTCACTCTTGCCTTGAAGACACTTGTATTACATTCGAGCGGAAACACCGACGTGGGCAATTTATTCCAATCCTTCGCAGCACGCATAATGAATGATGAAAAAAAAATAAAACAAATAACATTAATCATAATCAATAATCATAAAGATAAACTTACTTATACTTACATACGTCACTTACTAATAAGGGATATTAGTAAGTGACCGGTATTTCTACGTTTTTGAACGCGTTATTGAGCTAATAAAGCCGCTACAAGTGTCACCGAGGGAGAGATGCTCACACATCCTGAGTCTCGCGTCAGCCGTCGATCTCAATGGCCCGGAAAAACTCCATAATGCCTTCCTACGTTTTTCCTCGCTCGACAAACGCTATTTGCGAAAAATATATTTTGATGGGAAAAATGATGTCATAAATAATTATTTCATCCTGGAGTTATTATGTTATGAGTTTAAACTTATGTAAAGAAATTGCATACTGTATACTGAAAATGTTTAGTGAACCGATTACGGAAATATTTTAATCATACGAATTACATCATAAGTTAATAAGTAAGCAAAAACTAAACACTAAAATTAGCATATGATTTACATTCATCTTGAAATCGTGTCTGTTATTATATAATATTTATCCAATAATTTTCAAATCAAATCCTTTATTTTGATGTGACGTTTATAGGTTATCTGTTTATGTTCTTTTGTCGAATCCAAACTTGAATGTCTCGAAAACAAGAGCTTTTTTCCTATCTAAAGCGTTCCTGGAACTGTGCCAGATTTTCCGGAAGCCGAACCCTTATTTATTGCCAGTTAATAATTTGTTTCAATTTATTACAGCGAAGATTGCTATCTTTATAATAGGTGTATCTTATTCTGTCTTCGTAGCCTCTTCATAAATATAGAGTGTTCGCACTCCAATTTTGTTTTACAAGTACGTTGAAACTGACCTTATATATTGTAAATATTTATGTTCTTTGAATTTCAATGTAAAACAGATCCTTTGAATATGGCAATTGTATCTATTATAGATAGATGATTCTTTTTTGAATACATTATAGGATAAGGATAGTTGTTTTATTCTCATTCCAAGAATACGACTTGACCGACCTGGCAAGACTGGCAAGAGATTAGAGACTAGACTCTGTGACATCATAGAGTCTAGTCTCTAATGCTGGCTGGTCAGATATTTATAATAAACCAAAAAGAATGTATTCTCTTTGTAATAAACGTTTGTTTTAGCGTCGTAGGTGTTTGTGATGTGTCTTGTATCCATGTGACGAATTTTTGTGTGAACATTTCTTTATTCCAAACATAAATATTTTACTGTAAGACTTGATCGGGACAAGTTACTCGTATAAAACACTTTAAACAAATATATTAATGGCATGAATGGTATTTCTAGTACAGTAAACAAAGTTATCGACCCCTCTAGCGACGTCAGCTTGGACGAGAGTCCTAGAGCGAAGGATGATACATTTTACGATCCTCCACTTTATAGGTCTCGTTTTTGACAGACGAAACTGTGTAGGTGTGAGAATTTTTATCTGAGCTTTGAAAACATTTTTCAGTCTATTATGACTATGTACATATGTACTATACATACTAGATAAGTATGTACTATAGTTAAATACTAATGTGTTTAGTAAATAACGTGACGCGTGAGGAATGATTACTCCAGTGATTAATAATAATATTGTACTAGTTCTCGACATTTTACGTACCTAATTGAGAGTAATAAAAAGTGGGAATAGTCGTCTGGTAAATAAGATGTAGTAGGTATAATTGAACTTTTGTATAATTCAAACGATAAAATCATTAGTAAGGTAAAGCTTACACATACAGATTTGACAGTTTCATTCCTACACATCTAAAACTTTTGTAAACTCTTATAATTATCTGATAATAGGACACAACAGACGGGGAATCCTGCTTTCGATAGTGTATGATCGGATCTTCTTTTCTATAAAGGAGCTCGGAGCCATCATGTCATCAATCTTAATTTTAAAAATTTCTGTCTCCGACATAAAATGCTTACTTTCGTTTTGTTTAAATTTTATTTTGCCATTCACGTCCACTTTTTTTTCTTTTCTCATGAGGTAAATTCACTTCAATTCTGTTTACATATTCCCGATTTCAGACCTGTCTGACTAATTTAGCATGGAGCAGCGTCACGTCGCATAGCCTGCAGGCGCAATGTCAGGTGTTGATTGGTATACAAGTGTTTCGCATTAGTGATACAAAACTGGAAATAGTCGAGGTAATAAAACACTTTCGTACTTAAAATTTACCTTCTCGTTTAAGTATTGTCATTATTATCTTCGTGTAGCTGCATTAATGTAAATAAATGCTCATTTAATAAAATAAATTAATGTTTAGAACTTAGATCATTAATAGTAACGTTCAGATCCTTATTTATCTACACCGCAATAAAAAAAATAAAAAAAAACCTCTTTCCCTTTATTTTGTATACCTATACATGAAATGTATTATGTAGTATGTATATGAATGGAATGAAAATGCAATATTATAATGATGTCATAGAGTTGGCAAATGATGGAACCTGCAGGTAGCCATTGGAACTCTGAAATAAAACGACGGAACCCTATAGAGCAGCGTTTCTTAACCCCGGGTCGCGACCCAAAATCGGGTCGCGGGCGATACTGGGATGGGTCGCCATATTAGCACACTTAATAGATAAATAATCAAAATTAGTAACTCAGATGAGATAAAATAGATTAGGATCGATTATTAATTTCGAGCTTAAATGACGTTGGTCGTTTTAAGCGTCGTAATTGCCGACTTCCTAACTGGAACCGACCGTACTATCACTCTGGTACTATTGACTATTGCGGATTGCACGTGGTAGGCTGCGGTCCGGAAGGGGGTGACACTTGACACGGCGAACGCGCAACTCGCGCGGAGACAGCTCAGCTCGGCAAGCAACTCAGTTTCTAGCATGTATGTTGATGAAAGCACGCTCTTTTTTCTCCCGATTTCAAGCAAATCATGTGTAGTTTAATTACTACAGATAGTACTACAAAGTTATGTTTACTGTACTTGATAAAAAACTTCTAGTATAGTGTCTCATTCATGAAGTTTGTCTCTTTGTGTGAAGAGAATTTTCATGACTTGCTGTTTTAAAAAGTTTAGAAATAGACTTGATCCACAGCATGACATGCGGTGTGCACTTGCAATAAACATAACACCACGTATAAATATTCTTTGTTCTAAAATACAACACCAGGGTAGTCACTAATTAAAATTAAATTGTGTCAACCCTAACTAAAATAGTGACAACCCTCGGGTTATATTTTATTTTGATTTTTGAAGTGAAAACTACTTTAGCATCGTTGTCATTTGAAAGTCGATGAATCAAAAAAGCGGCAGCAAAAAGAAACAGACACATAAATTCATAAGATTTAACGTGGGAGAAAATGAGATAAGATGCATTATACAGTATTTCTTATGTTCGTGGTTCTTGTTTTCAAAAAAAAAAAATTAAAATTTGGGTGGGGGGTTAAGGGTGGGTCCAGTAAGGTTTATGTAATATAGTCTGGGGAGTCTACGGCGGGTTGGAAATGTTGTCAAAATTTGTCTATGACGCACGGTTTCCAAGATATACCGTATTTTCAGATTTCCAAAAAAAAAAAATTTTTGAAAATTTAGGTGGGGTGTTGGAGGTGGGTCCAGCAAGATGTATGTAATAGGGACTGAAGCAGGTCCACGGGGGGTTGGAAATCGTGTCAAAAATCGCCTAGGACGCACCGTTTCCGAGATATCCGGGATGTCTGGTTATGTTTTTGTGTTACTTAAAAAAGTGCTAAGTTGTATTTATAGATGGCGCGAGGAACAAGATAGAAGATTCGTTTTCACTGGATAGATGGCGCTAGCTGCTCATTTTACTCTTTATATTATGTTAAGAGATGGCGATAGTTACCACTGTTTTATTTTTATTTAGTACGAGTAACTGCCCTCGCTTTGCTTCGATTTCCTTATTTTTTTACACCTTGGGTTACATTACTGGAGTTTTATTAAGGATCCCTATTTTTTTTTGAAAATATAATATAGCCTATGTTACTCGGGGATAGTGTAGCTTCCTAACAGTGAAATAATTTTTCAAATCGGTTCAGTAGTTTCGGTGCCTATTCAATGCAAACAAAAAAATCAAATCTTTCCTCTTTATATATTAGTATAGACAAAATAGTTTTTGAAAGATAATTCAAACTGATAAACGTTATTTAATTAATACCTTTATTTTTGAAGGTTTTTGTTTTACTTTGATTTGAATAAAGAAAACTTAATTAAGTTTTTTTTTTATATTTTATAATGACATAAATTTTAGAAAAATTAGTAAACCTGTTAGTAAACCTATAATTGTATTATCTCTGGAAGATAAATAAAACTTTAGGGTCGCGGGCTTCAAACATATTTATATTTTGGGTCGCCAGCTAAAAAGGTTAAGAAACGCTGCTATAGAGTTTGGGTTAATTTAATTTAAAAAAAGCTTAACAGACCAAGAACAGTTTTGGTGTATTTGTAACAAAGTACTTGTTTATGAAACGATATCATGATCAGTAACAATATTCTTTTGTATAATAATGTTAATCAAAACAAAATGTTTACAACGTAGAGCAAAATTAAAAATTCTTATGGTTCCTAGTTTAATTAGAAAGCTTTGTTAGAAATTTTATTCACTCGACTGTTTGGGCAATAAACACGACTACACTGAGACTACAAAGAGTAGGGTGAGCACGATTCTAACAGATCCTCGGATGCATGGTTTATATAAATCAACGTGTTATATTTTAGTTTAGCGATAAACAACTAAACCGACTTATCCTCGATCTTTTCAAATCCTTTGCTAACTAACAAACTTAGTTACACGAGCGCCTTACTAACACTTAGGTAATAGTGGTTCAGACAGCTTGAATCTCTTTATCCCATTCTCAGGCAACTTGTCGGAATAAAGGCGAAACTTTGGACTAACAATCGCGCTTGGTATAAATACCTTAGCAGTGCAATGAAAAGATCAAGATTTACAACATCAGGTTGTTTGATGTTCCATTTATTTGAGACTAGATCGGATATTATCGGAGCTACGTAATTATTGTGTTTTTATGATTTGCAATCTAAACTTTGTGAAGTTTTCTTTTTGTCTTTGTAGTGAATATTAAAAAAAATAGTTTTTGATCTTAAAATAACTATTAATTGATCTAGTAAGTAACATAATTTGTGTAGAATCTTCTAGAGAAAAAAATTGTACCTACTTACAATTTTGCATAATACTTATGGAAAGGAAATTAATTAATTAATAGTATGTACGTATGTTGTTCACTATATTTTTTAATGATTTTAATTTTGGTATGGTAACCCACAATTGAGTTGTTTCCTAAAATTTTTTTTGTTATAAATGGAAAGTTCATATATAAGTTTTATAACAATGTTATTTTAGTTTTTTTTTATTCGCTATAATTTAAAAGTTACATCAAATCAAAAATACGTTTTTGAATCCAGTATCGAAAACACGCCGACAATTCCCGAATAGAACCGAGCGCGCGTGTGACGTCACTTTGTTAATTGCTATTCATTGCAGCATACAGCTGATACTGTGATTTGATTTTTAACTGATAAAATCTTGATATTATCGTCAATATATTGATAAATATATCAAAAATGCTAAACCTTAAAAGTTATCGTGCTTGTTTTGTACCATTACGTGTGAAAACTACAAAAAAAAACACCCCAAAGATAATGTTAAATGTGTACCTGTGACCTTTTCCCGAGGAATAAGAGGTAAAATTTTAGTTTTCGTTTATAGATTCGCTTTTAGGGTTCCAAAGTAAAATCGGAATCCTTATAGTTTCGTCATGTCCGTCCGTCCGTCCGTCTGTCCGTCTGTCTGTCTGTCTGTCTGTCCGTCTATCCGTCTATCCGTCCATCCGTCCGTCCGTCCGTCCGTCTGTCCGAAGCAAAGCGGCCAGACCCTTACTGCTAGAAAGCTGTAATTTGGCATGGATATACATATTTATTAAAACTCCAGAATCGTAGAATTAAATATTGAAAAACATTTTTTTTCAGGGTACCTCCCCTACAGGCAACGTGAGGATGATTTTTTTATTCGTCGCCTACCCTATAGCGTGGAGTATCGTTGAAAAGGTCTTCCAAAAATATTATGGGTCTTGTAAGACCATTTTTGGAATTAGGGGTCCGTTTGCAAAATGTTTGGCTTTAAAGTGCTAATTTTGGTTACAGTCAAGTGTCCCCCCCAACAGTTGACTAAACGGTTGGAGTTAGACAAGTGAAAAAATTCTCAAAAATAGGGTACTTATATGATGAATTTACAAGGAAAACTATCACTGCTATGTTAACATAAGTATGAGTCATAGTCGATAAACTTACTATTTCGGAACCTTACATTGCCCGTGGCCTGAAACGCACATGCCCGTTTTTTTATAAAACAACTCATGGTTTTATTTTATTAGGTTAGGAATTTTGCAACGTTGATCCTACTCAAATTCAATGAGGATCTGATGATGGGTCCTGGGGCTACAAAGTGGAACACGTGGTAGAACAATGGTAGGTAGATAAAACGGAACCGTGTTTGAAGATATTAGATAATATTATCGTTAACATTGTAAAACCAGTAGGTACATAAATAAATAAATAAACGTTTCACACTCATAGCCCCATACTAGGATACCCAGTGTCGTGGGTGCCATAGACAACACAAGGACACACACTCAGACCAAGAACAGGAATACAAACTAATCATTCAAACCATCTCGCAGCATCCACCTCGCATCGAATCGAAACCAGGGCCCTTGACTTAGCGATCTGGAGTGGTAACGATTCGCCACACGAGTCGTGATCATTGACCAACTTGGCGTATTTCGGAGACAAAAAAAAATTATACATATATTGTACCAGTTTTATGTATAAAGCGCGTACAGACCCATACCACCGCAGTAGGTTTTCCTGTGTCGCGGGTGGCATGGTCAACACAAATACCACGTCACTATAACACCCAAGACCCGAGTACAAATAATTATTTGTCACATTTTATTAGATATGGCCGGGAATTGAACCTGGGACCTTCACTTCGCAGGCTGGATCGAATCGCTATCAACTAGGCTATAGGGTCATCATATGTATGTACCTACTACTAGCATAGAATTTCTGTAGTATTGCATTGTGCATTTTTTTATTAATCACATTCTTCACTTTTCTCAGGATCCATATCTGAAATTTAGGTAGACGAAGTCGCGGGTAGAAGCTAGTTGTATGATAAATGAAATATAATTTTATCATACAACCCTGATTTATACCCCTAACACCCTTCCCAGACACGATTTACCAGTTAACAGTGTAACCTTATCTAAATTTATTTAGTGTGTACAATCAATAGAGAGTTTTATTATAATATTTAATGAAGAATAAATAATTTAACATTTAAATTTACAATAAAATTACGTGGTATTAATATCTTTTTGCACTAAATTTCGGATATTTTTACTCAATTCACGTAGAAGCTTCTAACACTGTGTAATTGCTTTAACAAAATGACGTCACTAACATGGCGACCAAATCTGGCGCGTTTGTAGTCACGTGATTTTTTTTAACTTTTATCAATTTTGAATTCATTATTATTAATATTAAAAATAGTTTTTAGGCGTTTTTAACAATGCCAATTAATATAATTTGTGTTAAAGATTTAAAATACATTTAAAAAAAATATATTTTTTTTAAATGAACAACTCAATTGTCCCACAGCTGGTCGGGTCGAATTTTACGATATGAAAGGTAGAGTTTCACCCCGGTGGCCAGGTGGGCTATGGCAGGCATCATACACCTTGGAAAACATATAAAAAAATCGTAGGTGTGCAAGATTCCATAAGGTGTTTTTTTTAACAGATCAGATTCTATTCGATAAACTTAAATTCAAACCAGTATGCTAACAAACAAAATAATATTATTTTTTTATTTAAATTTTGTATCAAAGGTGAGAAGCAAGAATTTTTTTATTCAAAATCATGTTAACTCTAGTGTATAGCAAAACGCATGCCGGCGCGCTGAGCTCCGACGTTTCATTACAAGTATTTGATTTATCGAACCACCTCTAAAATACTACACGTACTATTGCCGCAACTTTCAAAAGCAATTCCGGTCGATATTTGGTAAAATATCGGATTTGCGTGCTTTATTTCGGATTTTATACCTTCACGTATCTGTAAGTTATTGCTGGATTGAAATGGAAATGTAAATTTTTACCATGTTTCATCAAGTTATGTAAGCAAATAATATTATATTACTATATTTCTGTTAAGCCTACCAGGCTATGAAGATCTCGACGATGTCATGACGACGATGAAAAAATCAAAGGAAACAAGGTTAGTATCAATGCAATACAATCAATCAGTCAGTAAATACTTTTAAAATATTAATCAAAGCGTATTTTCTTTCGCCATAACATTGCAGACCACTTGCTATAATAGCTATTACCTTCTTTCTACTTTTATGATATTCTGTATTATATCTGTATTATTTCATTAAGCACTCGTACACCACTACATTGTCTCTATATTAAATTGTCTTCTTCCCTAAGGTTGTCTGGAAGAAATCGCTTCTTTAGTGATAATGCCACCTGTTGTACCTAGCATACTAGCTATACTTAAATTTATTTACGAGTAACCGCCCTCGCTTTGCTTCGGTTTTCTTATTTTTTAACACGTTGGGTTACATTATTGGAGTTTTATTAAGGATCCCTAATTTTTTTGAAAATATAATATAGCCTATGTTACTCGGGGATAGTGTAGCTTCCCAACAGTGAAAGAATTTTTGAAATCGGTTCAGTAGTTTCGGAGCCTATTCAATGCAAACAAAAAATCAAATAAAATCTTTCCTCTTTATATATTAGTATAGATTATTTATTACACTTTATTGTACATCACAATCAACAGTCAAGTTGTTGATTGAGTACAATAAAGAGTTTTCTTGTTGTTAGTATCAATGCAAATAATTCATATAAGTATAGTTATGTAAATATTGCCACTATTGTCTAATATTGCCACTAAAGGATGTTTTGCATTGTATATTAAATCTGGATTACAGTTTTTCAGTTTTAAGTTCCTTGTTCGAATACTTAGGGCTTGTTTCACCATCTTCAAGTAGAGTCCTGAATAAGCTATTCGCCGGTTAAAGTGACGTTAAAGTGTCATTTTACATACACGAAATGTCAATTTAACCAACGAATAGCTTACTTCGGACTTACTTGAAGATTGTGAAACAAGCCCTTAGTATTTTTCAGCAAATTCTGCCGTATTTTACGCACTTTCATTGTAAACCTACTACATAGCTAAAATAAATAGTTTCATCAAAAGGTCCAGGCAGAATGAATATTATATATTGATCCGGATATATTTTTCATCCGGATGCCAAAATAAATGTCCGGTTAGTTTCGATGTGTGGTTGATTTAGTGAGGGCTGATAGTGTTCAATTTAAAACTGTCATTGTAAATACCTTTGTGAACTGATCAGCTGAAGCAACTGGCTCATAAATTATTTTGATAAAATATAAATTTTTCAATATAGGTTTTATTTTTATACACAAAGCATCTTCATTTGTTTTATTTTTTAAATTGATTGGAACAATAAAATAGAAAGTTACACTGGGGAAGGGAGGCGCTAATAGCCCGGCGGCTTGCGTCGGTCCTAAGTGATCAACAAAGTTAATCAACAGCGACCGCGGTCGGTAGTTGGATAGGTGACCGCTAGTGGCAAAAATTCTTGAGCGTTTCCGTGCTTCGGAGGGCACGTAAAGCCGTCGGTCCCGGTTATTATCATAAGATAACAGTCGTTAAGCCATATCGGAGGCCCTCGGGCGGTTTGAAAATTTTCAACACTCGGGTTGGCCACTACCCCCTCCACCAATCCGCACTGGAGCAGCGTGGTACCCAACTTTTATTTTAACTCCTTTTAATAGGAATAAACGTTTAATCGTCACATAATAAAATTATTTGTCACACCAGAAATCGAATCGAAGCAGTTTCTATTGGTAGAGAGAACCATTGGTATAAAAAATTGCCTTGACTGAAAGTAAATTTTGCTGTCGTATTATGTCGAGTGGATCATCACGAATACAACTTATTCTTAATATTTCAAACGAACTCAAATTGGATTTTGCACACCTACTGTAACTTTAGACTTATCGAGCCAATGCTTACAAATAACTTGTAATGAGTATATTGCTATAAGATAATAATATATAAGTTTATTTAAAGTAATACTTGTATGTTTTGACGACCCGTGTGGCGCAATGGTTACCATGCCGGATCGCCGCACCGAGGGTCCTGGGTTCGATTCCCAGCGAGGCGGAAATTTGAATGATGAGTTTGAATTTCTGTTCTCGGTCTGGGTGTGAATGTCCTTGTCTAGTGTGTTGTCCATGGCACCCACGACACAGGGATCCTAGTGTGGGGCTATGAGTGTGAAGGGTTATTTATTATTTATTATGTATCAATCAACGACAATCTAAAAACGGTCGAATAAAAAACAACGTTCAAAATTGAATCGTGAGCCAACAGATCCCTGAAAGCTGAACCCATCAGTTATTAGTCGTACTTCCAAACTGACAGTGCACGGAACCCGTCAGTAGATTCCATCACACAGGATCGATCGCTATACCAGCCACATAGTCGCGACGGCTCGTTAGAGCTACGTGATCGCAATCGGGATTGCCTATTTATACACATTGTCGGCTACAGCATCACTCCTACCTACGTTAACCATCTGAACGTGACCCTCGCATCCACGACCAAAATCCCCGAGATGACCCACAGTCACACCTGCAAGTTAGGCGTGTGCGGAGGCAGGAAGACCAGGCCAATTTGGTTGATAACCGTTTCAAAAAAGTTCAGCAAAATGAAGCAGAATCCCGTGGATTTGATCGGGCCCAAAAGAGCATCCAAGTTGGACGCTAGCTCCGCGTGAATGGAAACTTTCGAAATAGTCTGATAGTGATTACTCGACAGGTTTTTAGGGTTCCGTAGCCGAATGGCAAAAAACGGAACCCTTATGGATTCGTCATGTCTGTCTGTCTGTCTGTCTGTCTGTCTGTCTGTCTGTCTGTCTGTCTGTCCGTCCGTATGTCACAGCCACTTTTTTCCGAAACTATAAGAGCTATACCATTGAAACTTGATAAGTAGATGTATTCTGTGAACCGCATTAAGATTTTCACACAAAAATAGAAAAAAACAATAAATTTTGGGGGTTCCCCATAGTTAGAACTGAAACGCAAAAATGTTTTTTTCATCAAACCCATACGTGTGGGGTATCTATGGATAGGTCTTCAAAAATGATATTGAGGTTTCTTATATCATTTTTTTCTAAACTGAATAGTTTGCGCGAGAGACACTTCCAAAGTGGTAAAATGTGTGTCCCCCCCCCCCCTGTAACTTCTAAAATAAGGGAATGATAAAACTAAAAAAAATATATGATGTACATTACCACGCAAACTTCCAACGAAAATTGGTTTGAATGAGATCTAGTAAGTAGTTTTTTTTAATACGTCATAAATCGTAAACCGCAAAAAACATTGATCAAAGTTACAACGAACTACAAGAACTTTTATATTATGTTACTTGCTGCTACGGAACCCTTCGTGGGCGAGTCCGACTCGCACTTGGCCGCTTTTTTATATTTTTTACTAGACGCGAACCCGACAGTATTCAGTAGAGTAATCGATTTCTAGTTACTAGAAGGCATTATCCTGTAAGCTTTTATCTTTCAAATCAACAACTTTCTCTTTGTTTATTAATATAGATTCAACATAATTTTCACAAACTATAGCTACTAACATGATAAATAAAAAGGAAATATTAATTTTTTTGTATTTTTGTTTGTACTGAATGACCTCAAAAACTGAACTGATTCTAAAATATTTTCACCGATAGAAAGTTATATTATTTTTGAGTAACATTGCACATCGTACTACATCGAAAACCACCCTAACGATTGGAATGAAAATTGCAAGTTGGAGTTTTTTGGGGCAAGGAACCGATTAATCAAAGTTTAATATTTAGAAATAGTAGTTTCGGAAAATATATGTTGAGGTCCCATATGTTACTCCATACAACACATACAGTTTCGGCAGTTCATTCTATATGAGCTCAAATTTGTACGAACTGAAATTACTCTGCAAATCACGGTTTCCCAGATATCGTATAGTAATAAACGACAAGTGCGAGTTAAGCTCGCTTGAAGAGGGTTCCGTACGTTGATTATGTATTTACCGTTATTTTTCAATTTTATTCATTTTGGCACTTTTTTTAAAGACCAAAGAGTTTTAGGTAATAAGTTTTCCTCTAATATGTAAGTATAGAATTATTTTCTATATTTTTCTCAAAATTATAGCCTCAGCAGTTACGGAGATAAGGGGGGAATTGTCAATTTTCGTCTTCAATTTTCATTCTTTCTTGAATATTTTTAATAATATCCATTGTAGAACTATAAGCAAAATATATTTGACATTTTTACAATAAGCCTTTTCATTTGACATGCCACACGATACGGTTTGCAAAACAGTTTTTTTTATTTTGATTTCGTTAATTTTTTTTTTCGAAATTAATTTGTTTTCTTTATAGGTACTTTTGTCTTTAGGTCACAAAAAACACATGAGTTCCTTTCAACTCATTTGGTCCAGTAGTTTCGGAGAAAATTGGCTGTGAAGGGCGGTCGCCCAGACACACGAGAGATCCTATATGGGTTTCGTTTTTCGTTTTTTAGTTCGGAACCCTAAAAATGCGACAAAATTAAAGTAATTTTTACGACTACCTATGACCTGGAATAAAATGACGCGTGCCTAAACAATTAGTAGTACCTATTGACCATCGAGAGCGAGTTTTTCTGTTTTCAACACATTCGAAACTAAAACTGAAAGAAAGCCGTAGCCGAACAACGAAGCACATGTAAAGGGTAAAAACACCAATAAATGCACCGGTGTTTTGTGGAACATTAAAGCAAAAATGAAGTATTTAGTATTCAGCTGTGCGCTTACCGCGTCCACCTCTGGCGGACGTCTGAGCGCCTATTATATTAAGCCGGACGTGTATTTTGTGCCGATGTGTTCGGAAATCACTCCATTATTTCTGTACATTTGGTTATGATTTTTTGCACGGAGCGGTCTGAATTTTAATTGGAAGTAGAATTTTGAAACGGAATATTTTTAAGTCTCATTTTGGAATGTTCGTAAATTTGAACGTGGAGGGTAAATTAATTGCTGGCGTTAATTGACTAATGGTATCTCTGTAAAGGTTTTCGGTACACGCTGATACATGAAGTTTACAGCTACATAACACTTTACAGGTCCATAAAAATATTCTTTAAAATAATTTGTGTAAAATTCCTACTTGTCTATTATTGTCCTGAGTTTCAATTTTATTTTATTCTAAATTGCTATATCAAATACAAGTATAGATAGTAAAATAAGAGGTCAATCTTTGTATAGAGATATTCTTCTGCATCCATAGAGCCCCGAAATACATTAAAAATTATCGTAATTAGTAATGCCAAAACCTGCTTTGATTTTTCACTCTCACTTATCCAACTTCTTGCATTCCTACTTGTCTATTATTGTCCTGAGTTTAAATTTTATTTTATTCTAAATTGCTATATCAAATATAAGTATAGAGAGTAAAATTAGAGGTCAGTGTTCAATCTAAGTATAAATATATTCTTCTGCATCCGTAGAGCCCCGAGATACATTAAAAATTATCGTACTTAGTAAAGCCAAAACCTGCTTTTATTTTTCACTCTCACTTATCCAACTCCTTGCGCGCTAATCCTTATAAGAATCATTAATTTGCGATTGACATAAGTGATATGGCATTGGGCTTAGATATACTCGTATCTTTCTATTAAAGGCCTAATACGAAGCATAGGTCTCGCCTTATAATTAAAGAAGCCTAGAGCATACTCTACCGCGGTGCTCCAATACGAATATTTTGTTATATTGGCATACCTACATACTCGATTAGCAAGGGATGTTCAAAATTTTTAAGAAACACATAATATCCAATTTTGTCGTAAAATCTGAATTTTTTCACAAGTAACAAGTATATTCACTGGCTTTCAGGCTGAGCTAACCCATCACGTAACGCTTTTCGCGTGTCTTACGGAGATTATCAAAGTGTAATGACCTCTTGGGACGCGACCTCTTTCGCCACTATCCCTGAGTGTTACGCATCTAGGTTATTGTGTAATAGAGACGAAATTGTCCCTTTATACCACCGGATAATAAATAGGTATACGTTAAATACATCGTCGTAAGGTATTTTCAGGTTATACTTATATAATCGCTATTTCGTGCCGTAACATTATGTTTAACTTAACTTTGTATGACTTTGGAATTTGTAACAAAATTCTATGGCATCTTAAGCCCTTGAGTGTAAATTCAATGTTGATTGTGAATTCTGTACTATTTACAATCAATGAATTAATAAATAAATTTATGAAATCACTAATATATACACTAGAATATCAGTTACGACAAGAAACATGCACACTAAAATATCACAAATAACCAAGGTCACCGAAAACACGTGGATCTTATCCTACAAAAATATTTGTCTGAACTGAAGTAAAAAAATACAGTCTAGCTAATGAGGTCGACATACAGACACTGGATATGGTATTTTTGTATTGTTGGAATTAGTATAAACAACAACACACAGAATTCAAAGCGGAGGCAGTGCGGTGCGGTGCGTTGCGTTGCGTTGCGTTGCGTTGCGTTGCGTTGCGGTGCGGTGCGGTGCGGCGCGGTGCGGAGGCGGGCGTCCGCAGAACTTCGCACTGGTAGCCCGGCTCCACACCGCACCGCTTCCACACCCGTGACAGTGTGTAAACAACATAAGTCTCTTATGAACGCAATATTCGAAAACCACAAAAGCTAAATTTTATCAGATATTTTATACACACTTTATCTGGTTAAATCGCTTGTCGGTAAAACTGCCTATTACACTGCAAATCCCTTGATAGTTGAGACTAGTTGCAATGTCAACTTCCATTATACACAAAGTTACTGTTACCGATAAAAGTATTGGTGTTGGTGAAATTTGTACCTTAATATATTGCTGTAAAGGTTATTATGCTAAAAGTTGTTGTGGATATTATGTTTGACAGACAAAGTGTCCTCTAATACTGGCACGTGGCGCAAACGCAGCCGCCATCGCGCCAGACACGTTTAATCTTCCTCCCCAGCCTTTGATGACTTGTTCTCGTGTTTGTCTAAACACCGCTTCGATTACAAACTCATTAATTTTGGATTATTTGCAAAAGTGACGTCATCATGACCAGTCGGCTCATTTTGAGGTCTGACTTGCTTCTTAAAAAGTTTTTATTTTTTATCTTATGTAAGTATAAAAATGTGTCAGTTTAAAAAAATATCATATCAAATACATTTCATTCGTATCATCAATAAAACCTTTTACCTACAATGTTCTTACAATTAATTAATTATAACAGAACATTTTATCAATCATCAATCTCATTATTAAGACAAATTTGAACACAATAATTAAAAGTTATTTGTCAACAAATGTTCCTACCTGTTGTCGTTATAAATCATTAGTGTATCATTTAGGTACCCTAATTGTTTCATTTCACAAATATCTCTCAATATTTACATGTGTATTATCTAATCTCGAGAACGAAACACTGAAGCATAATTAATGATTAAACGAACTTACCTGTAAGTGAAGTTCTATCATAATTATGTGAGGTGTTTCGTTCGAAGAGATTAGATTCCCGCCCTCCCTAATCAAACAAATCAATTTTATCAGTAAATACAAGTAGGTATAATCAGAAATTATTCTAGTAGTTCCAAACTCGGTTGATAATATAATCAATCTCTCTGTAAATATTCAGTTAAGCATAAAATTATTTAAGCGTGATATACATAAGTATACTTTATAAATTTAGATGAGCACATTGTATTTTTTTCTGTTGATTCTGGGCTTTATAAAGCCTATAGTATAGGCGCACGATCGTGTTTGTTTAAAAGGACTCGTATTGTTAGGGTTACAACGGCCAATGTTTTGTTTTCAGTTCCCATGCGTGAGGTCTTGATCAAACTTGTTTAAACCACGTTGTTTACGAACTCGAGTTGATATAACATTGATTGGTTATTGATCAATGTGTCAACCAAACCGCTATGATCCCTACATTACATTTTTTCCCACGAAAAATCTTGAACGAGAGCCGGAGCAGAATTCGTCTTAGCGCTAGTTATACGAATAGCTTTTTTTAATGTAAAAACATGTACAAACAAAGGATATAATTATAAACATCTGAACAACATTTTCTACTAACTGTATACTTGTTACTCTCGAAAGCTAATTGTTACTTGTCTTATTATAATTACAGTGGAAACTCGATTATCCGGCTCTCAGCTATACGGATTCGCAATTATCCAGACTAACAACCCCGATCAAATAAGTCACGTCATATGATAATTACCAAATATTTTAACCCATTAAATTAAATACAGTAGATTATGCACGACCATTATTTTAGATTCTGGTGATTGGTGTCCATCGGTGACAGTGATCGGTGACAGTTTGGGTGATCTTTGGATGGTTCCTCTGCTCTTCTCTCGGCCATTCACAAAAATATGTGATGGTTTTTTTCATTTAACAAAGTTTGACTTTTTATTGTTTAAAATCATCTTACTTTTTATTATTTCAGTGCACTTTAGATTGGTCGAGAAATTTATGGTGTAGTTATACGATTATTTAGGGACAGGTACATGTACATATACTATTTTATATAAGGAATAACCTATATATAAATAAGCTAACATGTCATTGCTGAATAGTTTTCACCCTTAACATAATAAATTATGAGTTATAGGTTCTAACATACATTGACAGTATAGGATATTATAAACATAAATTTTAGATAATTATACTTAATTAGCTAATAAAAATAACATAGTAAATTACTGATAGCTAAATTATACATATATACGAGTGGTTCTCTCGAACGTAGATGGCTTTTCAGCGCTGATCATTAACCCTCAACAGCGGTAAGCTGAATAGAACTTATATCTACTTAAAAGACTAGTCGTGCGGATATCGCATAATATCCTCGGCTAATAGCTACGCAATTTAAATTTGAATGAAGTGAAGCAGCTATATCATGAATATAGACTGCGTTGTTTATTAAATTTATTTTTAATGTACCTAGGAGATACAAACGAGCGAAAACTACCGAACTTAACGCCTATTGACATTGTCTACCAATATAGTAAGATGGAGAAAAATGCGAGGTATTATGTATAGTATGTGCGATAAACAAAAATTATATCGGTAACAAATTAATCTAACATAAATCACTCGTAATTTTAGGTAAATCATTATTATAAAGAAAGAGATATCATTTATTACATTATAAGTTAACCATACAAATTGTTTTTCGTCTTACTAAAATAATCCACGTTTTTAGGGTTCCGTAGCCAAATGGCAAAAAACGGAATCCTTATAAATTCGTCATGTCTGTCTGTCTGTCTGTCTGTCTGTCGGTCTGTCTGTCTGTCTGTCCGTCCGTATGTCACAGCCACTTTTCTCCGAAACTATAAGAACTATACTGTTGAAATTTGGTAAGTAGATGTATTCTGTAAACCGCTTTAAGATTGTCACACAAAAATAGAAAAAAACAATAAATTTTGGGGGTTCCCCATACATAGAACTGAAACTCAAAAAAATTTTTTTCATCAAACCCATACGTGTGGGGTTATCTATGGATAGGTCTTCAAAAATGATATTGAGGTTTCTAATATCATTTTTTTCTAAATTGAATAGTTTGCGCGAGATACACTTCGAAAGTAGTAAAATGTGTGTCCCCCCCCCCCCTGTAACTTCTAAAATAAGAGAATGATAAAACTAAAAAAAATATATGATGTACGTTACTATGCAAACTTCCAACGAAAATTGATTTGAACGAAATCTAGTAAGTAGTTTTTTTTACTACGTCATAAATCGTAAAACGCAAAAAACATTGATCAAAGTTACAACGAACTACAAGAACTTTTATATTATATTACTTGCTGCTACGGTACCCTTCATGGGCGAGTCCGACTCGCTCTTGGCCGCTTTTTTTATTGTGGAATAAACTTAAACCTACAATTTATCATCGTAACTGAAACAATACGACAATTAGAACTCCATAGAGTAAGAGGAAGTAGTTTTAGCTTGGCCCATACGTATAGTAGATACAACAAACTAACGAACAAGGCAAGTAAAAATAAAAGCTTGGAATAAAGACGAAAACTTGATTGAACGCAGTCAATAAAACTTAACGATGGTACAAATACAACAGTATAATGAATGATGGGAAAAAAGAATCGTGTATTTAGCGTAAAAGCTAGTGTTGATAACAACGTAAAGTTATTAAGGAGATTATTACGTTGCGTCGCGTCGAGCGCCTATTGAATTCGCGTTAGGAATTTCCCTCCTTGGCGCAGACATGAGTAAAACAGTATTTCATATCAACAACGTCGAATTAAACGTTCTACTGTATTTTTTCATTCATCACTCATTGTGATTCCACTATTTTGAATCCAAATTCTCAATATATTTTCCCTTTATCTATACTAATATTATAAAGAGGAAATATTTGATTGTTTGTTTGCATTGAATAGGCTCCGAAACTACTGAATCGATTTGAAAAAATCTTTCACTGTTGAGAAGCTACACTATCCCCGGGCGACATAGGCTATATTATATTTTCAAAAAATTAGGGATCCTTAATAAAACTCTAATAATGTAACCCAAGGTGTAAAAGAATAAGAAAACCGAAGCAAAGCGAGGGCGGTTACTCGTGTGTTATAATTTCTTCTCTCTTCAATTCTCTTCGATTATACATTATATTCTTTAGATAAAAACACTATTCATTTATTACTTCATTCTTATTCACTTTATTCTTATTACTATAATAGTACTTCTTTACTTTTGTTTGCTGTATTTTCCCAAATCATA
Source organism: Thymelicus acteon (assembly GCA_951805285.1). NCBI lineage: Eukaryota > Metazoa > Arthropoda > Insecta > Lepidoptera > Hesperiidae > Thymelicus > Thymelicus acteon. The sequence continues at coordinate 6,656,231 of OX638219.1, read as the reverse complement.
ATTATTGAACTTAAAGATTTTTTATTGTAAACTTAATAAGCAAATAGTTTTAAGAAAGAGGTACGCAATTACCAAGAATATTGTGTTGAGTCGCGTTGAGTTCTCATTAAATACTCGTTAGGAATTTCCTTCCGTATTACGAGGCACAATCTGCATCGAGGCGGTGAAGCGTGAAACTGCATTTATTATATTGAACTTAATGTAAATGTGATTGGATTTATATCCCTACGGTGTAGTGCTGAACTGATTTCTTTTACTACAACACTTTAAATAAAATAAATGTTATAATTCTGCACGGATTATTTATTATCATTTGCCAACATAGAAGTAGATGTGTAATAGCACTGATAGCATATTTTAGTAGCGAATTTATAACATTGCGTCTGCATTCCCGCCCACCTATGACGTGGACGTCTTCAAGAAAAGAGTTTTTATTAAGTTAGTGCGCTCACAATCCTGGACCACATCAGGTGGGATTGTGGTTAAGCATTATTTTTGTTTATTTTTTTTTTACTTACAAGTAAAAAAAAAACAAAAGTTATATTTCAGCTCTGGCTTATGATTATTGGTGAGACTAAAGAAAACAGTTTTAGAATAATATTATATAAATCTTTCAGAATATTTTCCTAAGAAGATGTTCTAGGTTTCACGGACAGCTTCTTCTTCATCAAATGTTTAGATACCTATTATTTTTTGTACATTAAAATGTTTTACACGCCGAGTAGTATAACCAGAGCATCAGGACTCAGAATTATATTGCCTTGCCACTACATGTCAATACTTAAAACATCTTGTAAGTTACATAAAAACAGAAATAAAATAAATTATCTTATAATTATATAAATTACGTGTCACGTTGTTTGTCTGCGATGGACTACTAACCGATTTTAATCATCGTAAGACATCGTGTGCAGTTTGATCCAACTTGAATGATAGGATAGACGGAAGGTTTTATAAAAAAAACTTTTGACAGAACGAAATCTGTCCGGGCAGCTAGTAGAAGTATAAATAACATTTTTTACTTAGGATAATAATATACAAATAGAGTTTATAAACAGATTCTTACAATACGTACGTATATAATTCTCTTATCTACAACATAGCATTTCGCATTTCAGTATTCAGTTACCAAAAAGGCCATAAAGCATTGATATAAATGCACGAGAATACAAACGCGGTGCTCTAGAGATTTTTCCAGCACGAATTTACTGGGAACGTCCGTGTCCGTGTTATCTCGCGAAAGCAGGTGACAAAGTAAGAAAATAAAGTTACGACAGACTTAGACATGGACATTGGACATTATTCACGTTTATCGCTCCACGCCGTAGGACACCACAATTAGAGGATTCCCCCATTCTCTTTAAATACGCAGCTTTAATCCGTTTCGCTGTTGTCCGTTTAAATGCTTTTAAATTACGCCAAGTCCGTTTTGTTTGCGCTCGGCGACGTCCATGGAAATTTGTGATAAGCAGAAATGGGGGTTCAAATTTTGTTACTTTTAAAGGTTTTAAAAATATCATAAGTATTTCCAGACACTTATATCAAAACGTCTTGACGTTTTGATTAAAAAACTGAAGACGACCAAACATAAAACGAAATGTAGATACACCTGTCCATTGACTTACGATATCCGAGTGAGAGTATAATACTTAATGCCATTATAATGACAACAACATCGTCTCACAATAATAACGCATTATTTATCTTCCTACAATATCAGTAACAATCAATTAGGTTACACATTATTAATGAAAATCTCTTGGTCTCTCGATGCTGCTTGATCCCTCGATTCCATCAAGTCAACACAAAAAAATATCTACAGCCCAAATATCTACAGCATTTAGCTAGAGATTTTAAAATCCGAAACACTAACAAACTGACTAGAATTTACGTAAGCTCTTGCGAATAACACCACGTCCCGTCCAAAACTACAAAACAATTGCAAAAAAACCAATCACGTACGTCGTCGTAAACAAAACGTATTCGACAAAGATAGAATATTAATGAACGGCCATCCCTTTCAGAATCATGGGGCCCGCTAATGCATCCTGATCTCTTTGTTTTGGGTAGTTTAGGGTATAAATGAATATTTTTACTAATTACCGTAGTAACTCAAAACAATACCCTTTTCTGATAGCTAGGATTATAAGGGTTATAAGAATTTGAGTCTGACTATTATTCTAAAATTAAATATTAGTAGAAAAAACAAAACTGTGAATATAAACTTTTATTGTGTATTTAAATATTTTCAAATTTAAACAAAATCTATAAGTTTCATTTTGTTGTCATTGTTGTGATTCTTGGTTTATAATTATGAATTAAATTGGAATAATTAAATAAAGCAATGTATTTTATAGGATTGTGGCAAAGTTAGCTCAGCGATTTGAACATATTATATTTTGTGAATAGATATGGGATTGGAAGTGAATCATGATTTTTGTTGTTTCTAGAAATAAAAATGAAAATACATTTTTTTAATAAAAGTGATAAAAATACAACGTTAATTAAAAAAGCTGATTTTCTCGGACGAAGCCGCAGGCGTAAACTAGTGACAAATAATAAAGAGCATTTCATTTTTATTCAATTAGTACTAGGAACCTGTCTTAATCATTGGCAAAAACGAAACGAGTTGGATTAAAATAGAATATTAATATACCTTCGTCCTGTGGACCGTGGGCTTCACTAATGCTTCCTGATCCCTTTGTTTAGGGCAGTGCTAAATAGATAAATCCTTCGACGCGATTCCGTCTAACCGGATTATACGATTCCACTCTCTTATTCCTTTAATTAATAATGAGATAGTAAATTAAAAATGGCTGGAAAATTATACTTAAAATTTTATTGTTCAAAATGGCGTCATTCAGTTATTATGCTGTAGGTAGTGTAATGTGTGACTTACAATAAAAATATTGTTGTAGAATATTTTCATATTTTTAATTATAGTTGATACATAAAAAATTGCAACGTTACTCTGTCTTTATTTAGTTTTATGGTTTCATTAAACATTATCTATGGATTTATTTATTGAATGAGAAATGATAAAATAATATTCCTCATTCAAATAACTACAAAATAACATTCCTTTATTTGTACAAACATTAAGTTTGTTTTACTTCTGTCTTTGGTGAATAAAAGATACCAAAAATTTATTTGGTATTGTTTAATTATAGATTTCTTGTACTTGTAAAGATATTATAATTCTTAACAAAGACTGAAATATTGCGTACGTGCAGGTTGCAAAAAATGTGTACGTTATTTTAACATACCAAAATGGCACATATCACAATTCCCAAAGTAGCGGGCCTGAAAAGTACACCGCTATTCACTAAAGGGATCAACTCATAATCGGGACAGAAAAGAATCTTTTCACGCGTCGGTATCCCTCCGCCAGGACTCGTTCACGAATAATTCACCGAGTTTAAGGACTTTTAGTTTTATAAAAGTGTGTTCGTGATTCCTTCCATAATGAATTATTTTAAAAGTATTAAGTACTTGCACTTAAGCAAGTAAAACATTTTTGGTTAAAAATTTCACCTAATTAATTTAGAAGTTTTTTCTTCCCATGTTTTTTTTATAGAGATAGTTAATAACACCGCGGCTATCAGATCACTGTCTCCCACAACATCATTAACACCAAAGGCATCACCGATGCGTTGCCAGCAGAAAGGTTGCATTGTTACTAGCTCTTCGACACTATAACCGCAATGGGTATACAACATTTCACGTTCGATTATGGTAGCCAGCGATGGGGGTAATGAAGCGCTCATAGCCAGGCGGCTTTTGTTGATCCTAAGTGATCGGCCGAGTAAAGTGCCTTTGGGTGACATGAAAACTTTCGACGCTTGGGTTGGACACTAATCGTAAGCACTTGTGACTATTTATGTGACATGTCCAGTTCACATCAGGGAGCCTAGATCCTCCATATAGTTCTGGAGGGGAGCTTGGCTTGATAAAATATGGTCTCATCCCCTTTTGCAATAATTTGTTAGTTTTTCTGTAAAAAACGAGCAAATGAGCCACTTGACAGTAAATGGTCACCGTTGCCTTCGGACATCAATAATCTATATATATTATAAAACAGTAACTCGATAATGTCTGTACATTGAAGATATTTAAGAAAATTTGATATCAGGGGACTCAATAGGAGCAATAGATTGCAAATCTGTCATTTTTAAAAATCTTGTCTGTCTGTATGTTTGACACCGCATCACGCCAAAACCACTGGATGAAATTGAATGCGGTTTTCACAGTTTTATTGCTGGTGATCTAACTTAAAATCTGGTGTACGTTTTATTGTGATACGTCGCTTAAAAGCCGAGATATCAATAAATAGGACTTTTTGATACGCCACAAAACAGCAGGAAATTGTGAAAATACCTGATAGAGGGATAAAAGAGACTGTTTAGTATCGGAAATATACGTTATTTCTTCAAAAAAATCTATGTGTACCAATTTTTTTTAATTTAAGATTTTGTGGTGAATAAGTTCCGCTAATCAACAACAGATGTCAGTTTAGATCACTAGAAATCATAATTAAAAATGTAAGTAGGTCTGATAATGAGTCAATAAAACTTCTATTGAAATTAGTGTGTACCTATACATATCTATAATATTTAAAACATTGAGGTTTTAAGTAAATTAGTTACCCTACTCAATCAATAACACATAACTATGTTAGATTGTTCTATAAGATTCCTATATTCAATTCGCTGTATGACGATGTGGGTCAGAGTTAGCGATAATAACATCACACAATTTAGGAAAATTATCAAATAATGTTTTTTTTTGTAGATAAAAAAATCTTAAATTTTGACAAAGTATTACAATTTAGATTTCCTTATTGTAATGTATGAATAGGCATACAGGAAGTAGATAATAATAAAAATACAAATTCTTTACATATTTAATAATCAATGCTGTCCTACCTACTGGTCAATGCGTACCAAGCCGGCTCCGCATAGGCTAATTATGACCGGACGTACATAAGTGCAATATAAATAACTAAAATACTTTTGAATTTGTGAATAGCCACGTAAAAGCAGACGAGCCACCTGATGCTAAATTGTCATCGTCCTCCATGGATGAATAAAAGCGTTGTCCATGATTAGACTAAAGGCATCACTCATGCGTTGTCATCCAAGAAAAAAGAATATGAATGAAAAAATAATAAATTATAAAGATGATTACATTTCCATTCTATCAAGTTCAGAGAGAGTTGTTAATGATCTAGCAGAACTTAGAATTAAGATGTATTGAGCTATATAAATAGCAGTAAAAACAAACTAATCTTATAGTAATGCAGGCACGCTGTTTTTAATTCACAAACGGCGAAGCAGTTTAAACTATGAGTTTCTTCTGAAACTTTTTATAGGTATAATATATACATGTGGCATTTGGGCCAAGTTCGTGGACGAAAATCTCAGCCTTGCGTAGTTGGAAGTTACACTTAAAAATCCCAAAGTCATTCAAGAATAAACTCAGGAGAACTAGAGTCTCCCGGTTGAGAGGCGGGCCCTGCTGTCGAGTCCCCTACCCCTATCCTATCATTACCGTAAATCTAGCTGGTGCCGCGGTTGCGAAACTCCCCAGATAGTCGGGGGGACTCCTTTGACTCTTCACGCAGAAGCGTTTAGCTTTCAGACAGTCAACTATGGGAGGCGAGACGTTCCTGAGCGACTCATATAGCCCGTGGTCGGCGCGATCAATATTGACCGAGAAACATGACATGGTACACCTCAGGTACTTGCTAAACCACCCAATCCGATCATGGAGACAGAGCGGTGGCATCGCGGCAGCAGTTTTCGTCATCTGGTGAGCAGTATGGGGACCGTCTTACAGACATTATTACTTGGTCAGATAAAATCATACAATAAGTCGAAAAGAAGGAAGAAGTAGTGCCAAGAAAACACTAAGTAATTCAAATGGAAGAAGACTTCGATTAGGTTAGGTTTGGCTGTTTATACTTACGTGGAAAAATTCGTCAACGTCTATGAATAAATAGTAGTAGTCCAGTGTTCCAGTAGTCTGAATTAAACTGTCATTTATAATCTCCAACTCCTATTCCTGGTGTAGTCGAAGTAAAACTGTTTGTTTTTTTTCAGTTGTCTTTATATTTTATCTCAGTATATCTTAATTGTTAGTTCTACTAGATAAAATAAATAACGTTGTCTCTAACCTTAATGGAATGAAAAATTTAATGTTCTTCATATTTTGTATATTTTTTGGTCATTGATTTTAGTTGCTCTACCAGTGCTGACGTTAGAGCCACTGACGCCCTAGGCAAGAATATTGTGTGCCCATATAAGAATATAAAAATCGATTTTTCCTTTTTTTTTTGCTCCCACCCCAGATGTGGCGCCCCTTCAAACCAAATACTATTCAATGGATAAGAAGACTGAAATGTTTCATAATGTTGGAGTTTTAATCCCAGAATGTGTGAAAATGCGGAAGACATTTTTTTTAATTATTCGGTCCAGGGTATAAAAAAAGATAAAATTAATAATCAAGATCATCATGTAAATCCTGAACGGACGGAAATAACGTAACCGTTTTTAAAGATATTTGCTGTTGATAAAGTCGACATTATGAAACCAGTCTGTATAAATATAAAATCCCACTAATATTCCTTAAGCGTATATTAAGATAATTTTTTTAACCTCGCTAAAGCGGCTAAATGGATTTAGATGAAATTTGGCTCACAGATAATGTATATCCCGCATCAAAGAACAGGGTGCATGTTTGTTGATGCATCAGGTCATTCGAGGGTCGGAGATGGATCTGCTTCTTCAGGTCAAGGGTATAATTTAGTTTGGAAGTTGGGTTTACAGGTTATAATAATTATTGTTTGGGCTGCTTTTATGTATGTCCTACTACATAGAATTTTTGTGTAATTTTTTTAGGGTTTTGTTCTTCAAAAGAAAAAACATAACCCTTATAGGATCACTTCGTTATCTGTATGTCTATCTGTCGACCCTATTTTCTCAGGAATACGTGGAGGTATCATTCTAAAAAAACTTAAACTTTTTCGTATTTGGTTAATTGATCGCTATGTACATGTATGGGAACGACAGTTTTATAGCGGAAAAGTTAAGTTTGTTACTAAATCATTTAATATTGCTCTTATGTTCGGTTCTGTAAATTTGTACACAACCCTCGGTGCCAAAAAATTGTGATTTCCCGGGGTCTTTTTAATTACTAATTCTCAAGTCCACGCAGACGAAGTCGCGGGTAGAAGCTAGTCTTAAATAAAAATTTAAAAAACTATCAAAATCGGTTCATCCGTTTGGGAGCTACGATGCCACAGACAGACATAGAGATACACAGATACACAGACACGTCAAACTTATAACACCCCTCTTTTTTTCGTCGGGGATAAACAACACCAAAAGTACCACCGATGCATTGCTGCCGAACTATTGAATTCAACCAAAGTTGAGAACAAATTGACGACCCGTGTGGCGCAGTGGTTACCATGCCGGATCGCCGCACTTAGGGCCCTGGGTTCGATTCCCAGCGAGGCGGAAAGAACAATGGCCAAATTTCTATAGAAGCTGGACTTGACTTTTATTTTTCATGTCCCAAAATAATCTATAGTTTTTATGTTGTAAACCCTATCCTGTTTGAAAATCATACCTTCGTCAATAATACTTTTGAGGTTAGAATCCACAACTACCTTTTACACTACTGTGGCGTAGCCTAAAGTGTAGTTAGGGATAAGCGAGGAGGGTAATTAGTGGTCTCGTTTTTATTTTTTTCGATTTCTCTCAAAGAATTACCAAAAAAATAGAACATCTGTCAAAGTGCACTAACCTCTTATCTATTAGACTCCTAGATTCTTTATTGCTCTAACTTGCACAATGTGTAGTTTAGAAAACAAGGATAACATAACATCACACGGGAAGTCTTTCTTGAAAGACCAAGCTTTTTTGTGGTTCGACCCCATCAATTCTGGCTGAAGAGAGTCGCTAGATAGGCACCTACTGTCTTTCAGTCTTCAATGCTCAAGTTGTATATTTATTGACAAATCAAGTTGTGGTAGCTTACAGGAGTAAATGAAGTGTAAAGGTAGGATTTAGAGGAGTATTTAAAATGAAAGAAATAGGCTTGATAACAATACTTTTTATTCATCATCCTCTCTTACAACTACAGCATCGAGGAAAGCTGCTGGTTCTAATATTGTAGGCTGATGCCTGGCCCATCCAAGATACCACACAAGTGTCATAACATGTGCACAGCACCCAACCGTTCTTCTACCAACGAGACAATTACAGCAATATTCTATTATAGCTTCCCTTCCAGGCACATTATTTTCAATTAATATATAAACATAATATATTTTTCTCGAAATGTGTCTGGATTTAATTTTACCTCTTATTAGAGAATTATTTCCACTTCCTCTCAAACCATACTCAGTTACATTAATGTTTTCTCTGCTTATTTCAATTCGATACCCTCCATGAAACCTGACATGTTCACTATAATAGGACCTAGCCTGTCGAATCTGATATGTTCCTAGGGCAAATAATATGACTTCACTGTATTCTAAATGGGGGAATATAATATTAGTATTGGAATGAGCTGTTATACTAGTAAAATCAGATGTTCGTCTATTCATATTCATACTGTTTATAAAATCAGATAAATTATTATTTAATGGAAATCGTTCCCTGATCACATTAATGATCTGCTCAGCATCATTTCTATTTTTTAAACGAACACCGAATTTATTTAAAAGGCTTGCAGCTATAGAAAACATTTGCATCATATTAGGAACAGTTTTATTAAAAAAATCTTGCCGGAATATTTTAAAGTCTCTTTTAAAGTACTCATTAACGACTTCCACCACCCAACGGCATATCGTAACACAACGACTCCTGTTAGCTTGCTCGGTGGTGAGCTGATGTCAACATGAAACAATGCCAAGGTCAAAACAATAGAAAGAAATCCGAAATAGCACAGTACGTATCACAACTCACAACAACGACAACAACAAGCGAAACCTGAAGTTGAAGTGAAGACACAAACTATATAGTGATGCTAACGCCTAATTTTAATGAAGCGAATAATCGGGTCGGATCAGTGTTGCTAGGTCCAAAAACTGGATCACGGTAGATTCTTCCGTGTAATATCGTAGATTCTTATAAAATACGGTAGATTGTATGAGATTTGAAATCATTCCTATTGAAATCAGATTTTGTGTGGGTCAATATACGGTAATAAGTATAAAATACGGTATAATGTACTAAAAACACAAATAATCGTTACAGTAGATCGAACCTGAATTCGGTAGATCTACCATAATTATGTGGTACCTGGCAACACTGAGTCGGATCAATGGCGCGGGTCGATGACAATTGACGTTCCGTTGTACGCGGTTAAACAATCAACAAACGGCTTGTACTTTCATACGTCAAATGAATCGTAAAAAGCTGCAGAAACATAAATAAATGGAAATCTTTTATTTTTGGCTACTTAGAGAGATATTTCTTGTGTTTTTTAAAACCTTAAAAAATAAGGATATTTTTCATATATATGTCATATTGGGACGCAATCGTTTCGTCGTCTGGTACGATTTGGCCATCCTTCTTTGAATGATGAGTTTGAATATCTGTTCTCGGTCTGGGTGTGAATGTCCTTGTCTTGTGTGTTGTCCATGGCACCCACGACACAGGGAATCCTAGTGTGGGGCTATGAGTGTGAAGCGTTATTAAATATGTCTTTATATTATTATAGTTGTTTCAAATCTGTAATATAATAAAACATAATAAATTTCGTTATCATTATCAGGACAAATACTTATATTGGCGATTACGATGATTGAGTATCAGTGATAATACCGCTATTACGTGATATTAAAGTTGTTACGTACTTACGAATGAGTTTATCTTTAATCTGTTACACTTGTAAATGTAATAATATATACTAATCGATGATATTATATGTATAAATACTTACAACTATTTATTACTACCAATAACAAGATTGGAATCGGGCCAAATCTGTTATACATTAAATATTTCTTCATTGATTATTTGTTTACTTACATAATCACTACATAATAGGTCAATATCTTAATTACACATTGACAATACAAATTGACAACAAGTAACACGTTGGCAACATCTATTCCAGTCGTACTACTCGTATATCATCACAAAACAACGTTGTTTATAAAAAGGATGTAAAACGGATTTGGTTTTGTTTTGAATTTACTTTAGACAGAGAAGAATTTTTATACAAACATATAAGAGCTTGAAATTACGGTATGCTGTTCCCCAGCCAGACGTCTGAATGTTCAAATAAAAGGGTTGAATGTTAAATCTACGTTATTGGTGCTACAGAGTGCTCTATGGGGGCCCCAAATCCTAAATATACGAGCATTTAGCGTCCCCACTTGATCCCTTATTTACGGCGTTCGTCAGTATAAATAATTTTCGCGGGCGAACATGCCGCAGGATTAATTCGAACACGAAAATCACAATGGCCGACAACTTCGAAACTTTATGAGCACTGTCGGCTCGGACGGTGGCAGTTTATTCCGAAAAGCCGGGATTTGGACGTACCTCATTATTAAATAAGTACAATAAGTATCTACTTTCATGGAAGGATTACCTGATCTTGTATGTATTTAAGTTTTGGTAATGAGCAAACTTTTCGTAACCAGTATATTAACCGCTTCAGTGTTATTTACGACTGGGCGGACAAGTCGATACCCAAAATCCAGATAAGCTCGTTTAACATAAAACAAATTGATTTCAATCATAAAATATTTGTTCTTTGTGTTTTTTTAATGGAAATAGCCAGCAAACAAGCTTACGATCCAACTCATGGTAAGTGGCTACCATCGCCCATGAACATCAGCAACACCAAAGGCATCACTGATGCGTTGCCGGCCAAGAAAGAATGAAGAAAAAGAAAGAATAATCCACTAATATTACACATTTTACCAGTTTTATTACAGATGATGTCTATTGTATAAGTTGAATGACAAAAACATGTAACAAATATTTAGATACAACAAAACAAGAGTGTTTCAACAGCGTCTGTCCAAAACCAAACAAAACAAAGTAAATTAATAAACGAATTGTTCAATAGATTGCCACCTGCACGCTAAGGGGTTTGATTTCCGGTGGACACAAGTGTTTGCATTGCAAATGTTTGCTCTGGTCTGTGTATTGTCGTCGCGTCGTATTTGCGTTTTTGCATTTTACCGAAACGATAGTACCTTTTTTGTTCCCAACCCTTTTTGTGTTACGATTAAAAACTGCCTGTCTAACTTGAATTTTTAATAACAAATGTAATAAATGGAGATAAGCCGGTGGTATTGCTTAAACCTCCTATCAATGAACATTAAAATCGTATAATATAAAAGTATTCATCTTTACTGTACTTGTACTTTTCCGAAATACATTCATGTTATGTGACATATTTTTTATGGAAATAGCCGGCTCGTTTAGCTGACGATCCACCTGATGTTAAGTGGTTATCGTCGCCCATGGACATCAGCAACACCAAAGGCATCACTGATGCGTTGCCAGCCAAGAAAGAGAGATGAAAGAGAGAAAGAACTGACGCTCAAGCCCCCAGCCGGAACACGACGAGTCATTTAGCGGATGACTCATTCTCAAGGGTGGTAGCTATTCAGACGAACCCCATGGAGAAATGATAATAGTAATAATGGTATTAATTACCAATATAATCCCTCGAGTGGCCCTACCACCAGCGGAATATTCTGTCGTAGATGTTGGCCGCAATAATAAGTAGTATTTTTATATTCATCTACAATATTTTATCAAATTCTTCATATAAGGTACATGAGTGTCAAAAACACTAGTTACAAAAATAAACTTTTCTATGGCACGCTCATCAGCTCAGCATTTCATTGACCACATAACGTCTGCGTAAGGGGTCTCGGAATTCAGTTAAATATTCACACATGACGATTCACACATAAAGGACCGTATCTTAGTAGTTGTGTATTGGGGTAACTTAGTACTCGTAATCACATTATCGAAACGTTTGATCCGGTACGAGTTGGTATTTGTAACTTGTGTTTCCTCTCGGGTAAACTACTGTCACTTATAGATTAATTCGTTTAATTTCATAAAATGTTTGACCAGTTGATTTTCTACTTTAATATTGATATAATATTGGGTATTATTTCAATTATACAAAGCTTGAATGTATCTTTGTTACACGGTCTCTAATACCCATGTCTTATACTAAAAGGGATGTAAGTAATGCTTATAATTTAATTTAAGTCAAAACATGACCTAAACATTAAGTTTAGAGTGATAACTATTTTTAAATTAACTCTTTTCAGATTTCAGTGTGCCGTTTCTGATCTTTGGGTAGTAAATATCAAATTATTTAGGTTTCATTAGATACAGCAAAATAATCAGCTTTTGTGTAACGCTCCACTGCTACGGAGTAACGAAGCTACGTCAATTGGTATACGAGAGCGCGATCGTAGCGACTTGCAGAGCTACGAGAGAATAGCGACATACTCGTATGTATATTACTTACTAAAATTACGTAGGTAATAACGAAGTTTGCGTAGATGTTACGGTTCGATAAATTATATTTATCTAATTATATTATTATTAGATAAACTATGAAGAACAAAACAATCCTTTTCTCTTTAAGTACTTACTCAGAGTCACTAACGGTTACTTTAATAGTTTTAGTAAAGAATCACCATACAAATTCTGTACTAAGGAAATGAAATGAAATGAAATGAAATGAAATGAAATGAAATGAAATGAAATGAAATGAATTTTATTCGAAGTAGGTTTGTTACAAACACTTTTCGAAAGTCAATTAACGCCATCGCTTCAACAAATCCCTACCGTGAGTGGTCCCGGGAGAAGAAGCGGCAAGAAACTCCCGCGATAATTTTTTTCCTACTCACAGTTACAGACAACACTTAATACTACTTATTGCAATATTTAATATAAAAAAATAAAAAAAACTCATGTCCAAGCAGTCTTGTCATTTAAATACTCATCAACTTTGTAATATGCTTTCTTCATGAGAATACCTTTTACATGAGTTTTTAATTTACAGTATGGCATTTCTGTTAATTCTAACGGGATTTTATTATAGATTTTTACACATCTACCCATGAACGAGCCACCAGTTTTGCTGAGTCTAAAACTAGGCACAATCAGTCTAGCCTTATTTCTTGTGTTAATATTGTGAACATCACTCTTTTTAAGAAAAGTATCAAAGTATTTTTTAACATACATAATATTGTCCAAAATGTATTGTGAAATAACAGTTAGTATATTTATTTCTTTAAACAATTCTCTAAGAGAGTCCCTAGGCCTGAGGTTGTAAATAGCGCGAACTGCTCTTTTCTGTAATACAAAGATTGACTCAATATCTGCAGCTGAGCCCCACAACAACAGACCGTAGGACATTACACTGTGAAAGTAGCTGTAATAAACTAATCTTGCTGTTTCTACATCAGTTAAGAGCCTTACTTTCTTAACAGCATAAGCAGCGGAACTGAGCCTCCCTGACAAGGCTTCAATATGAGGACCCCATTGTAGTCGAGAGTCTATGGTAATGCCGAGAAATGTTGTAGAATTTACTAGTTCTAGTACTTCCTTATTTAGGACAATTTGAGCTGGAATATGTTTCACATTAGGTAAGGCAAATCTGACACATTTAGTTTTTTTCGCGTTTAACATCAAGTTATTACATGTAAACCAGTGTAATACTTGCGAAACAGTATTATTTACGTCGTCATAACATTTTTTCCTCCTATCTACTTTAAAAATTAAAGATGTATCGTCAGCAAACAATACCGTTTCACACATGTTCTTAGTGAAATAAGGAAGATCATTGATATATATTAAAAATAGCAGTGGTCCTAATATTGATCCTTGGGGCACACCCATGGTCATGTGCACTCCAGGTGACTCTATTCCATTAATAATTACTTTTTGTCTACGTTCAGACAAATAAGATTTAACAAGACTAACTGATTGTGTTGAGACACCATAATGCCTAAGTTTATTTATTAATATATTATGATCAACACAATCGAATGCCTTTGAGAGGTCACAGAATATACCGATAGCATCATGCTTATTCTCCCAGGCATTAAAAATGTGTTTAAGAAGTGCGATGCCTGCATCAGTGGTGTTTTTCCCTTTTGAAAAACCAAACCATGTTAATCATAACATGAAATAATTTGTTTGTAGAAAAATGGGATAGAAGTTGGTTGTAAATAATTTTTTCGAAAACTTTACTGAGGGCTGGTAAGATGGATATTGGTCTAAAATTTGTAGGGTCGTTTTTATCTCCAGATTTAAAAACCGGTATTATTTTCCCATGTTTCATAAGATTGGGAAAAATACCATCTTCAACACATTTATTAAAAATAAAACTTAAATGGGGGGCAATTGAGTTGATTATTGATTTAACTACAACTGTAGAAAGACCCCAGATATCACTTGACTTTTTAATATTTATCGAATTGAAACTTTTTAAAATTTGATCACAAGTAACGGGTTTAAAGTTAAATGAGTTGGTACTTTTATCAACACATGATTCTAAGATGGTCATAGCTAGTTGAGGGCATGCGTTTAAGTTTTTTGTGATCACATGCGGTATCTTCGAGAAAAAATCCTCGAATACGGTGGCAATCGCACTATCCGAAGTGACATTTACATTATTGATTTTTAGCGAAAAACTATGCTTATTTGATTTTATTTTGCCTGTTTCTTTATTAATAACATTCCAGGTTGCCTTAATTTTGTTTGAAGAATTCTTTATTTTATCAGCAATGTAGATAGATTTCGCTTTAGCACAGACTAACTTAAAAGTTTTAGAATACATTCTAACACGATTTAAAAATTCCGGATCTGTGGAAGTTGATTTTTCTTCGTATAATTCAAAAAGCTTTAATCTACTTTTATATATTCCTGGTGTGGCCCAATCACTGAATTTTGTTTTGGTATTATCACACTCAATATTTTTTTGTTTGAAATTATTATTAAATTCATATTTTATTATATTAAAAACTGTCGAGTATGCTTTGTCAGGTGTGTCATCTGAGTTAATATTCAATGACGAGAGTTTATTCGCAATGTTTTTTTTAAATATATTAATCCTTCTTTGTGTGATTGGCCGGCAAATTATATTCTGTTTAGGAAGGTCATGATGGTACTCAATGGTGGCAAGTTGTCCGCTATGGTCTGAACTAATACAATTAAGGATTGACTTATTTATTATTGTACAGTCACAAAAAATGTTATCTAAGCAAGTAGCCGATGATGGAGTTATTCTTGTAGGTTCCAAAAATACATAATCTAAATTAAAGGATTTAAATAAATTAATGAATCGTACTGAGCAAGAAGTTGTAACTAATATATCAATATTAAAGTCTCCACACACAACTACTTTTTTATTTTTTTTACATACAATTTTTAGAACATCCTCCATAGCGGATTCGAACAATGGGTAGCTGCCTGCAGGTGGTCTATGTACACATACCACGACTACCTTTTCAAGTTCTATACAAGAAAGTTCTATATTTTGTTCAATAGAGAGGGATACTATGTCTTTACGTTCCTTAAAAATCAAACTGTTATGAATAATTATTAATGACCCTCCTCTTAGTATGTTTTCCCTACAAAATGAACTGCCTATACTATAATTATCTATGGATAACATTAATTCATATTTTCTTAACCAGTACTCTGTAACACAAACAATTTCAATATTCATTTCATGTAATAATAAATTTAATTCCAGTTCTTTGCCGGAAAAGCCTTGTATATTTTGGTGTATAATTTTTAAGCTAAGGTGCTTTTCCTTGGTCGGTATATTGCTAGAGATGTCCTCTGTTGTCTTACAAACTAATTTAAATTACTTGGAACGTATTCCAACGATACATGCTGAATGTCATTAAATGACTGCTCAATAAAAGCAGAGTTACCAGCCAAATTCTTGGCTAAATTGTCAATAAAATATGATAGCGAACATGCTATTTGTCTTTTATTAAACTTAGACAGATAGTAATTATCTTTAGTCATATAACTTCTAGCAATTAATTTATTAATGTCAATTATTTCTAAATATTTATTACTATGTAAAGACATAGTGTACATGGCTAAATTTATATTATACCTAATGTTATTTTCTTCTTGTGGCAAACACTCACTGTAAGGTAAAGTAAACATTACAATACTTTTTACTTTTAATGTGCACAATTTATTGTAATAATATATTAACATTTTTCTGTTTATTTTACCTCTATTTCCAACAAAAATAATTAAGTTTGTGTTACTATCGAATTTACTGTGGAGAATTTTTTCAAAAATATCATTTAACGATAACCCAGGAAAACAATGGTTAACACAGCTGAGCTCCGAATAAATGTTTGTTAATTGGCCGCGATTTAAGTAGCAGTTAGTGACTCTGAGTTGGGGCGTTAGTCTAATTAAATTTAAAAATGTCGTATTTATGTTACTAGTTTCTGCCCGTGGCTTCGCCCGTGGAACAGTGGTTTCACAGAACGAAATAACAAACATGACGTTCCAATCTTCCAGGGTAACACAATTGGTATGAGATGTACACTTCTTCCTCTTGCACTTCTTTCCTTCTTGTGCTGGACTAGCTCTGTGACAAATTGCATCTTAATCCGTAAAACGCTTAGTTAATCATGTTAACAGGTAAACATTCAAAACCCTTCACAAACTTTCACATGTATTAGTATCGATAAGAAAAATCCGAACCCCACAAGAGACCACACATTACTTACAAATTGCACATAACACAATTTATAACGCAAAGCAAAAATTTAACGTACGCTATGCATTTTAATAGCTGTATATGTATTGTACGTTAATTACATCCTCCGAACAGGACGTTAATTTGGCATAATATTCACATAACAATATCACTCACTGCATTCAGTGATGTTCCGACGACTAATCGTGCTAAGCACATAATCTAATCCTGATTAGATATATAACAGTAACGACAGATCCGAAAGCCTGGATTACATCGAGTCAGACAGTCTAAGACAGGGAGGAGCCACTCAAAAAATTGGCAAAGTAACAATAGGCGAATGACTGGGATTTATAAGTTAAATTGTTCTTGGCTGCGGCCGCTGTTATGACTTATTTATCATTTACAAGATTCAAGGATAGCTGGTTGAATGACCTTAGTATAATATTAGCCATTTTGCAAATCATAGGACATTTATTTATTGGTTATGACCATATTTACTAATAAACGTGAGTTTCACTTCGTAATAGTCCGTATCGTTATCGATAACTGTGATTATTTTATCAGTAGGAACTTGTAATACTTTAGATTATACGTATCATGTATTATAAATAAACAAATGACTCGGCTTTCTGATTGTGTTAAGTAGTAAATACGTATTAGAATTGTATTAAGGTGTTTTGACCTAACATAGCCAATCGTCTACTATTATAAACGGTGAACTGAATTTGGATTGGAAATGGAGCGGACTTTAATCATCTTTTGATTATTAATGTTATTATGATACTTTATAAGAAATTCATTAGTTTAATCGTCAAAATTAAACATTAATTCCGGTCGAGTATCCGCGTGAGGGCCTAAATGCCAAACCACTACAAATTATTAATAATTGTTTTAAACATCTGGAGCACAGCCAAACTGCGTAATGCGGTAATGGCACTAAAGACGTAATTTGATATTCAAAGTCATTTTTCACGCCCAAATGCCGTCTGATCCCGCATGCTTAAAAGGGAGGGTGAGAAAATGGCAACTCTAGATGTACGGACTTTATACGGGGGATGTGAATTAAGTAAATGTTAAGTGTTAAAATTAGAACTGTATCCAGTTTACTGTTTAACGTTATTTGAACGACATTTGTTTCTAAATCAAATCAAAATCTTTTATTCATATAAGTTTCACTGATACACTTATGCACGTCATTTTTTTATCTACCAGCTTTTTGGAAGGGTGCTTTGTCATGGAGAAGAAGAAAAGCCGAAAGAAACTCCTCGCACATCTCTTAAAATCATGAAAAGTTACATACTCGTAATATGCTCTAACCTACGCGGAACTGGATGCGGCACTAATATCCAGGCGTCTTTGTCATTAATATATTCATTTATACTACAGTATCCTTTGCCTACTAGCTGAGATTTCACATATCTCTTAAATATTTGGATAGGTAAGTCACGTATTGACTTAGATAATTTATTGAAAAAACGTACACCGAACCCCATATAAGAACGTTGTACCCTACTTAGGCGAAAGGAAAAAGCCAAAGTGGACAAAAAGAGTTAATACTCAAATCAAATGAACAACAGCCATATATTACTAATTTTAACTTCACTTTTGTTTCTGCATAACTTATTATAATACTATCATCGGAGGACGTCACGGTTCCTATGTAGACTCATCTGCCAATATATTGTGAATAATAAGACATTGCGTCTATTAAAACGAGAAGACAGAAGTTTGCAGCTTGTGCCGTGTGCCTGCTTAGACAAATTTTATAGATCTTAAAACAATAATTACTAAAAAACTTAAGAAACCTTTTCTAACACATAAAAGTTCGTCTGGATCCAGAATCGAAGACGGGGTAAGTGGAGGCAGAGCTTGCTTTGTCATCATTAGAGATATGTTCATGAATTATTCAGTGCAAAATCACTACAATTTATATTAGTAGCCAGTAGTCAGCATAGTCATAACTATAAATGTATACAGAATAAAAGACGTGTGTACGCAAATAAAATTCAAGTCATGCTTCGCTGTAAAATCATTTATCATGCAGTAAACGACCGTTTGAAGCGCTCCCTTCAAAATATCTTGGTTCGTCAGCAAAGCGCTTAGCACATCAGTGCACATCTCGTGAGGCGCAGGTGTAGAGGGACTCTCGCCGAGGGATGGCAGCTCGCTCTTTGTTGATTTTACACCATTACTGGATTAAATTTAATGCTATTACAATTTGATGCATAGAAGTTTTTAGATAGAGCCTTATTTGTAGTGTTTTATTATCAACTATTTTCTTGTGTAAATTGAAATTAAATGATTATTTTTTGTATATTTCCTCCTAGACGTGTAAAATGGGTATGGGTAAAAGTTAAAGTAAATATTAATTTATTTAACTAAACAATAAAAATCTTTAAGAATAAATAAACGCTTACATATACTCATACCCCCGCAGTATGTTACATTACCTGTGTCGCGGTTGGCATGGACGACACATATGACACATCACAATAACACCCATGACTCGAGTACAAATATTTATCTGTCACATAAATATCTGCCCCGGCCGGGAAAAAAACCCGGGACCCCTCGCTTCGCAGGCAGGGTCGCTACAAACTATGCTACAGGGTCGTAAATGAATTTAAATGTATGATTTTTTCTTTATATCGACGTGAAGGTCTACGTTCACGGTAACCTCAGTCGACGGCACCACTGATTCTAATAGGAAAACTGCCTAACTATCAAACTAACTGTCAACTGTGGTATGAGGTGAAAGAAGAAATATTATTCCCAAATTACAGCATAAGTTAATTCAGTCAGCAAAAACAGAACTACATAATAAGGACCCCCACTCCCGGGGTGCTACCCCTGGCGGGACAAGAAGTGTAAAATTTAAGATATTAAAAAAAGAGAATTATTGCAAATCATCGTACTTTCGTATGTATTTTATCATTTCGAGTGTATCAAGTGATTTATTTATCATGCAATAATACAATTTATTGATAATTATCTATATCAGTATAAGCTACAAACAAATTAATGTTTTGGTATCTATATCTAAATAAGCTACAAACAAATTGCAAATAAAAATTAAGTAATGTTATATGTGCATTTATTGCAGTTTCGGTGAAGTGACCGTTAAATGTTTTAACCGACATCAAAGAAGGAGGAAGTTTTCAACTGAATTGTACTTTTTTAAATGTTTTTACATCAAAACTCCGTCATTGATCCACTAATTTGAAAGAATTTTTCTTACCAAAATGATTACTAACGACGACTTTGAACAATAATAATAATAATAATTATTATTATAATAGATGTATATGTTATCAAATAAATCATAAATCTATTAGCTAAGGAAGGAAGTAGTAACCTCTGATATCTAAAAGCAAACCACAAAGATCATAAATCTCATATTACAAACTTTGCATTTTGACAGATTAATTGAACATCCGATAACTGTAATAAATGTTTGTTTGCAATTTATGGCTTCACGCTAAATTTCTAAACGTATCTTATAATTAAACCCACTAACGGGAACTCGACTAATTAAAATTTGATATACCTGTATTGAACAATAGTGTGATGTTTCATGAAAACTAACTTAGCTGTTTACCTGATAGATATAATATCAGCAATTAGTAAACATTTATTGTCAATGTATTTAAGTTAAGGTTCAAAAAATATGTTAATTATACGTATAATTAACTACAATGAAGCAAAAGTAAACTCGGGGCATAATCTGTGACTCGAGGTCATCTTTGATAAATGGTCACCATCAGTGTTTAATAAGTATTCTGTGGTTATTAAAACGTAGTATATAAGTACTCTGTGGTCACCATGAATTGATTTATTACCAGCCAAGAGGGAAGCGATAAAATCACATCTAATAGGATATTGAATACACCGTTACACAGCGACAAACTTTAATTTATCCACTATTATTATTATGTATATTTTTAAATTCACTAAACGAAATTGCATAATTTAATAACAAATGGAGAGGTTCGTTAAAAGTTATTTATCATTTGGAACGCATTAAAGTCGTGCACTCAGCGGCCGGTGCAGTATAAAGCAAATTGTTTTATCATTGTTTGAAGTAATAAAAAGTTGATTCCATGGCTTGTTGCTAGAAACTTTCCAGACAGAATGGTGTATCGGTACAAATTGCTAAGTGTTGGGAATCACGGAAATAGAAAAATCCTTTCACTAAATAATTTTGGTTCTGCCAGTAAACTGTCCCAGCTTTGCTTCCGGCTGCTTGCATTGCGGGCAACCCTTTTCCTGCCTGCAACGCGTTGGTGATTCGTTAGGTATTACCGTTGTCAAGAACAACGGTAGCTGCTTACCGCTAGGTGGCTTGTCTGTTCTTTTGTGGACTAGGTAGATACGTAACTTTTTTGTAACGTATAGTTTTTTGAAATCCTTATGGTGAGGTCTTTAATTTGGTACCCATATAGCATTATTCGATTTATTTTAATTTTTTGATACTTCAAACAATGACATCTCACAGCCACCATATTTTTTTAAATTTCGCTTATCTAAAAACACTTAGGTTATCACGACGAATCTAACGATATCTTAATAATGTAAATCCGTTCAGCGGTTTGGAAGATACGAGGTAATAAATAATATTACACACATACATACAAACATGCATAGGTACAAGATACGCGCGAAAAACATAACCTATCCTTAGTAGTCGGGTAAAAAGTACTGTACCATATCCGATACCTAGGAAAAACGAATTTGCCCTGTAGCTCGAGCACGAATATTTGCGAGAAAGTATTCGTATGGTTAACGTAAGCAATTTGTCAAATTTGTATGGCATTTTAGTACCATTTACGTACGATAGGGGCGCTTTTGAAAAAATGCCATACAAATTGCTTACGTTAACCATACGAATACTTTCTCGCAAATATTCGTGCTCGAGCTACTGAACGTTGCGTCTTTGCGCTTCCTAAGAACGTTAATGTTTAATATTACAGAATGTTCGTGTTATAATGAATGTAAAATGCCACCTATGTACGATTGAACATTGATAATAACACAAAAATTATGTAATATTAAACAGTACCGAACGTTTTTGTTTCATGCCCTGCATAGCTAATTCTTTTGCCGACTGTAACTCGTAGCATGCTCTAATGTTTCTATCTGTATATCCCCGTTATTTTTAACCCTACGATGTATCAAATTGCACCGACACAATCATCAGAAATGTCAATCATACGCCGAAAATCAAAGAATCAGGTTTTTTAACTTGTTCAAAGTTTAAAGCTAGGGTTGTCACAATTTCTGTGATGAAGTTCATCATACTAGTACCGCTTACATTGTATAAACGATCGAGCAGTTGGTTCTATATTATTAGCTAGCAACCCGACCAGGTTTTGTTTCAGTAAAACTATTTCAATTTACGCAAATCAATTTCTATCAATTTATTTCAGCCAGTATAATGTTTACCTCAATTATTTATTTAGGAGAAAATGCAATAAATTATAATCATAATCATTCAAATTCAATTCTCATTATTTAATATCCTTACAGAATTTTCACACCAACTTATACCTTCTATCCCACGGGAACTGGTTCGTTAACCGGGATAAAATGTATTTAGTGTAATAATTCACAAATATTTCAACTATCATCATAATTTGTTCAATGGTTTTCGCGTGATACTCATTACACAGACAGCTAAAAATTCCAAAAAAGTGTTTTCGTAATATGAAACACAAATATATGTTTATGTGACATAAGTTTAATTTTTTTCCGTCAGTTTAAACTGCGTTTATTTGTTTGTTTGTTTGTCATAACAAACCTTACGACTAAGAATTTCCCAAATTTTCCTATCGACTTGATTTCATTATGCGTCTGTGCCAGCCCTAACATGTTTCTAATCTTACGTCCTCTTCTTCCATTATACGCCAGAAGAAGACGAATAACGCATACCAATTTGAATTGCGGCGGATATTTGTACCGGAACTTATTTGCTGCTCCAACAGCGACGCGATTTCATTTTCATATGCATGTTAATGTATGTTAACACGTGGCTCTGACGTCTTCATAAACGCAGGGGAATTCGAAAATTTTAAAACGTACACATGAATATTGAAATATTATACACGTTTTGCATGAATAAAGCATTGCTGTAAAATTTATTTAATTGACAATTTTATTTGATTTGCAAAAAAAGAATTTCACTTCGTACCTACATTACGTACGTACATTATTCCGTATAATGATAACTAATAAATAATAATCAGACGCAATCGACTTATTAGAGTCGTTTTGTTTTTATGATTCCTTAATCATTGTGCAAAATTTATGGTGACAACATAGTGAAAGTAATCTCTTCCTCTCTTGTTGTATCTCTTTATCTATGTGCTACAAAAACTGAACATTAAGCACATTTTTTACCAGTCAATCTTTCCAAGCTGATTTCTACGTGATTCATATCGTAACAGCTTTTTCTGTCTCGAAGTAGCTAGATCGTAGCATCTTTGGTACTTTGGATAGTATTTTGCTGTTTTATTTGTTGATAGCAAGACGTTTGTTAAGTTATATCACAGTCTTTGGTTAGCTACATATTTCTTTCAAGGATCGACAAACACACCTCAAAATGTTTTAACGTATCTTTTTAGAGCCACATAAAAGTGAGCGGAGTTTCTTGGTATCGTGTACGTAACTATCCGCGCGAAGCTATAAAGGCTGCTAGGGGTATAAATGATAGGTCTTACTAATTTATATGGATGACAGAAACCCCCTGGAATAAGATGGCCTGTTATCGGCTATAGACATACAATAGTTTCCAATAAGTAAAAAAAAAAACACTTAACACAAAAAGACAACACTCTGAAGTTAGTTACAAAAATCCATAGCTAACAGTTGCCACATTACCAACTAGACTATACGCCAGGTACTTCAAAATACATCTCCGAAAATTATACAAATGGAAACGAAAATCTTCCCCGGAATAAGTATCTGTCGACATTTAATCGACACTCACAAGAATGAAATGTTATAACGCAAAGTAAAAGATACGAAAACTATTCAAGTTGATATCAGTGGGGAGAACAAAAACCTTCCCTGCGTTTCCAAGGAAAGCTCAAGGGATCTTTTCGTCTCCGTGCAAAGCCCACACCGAGGAATCCTCACTGGTTGGATTTCGTCTGTCATAATTTCCTCTCGACGAAAAAGCTGTGGCTTTTAAATAATCCCGTCCCTTGAATATCAGGTGAATCGTAAATTTTACCGCTGAAAACAAAGGTTCTGTGTTTTCTCGTGTGATTTTACGATTATTTTTATGCGAAATACATCGTTTACGATACGGTGGAACACCTCACGTCGCGGGTTCGGTGAAGTTCCTTTTATGATTTTGCTTCTGGTACATCTAAGATGACTTTTTTTTAAATGAATCAAGGAGGTCAATATACGCTACGGAAAAATACTGATATAGGTAATAAAATGATAATTCCTTTGAATGTATGTTGTGTGGTACATCTCTTTTTATTCACTTTCAACACAAGTTTAAATTATGATTGTTATTAGATTGGAATGAAATAGAATGAATTTTGATTAAGAAATTTAAATTACGCCATTACTTCAACAAATCCCTACCACGAATATCCCAATTTTGCGATAGCAAATACCTCCTCCATTAGTTTTTGCCAAATATTTTTCCGTACCATTTTTTAGATTGCATGTTTTGAACACGTAATTTATAGAAAATAGCTTTTTAACTATACTCAGTATCAATTTACAGAAAATAACTTTTAAACTACTTTGATACTACTCAGTATCAATGGTTCATAACACGGAACAAAAGGCAGTAATCATGCAACTACTCCGCCGAAGTGTAATCTCAGCATTGTTCCGTAGTACTTTACACTGCAGCCTATATTTAGATACTATATCTATCGTGTATTATTGTTCATTTAAACCATTGTACTTTTATTATTCAACGAACATATTACACTTTTCATAAGTATAATTTCTCACATATTATTAATCATCATTAATTCCGTGAAGCAAATGATAAGTTCAAAATTACATAATATTGTAATACGCACATAACTTTGAAAATTTTTGATTCAAAATCATCACTTTTATGACACGCTTTTTACACCTTGATATTATATTAGATTAGAGGTAGACCCACTTATTAATTACGAGTAACCGCCCTCGCTTTGCTTCGGTTTTCTTATTTTTTTACACCTTGGGTTACATTATTGGAGTTTTATTAAGGATCCCTAATTTTTTTTAAATTTAATATAGCCTATATCACCTGGGGATAGTGTAGCTTCCCAACAGTGAAAGAATTTTTCAAATAGGTTCAGGAGTTTCGGAGCCTATTCAATGCAAACAAACAATCAAATCTTTCCTATTTATAATATTAGTATAGAGTACTACAAATTATTATTATTATATTATTTTTATTATTACAAATAGTCCCTAGATTCTAACCGTAAGTGCCAGAAATAGAGATTGCTAGTAATAAACAACATTGCCTGTAATATTGCTGATGCGAGATACACGACCGAGCATGTCAATTAAACAAATAATATACAATTAAACATCATTATAGTGGTATTAAAACTGCATACATACATAACACATACTGCTTTTCACGGCTCTATTCGTCACGATCGATTATTACACTGAAACATATAAATCTGGGGGCACGGTGTTGCTCTCGCCGAGACGAGAGCATCACCTACGTTTTCTAGAAGCGTTTCGTCGTTTTTTTGAACCTTCATAACTTGGATTAGGATTATACCAGATCGACTAAATTCGTGGAATATGATGGCAGTAGTGGATTTATTAAAAACTTATAAAGTTTCAATTGCGTAGCTCTTATACTTTAGATATTTTATTGATATCTAAAAAAATAATTTATTGATATCTAAAAAAACCCCGATTTCGTCACTCACTGTTGATCATCAGAATTAATTCGTACTTCCTGAAGTCCTATAAAGCTTAAATATGGTACCTATGTATGTGTACCTATGTGCTAACTTGGAATTTTTATCCTCCAACCCCTTGAACTAGGGGTTGGAAATTTGTATGAGACATTCGCAAATAGGGACTCCTTGTTATAAATAATAAAATATATATTTGAGGAATTTTAGTAAATAACCTCCCACCCTTTAAATTAGGGGATGAAAGTTTATATGGGTTTTTTGTATATTGTCAAGCAATTTATAAAAAGAAGTGAAATCCCACCAAAACCAATTTTACCAATTTTCATGTAAAATCATTAAAATGTGTCAAGAAGAGACCATAATATGGGTCGCATCAAAAAGTTATCAGATCTCATGCAGAGCCAAGCTTCTCCCCCGTATTAAAGAACAATACTTGTTTAAGTAAAGAAGTAATACTATGCGAAGTAAGGCATTTCTCAGTGCGTTCGTCATGGCAAGCCTTCTGTTTCACAGTCGACCCTTAAGAATCACTTGGCTGTGCGGACGCAAAGAGCTCTGTATACAGCCCTTTTATTGGTCCATTTGATGCGGCAAACTTCACTCTAGTCATTTGACACAGGCAAAAGACAAAGATAACAATACAAACAATCGATCCTTTCTTTCTATTTTAATAGAAGTCAAACCAACACTATGCGTTCGGTAAAGTAGCTCGGCAGCTACTTTATCGATTTCGACAAACGCACAGCGAAGGACTTCAATCAAGTATTGTTTACGAAATGGTTTTAATGCCACTATGCACTCGCAAACACTGTGAGACCTCACAGTGTTGTTCTTGAATACGGGGGTAACTCTACACACCCCAACTATACAAGTCCTATCTTCACAAACGCTCTCAAAATACTCTTTATAATATTTTATTAGTATTAGTATATTAATATAGTATTATATACTGTAATTGCGGTTAAATTTAAGACTTAATACTTGTCTATGGTATCGCAAAATTTTAGGTATACTTAAAAAGGACAAACAAGCTTAACATACCTATTCATAATTTCTAACACCAGTATGCAGAATAATGTATAATGTTTATATGGGGGTCCTCAAGGAATTTTAAATGACGGTGGTCAAGAGCCCCTAACCCTAAAACCCTTTCCTGTAAAATTTGTTCCTTTTAATCCCCGATTATGCATTAATAAACATTTGATATGCCTACCTCTCCTTTATCTGTGAAAGCTTGGTTGGAAACCTGGCAATTATATTCAGCGACTGATCAAGAGATCTGACCGCCCTAGGCTAATTATGAGGACGCGCCCCCGCCAAAAAAGTAGTGAGTAGAGTAGTAGTGTGAAAATTTTAAGATGGTTCATAAAAGTTTTCAGATCGATCTGCAAGCGAAACTAACGTTGTCCTTTAATCTCCATGACATTCAACCTTAGGGTGGCAAACCATTTTTTAAGCTGATCGTACATAAAGGCAAGGTACCTCATTAAAAAAACACGGATACACTAACGCGCTGTCCTACGTGGGCGAATCAACGCGAACGCGAAGCGACACGGCGCGAAGCAAAAATAACAAACACTCGAGATGTATTGAAGTGTCCTACGTGACCAAAAGCACGTAGGGGGCGTTGCGGTGCGGCGCGATTTGAAGCGAACGCGATCAGTTGGTTTGATATTTCGCGCCGCGTCGCTTCGCGTTCGCGTTGATTCGCCCACGTAGGACAGCGCGTAAGCAAGCTTATTTAGTCCATTAACACGCTAGTGGCTTGCCAAGTTCAAAGGCTCCTTATGATTTTTCCATTAAAAATGGTGGGAACATTGCACAATAATTTAATTAAATTCGTTTTAGTTGATTTAAGCTAATATTTTGTTTTCTTACCGATGATAAGTGCAATGCACACCCCCGAACCCGAGTTCGCGGTGTCTATTCTATACGCTAGTAATAATAGTTCAATGGTCCAAACGTGTTAAGTGATAAAAATCTACTTAACAGAAAATAGAAAAAAATCTAAATTACTTGTCTATTTGATTTCTAAATTTTAACTACTAAATTGTCCGTTTACAACTTTACATGTATTAATTTACTTAAAATTTAGTTAACTACTTAGTACATATAAACCGAACATTATTGCGAGGCGGATTAATCAAAACGCGCACTAGGCACTGAGTGCCTGGCAAGTGGCACTCCGTTGCCAGCTCACCCACTCGCTCGACCTCCGATCGATTCGAGTAACAACAGGGGCGTAGCTACCGCCGTATCAGCCGTATCAATTATACGGGGCCCCGGGGCTGAGGGGGCCCCAATGCGCCTGAGAAAAAATTCGTGAAATGATCCGGAAATTAATTATTATGATTCGAAAAATGTTCCGGAAATCATCGATACTTCATTGAAAAGTGAAATCAACAATAAAATTACTTTCTGGACCATCTTTCATCGTATTAATGCATTAATTACTTTAGCATCATGCAATTTATTTTTAAGAGGCCATGATTCTAAATCTGGAAACTCGACGAATTGAAGACAAACAGGCAGTACAGATAATAAGAAAAACTTCTAATCAGTTATTTAAATGCCCTCATCAGAATTTAAACAAGATATTTAATGTACAAAAAAATTACGTTCTACACGACTCAAGATGCTCTCCGGAACTGAGTGCTGCGCGAACATGCCGGCGGCAACCCCATGACACAGCGCTCCGGGAATACCTCAGGAGGAAGCAGATTTCTACACGTAGCACAGCTCATTCTACAGTTAGCACGTGCGTGATAAAGATGATCGGGAGAATCGGACCGTAGAAGTTCTCCACGAGTCTCATCGGTGTGGATAAAACTTCAATTCGGCCATGAGCTTTGTAAAGCATGAGCAGGTGCCTCGCTCTCAGTGCCTTACTCCTTAGCCCGGTTTAAAACATCAAGCTTTTTGGAAGCCAACGTAGCCATGGCTTCCAAATGACGCTGGTACTACACATCACTCGAGATGTCAACTCCCAGAATCTTACAACTCTTTTAGTGATGAGCGCGGTACCCTGGAATTGAGATGCCTACAGGTGCATAAGATAAATTTGATGATCACCAGCTGAACGATCGTCGCAAAAACCGTATTGTCGATCACAGATCAGCTGATGATCTTCCAAATATCCCAGGAGCTGCATGTTAATCTCGCGCTCAATTACCGTTGCAAGCACGGAGGATATAGGCTTATCTTCGAACCTTCTTCGTATCGTACGCTCACTTACGGTTACACCCGCACTGCTTCTAACTCATGTCGGGCTTGGACTGCCGTCAAACGGGGGTTCCTACGTACACGAAGCCGAAAGAAACGATCATCCCTACTCGAAGTGAGTCTTTTTCTGCCTTGTCCTGGTCTTCTCACATAAGTACCTGCACCGTTGGATACTGCGTTGGATCGTTGAAACTGGTCGACGAAGATCTCTGGATATCACTCTGTGGGTTGACCATTTCTTCGCATTTCGAGTGACCTGGCAATCTCCGTAGGGGCTAAGTCAGGCGTAATTCAGTCCTCAACTCCAGAAAGATACGCGATTAAAAAAAACTAACAAAAAACAGTATTTCTATGAAATTTTAAATCAAACTCAGAAGGAGAAATATTCGAAGTTCGCCCCAAATCAATTGCATAAAATGTGATGTTCAGTTGTTTTCTTAATTTGAAAATATTTCTTTTTAAATTAAATGACGTATAAACCAGCCAGCAACCTTATATGATACTGATATCAAACCTTTATTTTATGTTCCGCTAAATATGCCGGTGTGTGTAGAATAAGAATAAGCACGTTAAGACGGGGAATCAACCAGCCCCGGATCTACAATTTTTTCGAACCGGGGCAGAAACTTGATAGTGATAGAGATAAGATAAAAAAACTCACAAATAAATAATAGCTGTCATTTTTCGTGAATGGGACAATAAGAACTCTTTTTTAATAAATTTATTTATTCTCCCAACCAGGCTTCCGTATGCTAGGCGCTTTGTGCAACACGTTTTTTATTTTTAATCATACTATATTATGATTTTTGCGCCCCCTGAATTGCCGCCCGGGGCGGGTGCCCCGGTTTGCCCCTCCCCCCCCCCCTAGATCCGGGGCTGGAATCAACTCGGGAGCACACATCTTTAACACCACTGCGTGAATACTGTCTGGTCCTCTCAACTTCTTGGTATCAAGCTCTCACAGATTTTTAGGCGGAGGCGATCCCTCTATCATCAATAGTTGAGTTGGCGGCAAAAATGATGCCAAGAAGTTCAGCATTCCCTTTTGCCGTGTGGACCACGGAGTCGTCCGATTTACGCAGTTGTGGAAGAGACGACCGACAGAAGTTACCCTCAGCAGCTTGAGCTAGCGACCAGAATTCTCGACTACCAGAGGGGTAATCGTCCATTCGCTAGCCAGTTCTGCCGATGAACTTTAAATTGCCTTCCTGTTAGTCATTTGCTTCTTTGCTGACCAGGAGGCAGCGTTAAACTTTGTATTAAGCCCTGAGATGGATCTCAGTGTGCACGCGGATGACCATGTCGTTGACAATGTCCATGATGCCCTGTCGTATCACATCGGCCACTGAGTCGGCGCTCGCGATCGGATCTCCCGAAACGAAAAAGAGCTGCCCCCAGAATAAAATTTTAGAGTATTGATTGTATGTGGTTTATTAATCGATGTTAATATATTATATTTGTTTTAATTCACGCTAGCTTTTTTATTTCTTTTGAGAAAGATATTTACCCTCGAGTCGAGAGGGGGCCCCCGGCAAAATTTTGATACGGGGCCCCGGAAGGGCTAGCTACGCCACTGAGTAACAAGTCAGTGTTTGTTTTATGCGCGCTTTTTAAAATTTATTGGTAAAATCAGGGACTCGTCTCTAGGGACTAGACTGTCTCGGTCTAGTTGAAATGTGTAGCCTGTGTAGGGTAGATGCAGTGATGCTAGATTAGTGCATGCGAAGACACGATTTTAGCGCGCCCCCCCGATCCTCGCGCCCTAGGCTGCAGCCTAATTAGCCTAAGGGTTAATCAGGCCCTGATTATATTATTATCACGCTGGTTACTAATACTAGAGTTCAAGTACATATTTATTGGACCAAGAGTTTTTTGGTTGATACAACTGAATTATGAAAACAGCTACATATAAAAATATGATTCATTATCTCCTACATAGGTTTTAATTATTTAATGCCCGATCACAATTTTTTCAAATGTATAGTTTTTTTTTAATTAATGTCGTTAACATTATTTTCATCCCGTACTATATAAAATGAAAAGAAGTACTAAGGTAAAGAAATAAAACTATTAAAAGTAATTTAATCAATTATCACTGTCATATGCAAGTACGTTTTCTGTAGCAAAACTACACTATGTATTTTCATAAATATTTTACAGTTTTATATATTGCAGTCTTAAATATTTGAACCGACTACAATATCTGTTCATTGTCAGTATCCGGTCCGAGGCTGAATTCGAGCTACATCCATTGGCACATCGAATTAGTTAACGTCAGGCCTTAGGTCGTGCATTCATTACTGCTGAATGCAGTCCGTGTTTCAGACTGTCCATTCGTGAGTGGAGGGTCGTTATACGATTTTATTTTTTGTATTTCCCCTAAAAGCAAGCTTTGATGGCATACGAGATTCTATACAACCTCCACTGAATATCTACGCTGGATTCCAATTATGAAAAGCTACATAAATGATTTGTCATGCCTTTGCGGTGTTCGCTAAAAGGATGAAAAAGGGAATCTATTGAATAGAGCGTGGTTTTCATGCAACGCGAAAAGAGAAATGTAAGTAAAGAAATGTGCAATTTCTTTGTAGCTTAGGGAAGATCCTTAAATTACGTCCAATATATTATGTATTTGCATGAATCTTTAAAATATAGGTATCTATTTTATTTTATTCTGCATGATTACAAAATAAAAAAATATTTTATATAACAGTAACAACGTCCAACTGTTTATTTATATAAATGAATATAGTTTTTTTTTTGTGTATCGGCATACTTAAGAGGAAACTTCAAAAATAAACATAATAATGAAGCTTACATCGACTATAATATAATTTAAGAATGGAATAATTGAGTTGACAAACTTGACTCAGAAAAATTCAAGCTACGTTTCCGGGGAGATAATTTCTTACCAACAATATAAACTTCTATCTCTTTGTACAGTAGGTAGACACTTTTAGAGTTCCAATATTTGGTGATGAACTGAAAACCTTGGCAAATCACTGAATGACATCGACCACCGTCACTTAAATTTTCACTCCAGATTTTCTCCGAAACTTCTGAGATTTTATCAATGTGTAGAATTTTATTAGAAACCATCCATATCCATACTAATATTATACATGCGAAAGTGTGTTTGTTTGTTTGTTTGTCCTTCTTTCACGTCGTAACGGAGCGATGTTATGGTATGATTTTTTGTGTGGAGATAGTTAGGAGGCTGGAGAGTAACGTAGGCTATATTTTACTGTGGTAAATCAACTCCATCCATTATGATGCGTATTTGTCCATACTTCTATACTTCCATACTAATTGATTTAACTAAGTATTTTATTGGAAGGTTAAAGAGGGTCATAGGTTTTACAGTTGGTTCCTCTTAGTATTTTTTAAATTTTGGAACTGTTACTTATTTATTCTTGCACCAGGAATGTGTCATGCATGTTCAACATCTCATTGTTAGTTCCCTTTGAACACGCAGGCGAAGCCGTGGGTAAAAGCTAGTTCATAATAATGCGAATAAAGCGAATTAACACATGCTAATGTCAAATGCAAAAATAATGTTGCCTGTTTTGTTGCTAGTGATGTTTTCATGATTACATGAATCGTAAGATATGTATTTGTTTAACCGGTAAATTTTAATGTAGGTAAGTATCACATTTTTTAGTCACGATTATTAATGGATTAAATCTATACTATAATAAAACTCAAAGGGCAAATTTTCTGTACATTGAATATTTTTTAAAAATTTCGATTAAGGGGCACTTCAATAACGCGTTAGAGCACAAAATTATTTTTTTTAGAATTATTGTCTGTCTGTCTGTCTGTCTGTCTGTCTGTCTGTCTGTTTGTCTGTCCGGGCATCAAATGAAAACCCTTGAACGGATTTCGGTGAAAATTGGTAAAGATGTTACTAATACCTTGGGTTATATTTTAGAATACTTTTTATCCCGGAAAATTTAAAGGTTTTCCCGGGAAACGGGATGAAACATTTGTATGGAATATTTTTAAAACATCAACCGATTTGCTTCAAATTTGCAACAAATGTTCCTTGCTTAAATTGATGGAACACATATTTTTCAGTTTTTCAAAATTATGCACTAAAAAGAAAAAAAATACAAATTAATGTGAATATTGCTTATTTTTCAAAACTCGCTCCTGGAGGAATCCTTTGTGATTTTATCGTGGGTTTCAGTATTTAAATATAAGTACTTTAATATAAATTCACCGTTTTTTAAATTTTCTTCTGCAAGAGGTACAAATAAGGTAAAACATAATTTCCGTATGCGAAGCTGCGGGCAACAGCTAGTTATTCATAAAGTTCAATAGACGTTACGTAATATAAAGAGCGACTCACAAAAATTTATACTTGATAGAAATTGTTAGCGATACGATTATATTATTTGAATTTCTGGGTCGGGGCATATGAAATAAGTTGCGTTTTAATTTTAATTACCTCGATATTATTTTTTAACACAAAAATCGGAAAATATTGATTACGTTATATCGATTGTGGCACATCGCTATTTAGAAAACAATAAAGACTTGCAATACTGGAAATGTTAATTTACTTTACAGAATTTAAAAACCTACTTTAGTTGAGCATAAGTACTATTATTTCTTCTGTGGTTAAGCTCAAATAATTGAATATCGTATAATGAACATGTAACAAACTTTATTTTTATAAAATAAACTTACAACTTTCGCGTTTCGTCTTTGACAACATACATAATTTTAACTTTGTATAAACGATCAGCTAAAACAAACAATTGAAATACAAATTTACACAGGTATTCTTGTTTCTTCAGTATAATTTCTCCAATATTCCTCAGCATAGTTCCAGAAGACTGTTGCTCAGCTTACAGAAAAAGTAAAGTTAGTACCGCAAGTTAGTGAAGTTTATTTTGTTGAGCAAACGAAGGCCAACTTCGTCATTGCAGGCTTGTTAAAGCAGCTGAAGTTACTTTGACTTATCTTGAAATTTAATACCGACAAATAATAATGCAGTTTTACTAAAGAAGAAAGGAAAAATAAAGTTTCGTTGTAGCTAATTAACCAATTGAATTTTAGTATGTTTTGTAAAGCGTAATTATTATTGAAAAATTATTAGTAAAAATATTTTCGAAACTTCGAAAATCTTTCTCGTGTCTGTCTGTGTCTTTTTGTCTGATACTCTATTGCATAATGAAAGGATAAAATAAAAAATAAAAATTATCGTATAACATAAATACTATTAACTATGTCTTCTGTGGTATAACACAACTTATTTCTCTCCTACTAGTCTATTTTAGAACCAATCCTTGACCAGCATGGGGGAATAGGGCCTTAGATCCAGTCATTGTGACAGGAGATCCCAAGCTAGCAATAAATTTGTATGGGTTGCGATAGTGACTTTATTTTCTACGCATTGGGCAGAAAGCTATTATAAGTCAATTTGTAACCAATTCGTGAAGAAAAGAAGTAAAACTATTGTTATAAGCAATACAAATAAACATCAAAATGCAATAACAAAATATGAAATATCGACTATAAAACAACATTCAACCGCAGCCCGTCTAGTTCTCCGCACTAAATTTATCAAAAGCCGCGGAATACCCGCTTTTCATTAGACGACATGACAACGACACAGCTTCATAGTTCAATTAGTGCTCTTACTACAGCTATCCCCACGTTTTTCGGGATAAGAAGTACCCTACCCTATATACTATTCCAGTTCATGGTCTCCTCCTCCTTGCGTCGATATCCTCAATGCTGAGGGTCTTGATCGAGGGGGTCACGGATCACTTTTTTTTTATGTAAATAGCCGGCAAACGAGCTGACGATTCACCTGATGTTAAGTGGCAAACGTCGCCCATGGACATCAGCAACACCAAAGGCATCATTAATGCCTTACCGGCCAAGAAAGAGAGAAGAAAAAATAAATAAAGACTGGCTCTCAAGCCCCCAGCCGGAACACGACGAGTCGTTTGGCGGCTGACTCATGCTCGAGGGTGGCAGCTATCCAGGCAAACCCCATAGAGAAATAATAATAGTAATAATGGTATTAATTAAGAATTAAAATCAATTAACAACTTTATTCCGGACTATCTTGCGCCAACGGTTCCGGTTCCCTGCAGCGTGGATGACCTCGTGCATCTTGCTGTCGAGAGTAGCGTGGTTTGGTCCGATCAGCGCATCAGACTTCGACTGCAACCTCGCGGTCTGGTCCCTCGGACTTCACCAGTGATGAATAACTTCTCAAGATTGTCACCGTTCTTCAGGGGTCATCATGGTGTGTAAATTTCATTAAAATCCGTTCGGTAATTTTTGTGTGAATGATTAACATATCCTGACATTTATAATATTAGTAGGATTAGTGCTTGCACACTGCTTAAAATTTTTCAAACATTAAAAAACTATTACATTAACTGGTGTGGTGACAGTTTTCAGCTGCACTCCTCTAGCACGCACATGCGGAACTTAGCGCGTGTTCACCGCGGTTTCCTAACGGACCAACTACGTACGCACAACTATTGGTACGGCACAACTAAATGTTCCCATCGATACAACTACATATGTCGTGTCGTATCGTTTGATGAAGATCACCGAGGACAACCAAGGGTGTGATGGCAGCGCCCTCTCATTCCGCCGACGTGGCATCTAGTGGCTTCGCACTTTTGACAGATGACCCGAGCTGAGAGGAATGTGATCGAGGGTTTTGGATTATTCCCTGCGCTATTCTCTTGCGTTTGATGTGTTTTATTATTGTATTTTGAACACTTTAAAAATATAACTTCGATACAGATTAGTTGGTTGTTTCGAATATTTAATCCAATAAAAATAATATACGTACGAAAAAAGTCTGCCAACATAATATTACGTAGGACTTGCCGAACTACTAGGTATGTGTGACATACAGTATTACTTAAAGATTTTTTTCTACATAATAATATTATTGGATTTGCAAATTTAAAAGGTGATAAATTATTATCATAATATGCAACATTATACTCGTATAAAATGATTTAAAGAACTTCTTCAATGTTCTTGTAACTTGAATAAAATTATTTAAAACAAGCATTTAAATAAAATTCTTATTTAAAAATGTTGGTCGTTAACATAATATAATTCGGTTTCAAAATTATGAGGTAAGTAAACGTTAGTTTACGAGGTCAAATATCTCTAAAACGGCCCGTAAAAGGTTTTCCCTACGGCTGTGGGTGACAGATAAAAACCAGTTGGAACTGGATATAAGCAGTTAGGTGTGGTGTGCCTTCGTCAGCGTATTTACTTACCCCGGAGCTGTTTGCTTTTACCCTAAAACTAACCTTCGGACGCGTGGTATAAGTCAAAAGATACTAAATGAAATACAACTAGGTACAACAAACTCGTTATTAGTCAATGATATGTCAGCCACATGTCGTTTTATACTGGTTTTATTCATATTGGAGATTAATTTTAATGAATAACTATATTTGTGTATTGATGGAAATGATTCTTCATTCCGAACTTCCGAAGTCATATTTTATTGATTTCACGCTGTTATTTCTCAAACTATGAATACCTTTAATAAGACTAGTGTTAATTATTTTTCGTTACACTACCAGTAGAGCACTAAAACCAAGTATAGGCTTTATAAAATGTAATACTGTAGTCGATTCTAATTTATTTTTAATTCAGAATTCAATCAACTTGTCAACACAATATTATTATTGTACCTGCTTTGTATCTCAAATCTACAACCCGCTTTCGCTTATCGCTTGTGCTTTAAACATATTGATTCCACCTCCTCGTTTCTACTTTACATATTCCTTATTTTAGCATTATTTCATTTTCATGATCCTTTATTTATCTTCAGTATCTTGCCGACGAGCTGTTGGAAAAACTAAAAGTAGTCAACCATACATTATTTACAAAATGTTATATCTAAATATTTATACAAGTATAAAAAATAATCTGAGCATCGATTTTATGTATTTGCGTACGCACTATAAAAATATTTCAAGCTTTCTTAGACCAAATAAATAAGCTGTTCATTGACTTGATACTAATAGTACCTATTGTTTAATGTCATGTACCTTTTAATAAAAATAATTATATTTTAATTCAAAGGAACATCTTGCAAAATAAATACTTCATCACATTATTCTAAACTATTACTCGTAGTGATATCGGTGTACCTAGTACCCTTACACTCCCGATACTGATAAAACACGAACCCAGCAGTGGAAAATTTGTATGACGCGTGGTAATATAAATATATAAATATTTTAACAAATTTGTATTGCTAAACGAAACACAGCGGGGCGATGCGTTCTTGATACAATGGAGGAATTTTGGATGATATATATTTTGTGATATGCATTAAAATGTAGTAAAAGATTAAGATTTTTTTTTGTATCGTGTAAGTTATATTTTTTATTATTAGTTATTCTAATTAATTTATAACTTGAATAAACAACTTGTCACATAGATAACATTGCATGCTGTTTGGGATATTTCCTATTGCACCAAAGCGCACAATCCAATCTGTTACTTCAAGTTGGCACTGCAATGCATGTAATATTTTGCCGGCAACGTTAAAAGACTCAATGTATGGCCAATAAAGCGTATTCTCGATGTCTTGTATGTGAATAGTATTCTTTAAACCGTACAAATTTTAAAGCTTTCTAATATACGCAATACATCAAAAATGTCATGAGTTTGTAAAAAAAATACAAGACTCTTTGGGTAAATCTGATTTTTTTCTATTGATTTTTTTATTACCATTTCACAATTACTATTATAATAATAAGATTTACGATAATAGAATTAACTGTTTCTGCTCTTAATATTTTTGATTATGTTTTAATTAGATTAGCGTCTTAATTTTTATTGAGACGCACTTATCCACTTAAAAAAAAAACATAAATTCTTGTGATACTGGATTATCAGTAGATATTTATGTTAACAAATTACCGAAATCCTAAGGCATATGAGGTATATTAAAAACAGAAATTATGCTGAGTAATAGGTAGCGATGAACAAACGTATTCGGTGAGAAGGGCAAGCGACGTGTGGTCAACTGGGACCCCACTAGTACGTAATGAAAATTCTTTTGAACAAACATTTGGATGGCTGTCTGTTGACAAGTCCGCCCAAATCGATTAACTCTCCTGCAACTTTCAAGCTCTTGGTCCAAATTGATGATGTAAAATGCGGACTTTTAACTTTATTCTGCTATTAGTGCTCTGCCCGCGGCTTTGCCCGCGTTTCCACGATTTAAAGTACCCTTTGTCTCAATCCAGATCATGATCTACTTGTGTGCTAAATTTCATGAAAATCCGTGCAGTAGCAACAAACATCCAAGTACAAACTTGCTTTTTTTTTTATAGTTCACCAACGGTTATAACATTTCAAAATTACATAGTTTTATCAGACATTCGTAACAAACAATAAATGCACAACCACACATACAAGAACATCGCATTCTTGATATAACATAGATAACATAATTATTAGGTTACACGTACAAGATTTTGTTACTTACTCATTTGTAATGGATTAAAATTGTCCAATTTTGAAATAAATCGTTGTTTAACTTAAATTAGCAATTTCGTCCAGACATTACATTTGTAATAAAGTAAATTTTCTATACGGTTATGTATTTTCTTTGGCAATTACCCAAAGAAGCTTAGTTCAATGGCCCTCAGGATGACAGAAGAGGGTGACCGTATGGCCACTTTTACTTGCTTTATTGTGTTTCGTCTAATTCGGCTATCGACAATAAGAAAAGTTTTATTTTACTGCCCTGCGTAGCGCGATATAAGTTGGTCGTAGTTTTATTATGACCAACGCTTAAATGGGTTTTAGAATAATTAACTTGATCTAATATATTCTTCATAATACGTATAACATACTTTTATACGTAAAACAATTACATTTGGAAACAATCTTGGAATCTTCATACTACATACATATTTTTAATTATTTTTGAGTGTTTTATTTT
This sequence comes from Thymelicus acteon, assembly GCA_951805285.1. Lineage (NCBI taxonomy): Eukaryota > Metazoa > Arthropoda > Insecta > Lepidoptera > Hesperiidae > Thymelicus > Thymelicus acteon. Next base: position 6,617,402 of record OX638219.1, on the reverse strand, counting down.
CTTTTTTCCATTCATTTTATTTATCTACTAACTTAGGTAAAAAAAAGTTTTAATAACAAAATTTTTATGACACCAAAATACTTATAATATTCTTTGTGAGTATTTAATATTAAGTCGTTCATTGTTTAAAATGAGTATTTTGTTAAATAATGAGTCCCGTTGCAATTGTAAAATAATTGAACCTGATTAGTGCGTTTTAAGTACTTACTTACTTACATCGTTCCAACTATGTACCGTGCGCGTATAATGATGCAAATGTTGAACATTAATTGATTCGCAAATCCAATTAGGTTTCCTGCGTACGCATTAAGCACGTTCGCCTCATTATCGATTACTAATCATCTACCGTCTGGAGTCCAGTTACTGTACAATGTGCTATCTATACATATGTGTGTTTAAATCATATTGTTATTTACAGATATTTACAGCTGCGTAAAAAGTAGCATTTTTGACAAGTCTTAACATTATTCCCCTTCAAGTTCGAATTCTGTACGAAAAATAAAAAAATTTAAGTGTCCGTATTAGGAACAGTAAGCGCCCTCGTTTCATTTCAGAAAACTGGAAACTTTTTCCTTAGTGCTCACAAACGAAAACATGTTTTAAATTTATATCTGTTTTTTATTTTAGAATCCATTCAAATAAAACTAGAAACAGACAAAAAAATCATTGTTATGGCATAAGTGTTTTGGATGAACTTATCATTTCGCATAGTTACTACTGTCCGGTGTTTCGCTGCTACAGCGAAATGAGGACACATTGATTACTTTATTTTAATTTCTTTAAGTCATAGATTGTAGCTCTCATAGCCTCGTGTTAATTCTAAGTGATCGACGGAGTTAAGCAACAGCGCGCGCGGTCGTTAGTTGGATGGTGGAGTCTACTATTATTATAATCCCTGACAAACACGGGCTTCAGGAGTACGGGTATTAAGACATAGGTACCCGAAGAGAAGTCCGAGTTACTAGCATCTTATAATGGTCAGTAAAGACTTATAGAGGGAATATACTATAGATACGTAGTACCAAGAAGTAAGAGCTGTTGTGAAGTTGTGATGGACTTATAGTACCGGCATAGGCTTAAGTACACTTATGGCTGTATGCGTGGAGTATGCCATTCACCGAAGTCGACCTTTGTTCGCCTATCCACGAGGTATTGTTAGGAAAACTTGATTGCACTAACGTTCGGTATTAAGAGGGTGTTCATAGTTGGTTGGAGAATTTCTATATGGAAAGCTACATTTCCATTTATGTAAGGTCTAACAACCTTTTTTTAGTTTTGTCATCATATAAATCTGGCAATATACATATCGACGGTTAAAAGGCGACTTGATTCAAGCGCCATTTTGCAAACTTTACAGGAGAGCGTTTTAAAGTTTATTTTTTGAGAAAAAAAATCATTGTTCCTAAAGTATACAATAAAAATTGACGAATCTCCCCAATCATAAAGCGGCATATTTTGTGCTAATTTTTGATATATATATAACAAATAAAAGGTGTTTTTTAACGGAGTTAGATGTAACTTGAGCCATTTTGCACAATTCTTTGATCAGGGCAGAAGGAATCAAAGTACACGATTACTATTTATCTGTTTAAAGCAAAATAATTCAAGTGTACAATGACTTCTTTAACAGATCAAGGATAAATGATTTAAATCACTCACCTATTTGTAAACTGTTCATGGATAAATGAGTTAAACCGCTCACCTAGTTATAAACTGTTCATGGATAAATGATTTAAACCGCTCACCTAGTTGTAAACTATTCATAGATAAATGATTTAAACCGCTCACCTAGTTATAAACTGTTCATGGATAAATGATTTAAACCGCTCACCTAGTTGTAAACTGTTCATGGATAAATGATTTAAACCACTCACCTAGTTGCAAACTGTTCAAGGAGTAATGAATCAAATTAATTTCGAGTAATGGAGGTTTTGGTGTATAACGGGGAAGGGAACAAAACATTTTTTCGAGATTTGGGTGTTTTCAACTTATCGAGGTTCGACTTAACGAGGTTCTACTGTACCTACCTGCGTTGTTTCGTGTTCTTTTGCTTGTGATTTAAACGCCATTTTTAATGCAAAGTGAAAGGAGTAAACTGACTGAAGTACGATATTAGTTTAATTAATAAACTAACATAAAGGAATCAAGCGTGCAGACATTTATTTCTTGCATAAAGAAAATGGTTCTAAATGATATAAAGACTTAAAACTGGTCAAGGAAAATTAGCACAAGTCATATTCTTCAATATACTAGTTCAGGTAAGATTGATTCAAGCGACAGAGATAATGTTTGAATGTTCAAGGCAAAATGATTAAAGTTACATACACTAATAAATCTGGTTCAAGCAAAAAGGAATTAACATCCTTTGTTTAATTATTTAAGATCAAGTAAAAAGAATTCAAATGCTGATACCATTTCATTCCATCCGAGGATAAATGGCTTAAACTACAAATAGTAAGAAAAACCCTTTTTTTTCGTGGGTCTATATACATGCTTTGAAAAAAACAACCAAATTCGCTACACTTGATACCGCGTAAGCAAAAATGATACCCAAATTTGTCATGGAGCCAAGCGCCAAAAAAGTGCTCAGATTAACCTCAAACCCGGCTCAATCGACGCGGAAAAATTCGCCGATTCCAATGATGTATATAACTCAATATCGCCCAGGATGGCGCTTGAATCAATTCGCCTTTTAACCGTCGATATAACGTACATATATCAGATATTTTTTTTATATTTTCTATTGAATTATAAATATAACATACTTTAATGAAAATTCAAAAATCTTTTTCTAATGCTCTGCCACAAAAACCCGTACAAAGTTTCAATCTTCTAAGCTCAACTGCTTAAGGCTGTGCTGTATCTATCAGTTTTAATGAGTATGATTACTTATTGAAATGCTGATTGCCTACGTATGTCTGACCCTTAAACGATTGGACGAGATATAGGCATTGATCCTATATTGATGCACTAATACATTTGCTTTGTACTACGCTACGCACTCAGAGTCAAATGGCAAGTAATTAAATCTGAATGGTCCCATTATCTTGATGGCATATTGACCACTCTCTGTGAGCGATGCGGGTCGAGTGGGGTCACGTTACATGTTTAATACGACATTCATGTATAGTATTATATGTTAATTCTTGAATACAATCTCCAAATTTTACCCGATTGCAAAGGAAGGGTTATATTTTCGCGCGTATTTTGTATGTACTCGTATGTATATGTGTGTAGGTAATATTTTTTATTACCTCATTGCTTATATCATTAGGTACCTATATAATTAAGATATCGTTAAATTCATCTTGATAACCCAAGTGTTCTTAGATAGGTGACTTTAAAAAACAAATTTGGTGGCTGTTTGATGCCAATGTTTGAAGTATTAATAATTAAATATAATTTTAATAATAAGCTCGAATGATTCGAAATAATAAAGAGCTCATCTTATGGATTTCAAAAAGGTATATCAAGATAACTTTTTTTATAGCAGACGGGTTTTTTATTTATTTTATTTATACTAGTTGAATTTGATATTTAACAGTGGAACATAAAACAAGAATACTAGCTACTTTTTGCTTTATTTGCAATTTACTACCTTTAATTTGTATAACTTAAATTTTTTATATTTTTGATCCAAAAACAAAATTGTAGTTCATATTTAGTTGCTTTCCTCTACTTATATCAAAATCGGAACAAGTAATATTTCAAGGAGAGCCCTTAATTCCCTGAATTTTCATAAATATCAAACTAATCTGGAATCATACACATATCCTATCTGAAAATTCGAAAAAAAAACAATCTTTTTTATGGTAATAGACGACCAATGAGCTGACGATCCATCGGATGGCAAGTGGCTATTGTCGCCCATGGATATCAGCGGCACCTAAATCATCATTGATGCGTTACCAGCCATCAAGGGGAGAAGAGCAGGAACTCAACGAGTCGTTAGGCGGCTGACTTAATCAAGAAGCTAGTAGCAAACCAGGCACGCTTCACGGCAAGATAATACCAGTGATATTATTAATCACTTAATAATAATATTGATTAAATGTATAATCCTTATGTGAGGCCTTAACACTACGCGAGTCGACTTCTGCCGCCTTTTGTGACATGCTAGGTGCCGGCATAGGATTGGGGTCAGTATTCCAAGCCACCCCAATGCGGACTAAACACCTACGTCTTCACCGACCAGGAAGCGAACCAGGGACCCTTTCCTAAGGCGGACTCTACCAACTAGTCTACCCAAGCATCAATAATTTTTCCGCTTCACTGCGCAGAGTAATTCAAACACGACTATGTAAATGAAGATAGTGAAGACAGCTGTTATTATTATTAACTGCTGAGCGCACAGTTTGCTGTAATTTCTGGCAGTTCGTGCAAACGGGAAACGACCGGGAATACGCTTGCTTAGGATGTTGTATTAGCTATCTACGTGGCATTTACATACGTACCTTATGTTCGTAGCCTGAACATGTATGAACGCATGTTAAGGAACGCTTCGCTTCGAGATACATAATCCATAAGATTACAAATAGTTCGTAACTCCGTAACAGAATTTTTTTTGCAGGCGTTTTGTTACTGTTTTTTTTTTATTATTCTTCTCAACTGAAAAAATAGTGAATCAAGGTTTTTTCAAGGTAATAAAATATACTTACATAGGCAAGTATCCGTTCACCAGCAATATCCCTCTTATGTCTTTTGCCATTTTCTTCTCAGTTGTATTCGATTTCGTTGTACCTACTGTAGTGTTTAGAGGGTCAATAATACACACATTTTACTCTGTAATAGGTCAGATAGGTATACGCAAAGCACACGTCTGCACACTGCCCTTGCTCGCAGCCTCGCTGTAGGACTGACTGGCAGTCAGTCAGTGACTGACCACTGTACGTATACACTACATCCCTTCTTTATTTTATAATAAATAATAATTGATTACAACTGTTCGTTAGCAAATCATATATTGCAACATTGACATAGATCTGACAATAATAAATTATATAATATCCAACGTTTATTTTCTTTGTGTTATTCATTATCATTATTGTTGTACAACATGTATTTTTGTACATCGTTTTCACCATCAGAAACTCACACCACTACGTGAGTGCAGGGTTAAAGTTTGGTGTCAATCTGTTAGCCTTAGTTACTTATTATTCATTGATATATTTTTCTGTAGCTAATTTAGAATATTGTAGCTCCCTTAGTACTGTAACTGTCCACATAATATGGTTTCCCTCTTTTCTTTAATTGGATTATAGACCTGTCAATTTCTGTCTTTCACATTACTGTCATTGTTAGAGTGAAAGGTATTTTACTGGGAGTGATTGGAAGCTTCATAAAAAAATCATCTTATTCGCTTATGTCAATTTGGAGATCTTATCTCAATACAACTCTTGTAGATCATAATTATATTTTTAACAACCGTCAAATGTAGCGTTGAAAGTAAATTAACCCAAGCCATTTACCACAGTCGTCTACTTCAATTATCAAAAGTAACAACATAACTTCTGAAAAATCTCGAGTAAGTCCCTCTATTGCCACGGCTCACCCAGCTGATATGCATATATTATCCATTTAGTGTCATATGTGTGCATCATATGTGTGCAATATGCATCATCCATACACACCCCAAACTTCACTTCTTCAACTTCACAACTTTCTTTCTCGAGATGGAGACTGATCTCGTATTGTTCAGTATCATGATTTATCATGATTACCTATTTATAGGTACTCGACTGGTACATGACTTACAGGTATTTCCCATCTTGTTTTCTTCAAGACTAAGTGAGAACAAAACTCTTAAATTATTTATGGAATTAACTTTTGCTATTTTGACATATCTTGATATTACTTTCCAATTTTTTTTTGAGGGTACTCATTTATATTGAGGGTAGGTCACAAAATTTGAAAGTGATTCGAAATTTCCAAACGTTAATCTTAAGAATTTTGAGTCATTCAACTAGACATAATTCATGATGTCAATATAATATCTACAGTTCATACAACTCGCTTAGCGCATTATAAGAACTCAACTTTAAACAATTTTCCTATGTGACATTGTTATTTCCATCTCGTGTCACTAAAAAAATCAAACTATTTGCCGGCCATTCATTTAATGCCAAGCTATTTAATTCTACCACCAGCATTTACACTGTGAAAGTCACAGACACATTTTTGAGGGTACTTCATTTCATGGTAAGATAAGGGGTAAATCTTGAGAATTTGAGTCATTGAACAAGACTTAATTCATGATATTATCAGTATAACTGTCTACAGTTCAAACAACTCACTTCGCGCATTATAAGGGTCAACTTTAAACGATTTTCCTATATAACATTATTGTTTCCATTTCTTGTCACTAAGGAATTCAAGCCATTGGCAACCCAATCATTTAATGCTAAGCTATTTTGCTCTACCACTATTGACACTGTTAAAGTCACAGGGGTATATAGAATAGTACTAGTAGAATCTCTAATAATCTTAAAAATAGTTGCTTGTGAAACTACGATCACAGCTGACCAATTTATTGTCTCTTTAATTATCATGCGAACTTGAGTGTTCTCTTCATTATCTTAACTCTTGGTTCACTATCAGTTTAGTCAGTTAAGTTATGATTCTCTGGGAATTTGCATTTGCTTCGCAGGGGAGTTTTCAATCGTTGACAAGCACTCTGTGTGAGAATGCTTTGTGAGTTGGTGGTCCTGCGTGCATGGTTACACCCACTTACACATATGTACATTCGGCTTAGTGATGTGGCCACTCCTGCTTCTAGATGGAGATCTAGTGCTTCCAGCTTCCACAACATCAACGTCACTTTAAACTTGATAGATCTGTAATACAGAAATATAAGACCGAAGACGAGCCTCGGACTGTACTGCTTTAGAGATAAATCTCTGAAGTTGCTACTTAGCACTGTCATTCAACTAGACATAATTTTTTTTTGTATCCTCTTGGCCAAGTCTGACATAATTAAATCGAACCACTTTGTTAACGCATACTCAATAATTACAGCATGAACCTTGCCCTTGGTAGGTATTGTTATTGTATAATGTCGTGAAAAGTATGGAAACTGACTGAATAACCTTTTGGTCATTAGCCATCAATTGATGACGATAGTTAACTATTTATATTAATTTTACGTGAAAAGAGCGCAGAGAAACACCTAAGGTGTTGTCGTTCTGCAGATGGTTCAAGTTGGATGCATATTAGTAATAAGTTGTATCTACGTAAAATAGTTGATTACAACGTCGTGTTTTATTGGACTAGCTCAATATAACGAAATTATATTTCTCAGTGTCTCATTGTCTCTTTACTATGGAGACAAAATCATAACCTTGGCATATAATATTTACCTATTTTTTTTTTGACAGCTCAAAAAGATTAACATTTACATTCATTGCAAGTGAAAATATTAGATGAAAATACTACGATCTTTTGAGTCTGTAATTGCTCATTGCCACATGGTTGAATCTTTATTTTTCAATAATAATAATTATCCAATAAATAATTGTGGATTATATTATCTAAGAATTGCAAAAAAATAATATAACTATCATAAAAGTCGAATCCGTTACCATGGACTCATGGTAACGGACTTGGTTTGTCATATTTTGTCATAATCTGCTCACATATGTGATATGTTCACATTTTACTATACTCGTCTGTAACGAATTAATATAAAATAATGAATCGTCAATGACGGAAGTATGTCATTGTACATTTCATACATGGTCAGATTCAAACTTCAAAGGAAGTTATGGAATGTTAACACATTAATGGAATAAAATATACCATACCAATAATCACTGTCTTACTTTTGATTCCTTTCATAATACTTGAATTCTGATGCCACATCATCTCTTTACTTGGTATTTGTAATTCATATTGATTGGGGTGACTTTCTGAAAACCTGCAATTTGTTATTTCATCCCACGATTTCATATCAGTGAAATGGGTCCGATTGTGATGGGAATTATCTCCATCAGGTATCTCGAATGGGTGTCTTATGAATCATATCCAACAGACATCTTTGGCTTTCAGTGATATTCATAAAATATTAATTTGTAAATATTTGCAGCCACTGTGTATGCATGGCTTTTTACAAATGTAACGTTTTTACAAGTGTAACATGATTGCGTAGCCTTAAAACATTGATTTATAATATTTGCGGACACCTTGTATGCATGGCTTTTTACTTATGTAACAGTAACATGACTGCGTAGCCTTAAAACATTGATTTATAATATTTGCGGGCACCGCGTATGCATGGCTTTTAACTAATGTAACAGTAACATGACTGCGTAGCCTTAAAACATTGATTTATAATTGTCATTATATACTACGGTATATTATATACCACTTGTATACAGGATACATTACATTATAATGTATAATGCTCAATCACCTCGAATGATTATAGCAGCATTTCAATACATCGATTAGTTTGGCTTCTTCCTCAGAACTCCAAGCCAAGTACCTACTTCATACCTTAATTTATTTTATGATAATTATGATAAATACCCAATAAATTGAAAACTTTTTTCCATTTTTTTTAGCTATAAAAGCGTTACAATATCTCTGACATTTTAGACTGAACTTTAGTATTCCACATACTACATCCATCCTTAAATTTTAATATACCTTTTAGGAAATACTCATTATATTGAATAACTTCAGCAAAGACTATATTTCAATATCTTTAATAATTTGGCTGGACATAAAAATGTTCCACGTGACTTTACCCAGAACTTTGTTTTTTCTTCTCGAAACAGCCATCCTTGAGCCATCACGAAAATTTTTGAATGAAACATAGTGAAATCGGTTAAGCTATTAAAAATACTAAAGGTCATTTTTATTTATACAAACAAGAAGGTAAGTATATTACAATAATAACGTGCTTCTTTCGGGCATTTTTTTGTACACAAGGTACAGTAGCATTTCCCTTACGAGTCTTGTTTAAATTTGCGTGCCCCTTGCGGGTCTTTTTGTACTCAAGGTACATCAGCTTGCTCCTTACGAGTCTTATTTAAATTTGCGTGCCACTTACAGACCTTTTTGTACTCAAGGTACATTAATAAGCTCCTTACGAGTCTTGTTTAAATTTGCGTGCCCCTTTCAGGCCTTTTTGTACTCAAGGTACAGTAACAAGCTCCTTACGAGTCTTGTTTAAATTTGCGTGCCCCTTGCAGGCCTTTTTGTACTCAAGGTACATTAACAAGCTCCTTACGAGTCTTGTTTCAATTTGCGTGCCCCTTGTAGGCCTTTTTGTACTCAAGGTACATTAACAAGTTCCTTACGAGTCTTATTTAAATTTGCGTGCCCCTTGTAGGCCTTTTTGTACTCAAGGTACATTAACAAGCTCCTTACGAGCCTTGTTTCGAATTGCGTGCCCCTTGCAGGCATTTTTGTACTCAAGGTACATTAACAAGCTCATTACGAGTCTTGTTTCAATTTGCGTGCCCCTTGTAGGCCTTTTTGTACTCAAGGTACATTAACAAGCTCCTTACGAGTCTTGTTTCGAATTGCATGCCCCTTGCAGGCATTTTTGTACTCAAGGTACATTAACAAGCTCATTACGAGTCTTGTTTCAATTCGTCAAGTTGTGCCCAATGCGGACTTAATACTTGTAGCAGGACAAGTGGGATAGACCCGTACAACCTGCGTGAACCTTGACGTAGCTATAATTACCAATATATTTAATTTAATAATATTGGCTTTAGCGATAAAAATATTAACATAAATAGTGATTCAATATTACTAAGTAATACGGATTGTAAGGTATAATAATCTTTTTACATAATATTATGTGCATATGCATAACACACTGTTTGTAGCTACTTTATAAGTTCTTCCTTAATATGGTTGTATAGGCATGATCGTTAAGTGTACTGTATTGGCGTGACCATAATAATACTATTGAACTGCTAATTAATAAGCAAAATTACATCTAAAACTTATTTAGATAATTATAATCTTTTGAATTCATTGCAGAACGGTATTTGAATTATGAAAACATTAACAACAGCATTATATTAATATGTGGGGTAGATTCTCAATCGTTTCTTTCCAAGTTATTGTAAGGGTAACGTGGAATTTCACGTTTTTATTAATTACCCACCAAATACAAAACAAAACTTAGGATATTGTTATAGTGATGCGGTAACTTTATTTGAAATAAGAAACGAAATAAATTACTCTTTCACATACTACAATTTCCTACTGCAATATCATAGGGAATTATGGTCTATTTGTAATAATTACTTGAGGCATGGCCCTTTGTGAACAAAATGATTTTCATGGCCTTCGAAGTATTTAATTAGTTTTGATGCTTAGACAACCATTTTCTGTACAAATATGGCAGTTGTGCTTTAAGTTGCCGAGTAATTAAAACGTTAACACTCAAATAATTGTTACTTAAGTGCACGCAATTAGGTATACCCACATATAAATTATGTGGTTGTAATGTAATAATACACTTTACTTACTTAAATGCGAATATTATAGAACGTATTCGTAACGAATTTGCCTGCCCGAACGTATGCAAGCAAGCGCATTACTCCTTCTTTTCCTTCCAACAATTTTTGGTAATTCCTTATTATTTTTTACCGTCGTCGCCACTTGTAGTGTTTAGAGGGTCAATAATACACACATTTTACTCTGTAACAGGTCAGATAGGTATACGCAAAGCACACGTCTGCACACTGCCCTTGCTCGCAGCCTCGCTGTAGGACTGACTGGCAGTCAGTCAGTGACTGACCACTGTACGTATACACTACACCTACATGTATTATTGATAACTTTATTACATATTCTTCGGAATCTAATAACCTACTAGCAACTCAATAGTACTTAATTACTGCAATACTGCAATAGTAATAATACCTACCCATGAAAAGTACCTGATTTACTTTTCAATATAAGTACCTCCACCTTTTGAATTACAATAGTTGCAACAGGTATTTCGAAGTACAATAAAATAAATACAGATGATTTATTAATATTGCCGAGACCACGCTGAACAACCTGTAAACTAAAGTATTTTAAATCTCAAAATAACTCAAAATAACGTATAACATACTCGTACCAACGTTCCACCTCAATAGTTTATCCCGTCCGTTGTGCGAGTAATATTCCCGTGTTCAGAGTTGAAGCGCGGAGCATTCAATTTGGCGCATAGTTGAAAAATACCATACCACCAACGAAAATGGGATTCGTTTGATTAACAAAACTGCATGCAGAAATATGGAGTAACCGTGAGCTTGAAACTTTTTACATTACGCTGATCAAACCGTGCGAACTGAACTCGCAAACATACTCGTAGTAGATGGATATTGGATGTGTTTACGTATATTACACCCAATTTAATAACTTCACATATAAGTAGTATCAGTGGGCTTATTGCAGAAATTCATCTTTATTCAGTTAGTTTTAGTCTACTTTGCACGATCCAATTGCGATCCACGATTAAAAGAGGATCCTCAGCTTCCTTTACCGCCGTTTATCGGCAAAGTTTTATACATAATAGGTATCTTTGCGTATCAGTTATTATATTTAATACCTTGTGATAATATTACATGTCCAGGGATGGTAATCTTTTTCAATAAGTTATCAGCAAAAAAAGTCTACATAAAAAAAAAAAAAACTAGTAAACCATAGCTGTCACGGGATTCCTGGTAGATGTGAAACTTTAGGAAAAACAGTCGGAGACATACAAATAACAAAAGATTTGTTTTTTTATGGAAGTAGCCGATAACGAGCTAACGATCCACCTGATGGTAAGTGCTATCGTCGCCCGTGGACATCAGCAACACCAAAGGCATCACTGATGTGTTGCCAGCCAAGAAAGAGAGAAGAAGAAAAAAGAAAGATACAGATACTTATGTCGTGACGTGACCACAGCCAACATCCAGTTAGACCCGTGAATAAGATGTTTCAGACATGGTGAAAAATCAGCCAACTGGGCATAAAATGTTTCAGGCCGAAAATCAACCAACAGTTGAAATCGAACAAATTAAGTAACTTTTGACCCAGTAGATGATTGGATAAGTGACGTCGGTGACGATGAGTAGAAAAAATAATTGAGAGCTTCTATACTCAGGTGGTTGCTATAAAATTTTATCATTAGATATTCATTGCTAACTTTCGGACTGAGTTAGAACTTCATATACCAACTTAAGTTTTTTTATGAATAGCAAAGGAGTCACAAATCCACTTGACACCGTTGCCTATAATCGCGAAGTAATCACCGATGCATATTCAATCAGTAAGGTGGACCCGGTTATCATTTAATGACGCTGTAACCAAGCACGTAAAAAGAGGGTTTCTGCTAACTAGGTGGGTAAATGAGTACCACCAAATGAGTAACATCAGATTTGAAGTAGATGGTACAAAGCCCAGCGGCCTACCATACATAGCAAATACATCTGCACGTCAGATATAACGCAATCAGCTAAGCTATGGCGTAGCCTCTTTATCCGTTGGCTGGCAGTGGAACTTACTAAAATGATTTCCATAGCTATTGCTCTGAGCGCATCGCCTGTTATGCATTCTGCCTTTGAACTAGCAATAATTTAATTGGAACGTCTCCTTGCATCCGGTTTCACCAAGTTTTGGTAAAGGTTAGAGTCACAAAGCATTTGAAGGCTAAAATCAGGACACATAATACGTATCGACGTATTACGAAAAATAATGAGCATACGTAAAAACAGATACTTACACGGATTAAATTACAAAATAAGTAAATGTTTAATAATTAAAATTAAACCTAATTAAAAGTTGAGTTCTATTCACAGTTGTGGCACATATTTTTGTGATGGATTGTCCATATTGTCGTATATTATATTGTACGTTGCTCGTAGATCTCAAAGTGCATCGGCTACGATACGCCGATCGTAGCCGATCGTACCTCTCTTTCTCGCTATTGCCGCTCTCTCGCTCGCAGAACGGGACACTTTTTCATGCGTGCAGCCCTTGTTCATCGATTTATAAGACGTTATCACGTCAATAATGTGCACCTGACGTTGTTACAATGATATCTATTAGAGGAGCGTTAATTTTTAAATACGACGATCTTTACTACTTTTTGGTGATGAAAGGGCTCCATCCATCCATCCATGTGCCAAGCCAACCTCCTCAGCTTCCCAGTCTACGGTGAATGGTCCCACGTGTTGGTAGTCTTCGTCTGTCGTTGTATCTTGTACCACCCAGTTTAATCCCGTATCAGTATTTTCTTTTCTAACCGGCAACGCATGAATTATGCTTTAGGCGTTACTAATGTCCCCGTTGGCAACGATGACCAACTTACAATCAGAAGATTCGTCCACTCATTTATAGGCAATTTACTCGTAGTAAATGACCAAAGCCATTGTTGATTGTGTAAGGACTTAACTCATGAAAACTATTCTCAATTACTTCGAATTAATGAGGATGTATTTCAGTCACTGAACTTTGTCGGACGGCAAAATTAATTCTTAGGTATGCGTATGTCGTATGTCCACCAATACTCATAAGAGCAATTTAACAGAGTAGGTACATCTCTAATAAATCTTTGGTTAATTTTTTTATAAAAGATATTGCAAAATTTATAAGAAAATGCAATAAGAATTATAAGTGCAAAAAAACTCACATCGTATCCAAAAGCGTATGTATTACAAATTTTAGTATAATAAAATATTTTAAACTAAAATATATATAATAAAATAAAATAACTCATTACGTGTCGTTGAAATTAAAACAAGATACATAATTATTTACATTTTAATAAGTATTATGGTTTTAATATTAAGTCAGGAAATCCTCATTAACTATAGCTATCTTCAAACGTGGTAACATGAGCCTGGCCGCCTTCAATGGACAAAGTTTATCACTAACCTACTTAGATACTGCTGTATAAGGGCTTATGCAAACATTAAGCACACTGTAAACTACCGTTTCCGTCTGGACTAGGGATTCACATGGTTGCGTTATCATTATTGAAATCTTGTAAGTAATGTTCGGTTTACACGTATTAATTTACTTAAAATTTTATTATCTACCTAACTACTTAATAGGTGTAAACCGGACTATAGTGAGGTTCAGGTAAATTTAATGTTACAAAATTTAATGTCCCTATATTTATTCTTTAAAATTTGATGAAGCCTTTGTATCTGCACCAACCCAACCTTTTGCATTTGCAGTAATATTTTTTTGGAAATATCTATTCCATGTATGAAGCAGAAACCATTAAAACGATTTACATGTTATTTGAAGCGTTACATATTTATTTAAACTCAAGGCTACGTGGTGGATTAAAGTATTATCCCCTCAGTCTTCTCTTTTTCTGTGACTTGGTATTCCTAGGCCGACAAATTAAAGGATACCTACACAAAATAAAACACGAGTATAGAAAAAAAAACTATAATTATAAGCTCAAATATATTTTAACAACCTAAAAAAACTAATACATACTTAACCATAAACACAGTCATATTTGTAACAATCTCTCGTCAACCGTGTAGGTTACGGAGTAAGGCCTAGTTTAAAAAATACCTTGAAACCATTGAAGTATGATTACTGGAGTATAGAACAGACACCGCGAACATGATTTATAATGAATTGGCGCCAATATGCTTAAATTATTCGTTCGATTTTAAAAGGAGAATGGAGTCTCAATTTTGAAAATAGAACCTCCAGGCGCGCCGCGGCGCCACACAAATTTTGTTCGCGATGTCTGTTCTACTACTTTAGTACATTATACATAAGTACTATTATGTCTTCTGTGATTATACTTAAATGCTTGAAACAACGTAGTTCAGTACCACGTTAATGAAAAAACTAAATGCATCAAACTTGCTTAGTAATCAAGCCTCCTTTCTTAAATTTCAAGCAAAATTTTTTAATCAGCTAAGATTTATCCAAAATAGGGTGATTCAAATTTTATGATAATTTTACAAAATAATGCATTAAGTTGTAGAAAGGCATTGGCTTTAACAATTTTTATTGCGGACAATTATAACCGGCGATATTTTATCTCATGTTGTCTAAAATATGTACGAAATATATTAATAAGTATCTTATCATTATACACATGTTAATAGTACAGATGTAAGTTTATATTGTGTTCATATTAGATCAGTTTAAAGAAGATAAAAAGTCACGAGTGTAGCAGAGCAGTGACCACCTACCATCAATAAACGGCTATCTACGTAAAACATATTGCGAGGGCTTGAGTCTTACTAGCTATGTTTGGAACTACAGCAATTACAGTATAAATATCTTGAAGACAAAATCTTCGTTTTGAAAATATTATCTAACAGTAAGGCCTGAAAACTTCCACTTTGTACTGTCTCTGCTTCCTATTTCACACATATTTTGATTTCCACTGATAAATAATAATTAAAGTGTTATAGATTATGGCGTACAATAATTGCAGTTATAATAACAGGTACACGTTACAAGAGGTATAATATATTGTGGCAAGGATACTGAATGAGGAGGCTAGTGAGTGCAGGAGCAGCCTGGCCGCCGTGAGTGTATCCGCGGGGGTTTCGGTAGTAAAACACGTGACCGAGCTGATCCTAGATGTTTAATGCACTAATTTGTATTGCTAATTGACAGGGTTTTATTGGTGTCAGACGCTTGCTAAGTCACGTCTTGTACGTGTTCACGGGCTCCGCGCGCCCAGCTAGGCAACTCGTGCTTGGCACAAGGACGCTGCGCCAGCACAATGTACGAGTACTCGTACAGATACGGTATTATAAAACTAGGTATGTACACATTGCGCGGTGACGCACGACACGAGGTACTTACACATACTCGTATAGGAGAAGATCGTTACACAAACTCCACTATCAGAGGAGTTGTTTACCATTAGTATTAGCAAGTAAAACTAAAGTAAAGCGAAAATGCACAGAGCACTTATATTATAATTCTTTGAAGTAAATGTGCCATGTGAAAATATGTTTGAAGGATTAATACTTAGATCTGTAATAAACATAACAGTAATAAAAAATATAGGTATAAAAAATACATGTTTACTTAGATATAAATATTAAAAAATTCATAGATTAATATAATATTTTATATCAGACTTAAACTGTTTAAGATGAGATAGTGGTCCCATCAAACACAAAACTCACAATTTGTAAGAAGGTAACATTCCTCTTAGTAAGTATTAAATAGCAATACTTACATGAGAACGCGAAAATACGATTAGTTTGTGTTAGCACGATTAAACAATCGTAACCTCAGCTGGCAGATGAAAAACGTGGTATTGATATAACGAAAATAGAAATAATAATATGTTGAATCCGATAATTTTGCTCAGTAAAATAATAATAGTACAAGATGTAACGGTTATTATTACATGATTGACTTTATTGAGGAGCATCTTTCAAAACTTTGCTTCTGATCAAAACCCTGACGAGATCTATGAGTATATTCGGACCAAAATCAAGTTCTGAATCTAATCAAATTAATAGAAGGAAGCAAAAAATCGGGAAATGGCTCAAATAGGAACTAACTTTAATGGAAGGAATTATTGGAAGATACTCTAAATGTAAAAAAAGAAAAAATAAAGAAAACAAATTGAGATAAATGATTGATTTTCAATGACACAAGATTGAATAGGACACTCAAATGCAAATAATTTACACAGTTCTAACAAAGTATTTACTAACATCACCAACATATTAAACATGATGTTCTTCAATAAACTTCTAAAACACTATACAAATTAACAGTTAATTTGACAGAGACTGTTTTAACAGTACATGCGACTGAGTCAGCCAAGTCCCTGCAAGAACCCAGCAGCTAGACTGCGGTAACCCGACGTCAGATAACCGCTCCATTTCCTCCAAACGTCCAAGACTTATATATTTTACTGTCGGGGAAATTTAGTGTCCACACAAAGAGAATTGCTACGGGAAAATATACCGAAATTAAATTCGTTTAGTTCAGGGGTACAGTTTCCAATCTAAATCTTTATTTGCGTATTTCAATACCAGATTACAAAACGACGTTTTGCTGGATTGAAATCAGACATTACTACGCCTAGCACTATTCTATTATTACTTGAAGTAAAAATAGAAATAAAATTGTTGTGTGCTCGATTTCGCATATCAGACCAACCAATTGAGTATTGCGTATGAGACGCGGGAACTATATTTTTAGTTGCGAATTTTAGAAGTGGAACATATTAAAATATTTTAGGACTAGGAGGAATGAATTATCGGTAACGAACGCCCACGATGTCATGTTTAAGAGAAAAAGATGGTCTAAAAGCCCGACTTTGCATTACTTCCTCATGACATTTAATTTGAAACTTACGATTAAAGAATTTAACCTCACGCAAATCTGAAAAACTCATCTGCTATCTACTAAAGTCTGTTAAAGGCTAGTGTCATTCAAAGATTTCTGATGGAAAATTGCAAACATGTGATAAGTGATAGGTTGTTGAAGAGACGAATAAAAATTTTAGCACAATACAAACATGTTGAATTTCTTTGAAGTGATCAAAATTCATAAACATTATCTCAAAGACACAAACATTGCTTCTTGTTTTTCCTTGCTTTACTTTCTGTTATCTATGGTGCGTAAGTGCCAAGATAGCTGTTGCAGTTCGGACAGTAGTGGTTCGCATTCTTGCAGGAATCCATGCAGTATGGAACACAGACGCATGGCCAGCACCTACAACGAAAACATCACATTTGCAATACAAAACAAAATACAATTATCGTCTTGGACATCATAAAAAACAATGATGGCAATAGCTGCTTCTATAAAAGTTTATGAACATGTGTCTAATTAATTTCGTAAGGTAAAATAATTATCATCTTGCAGTGTTAAGTACATGAACATGCCAGTAATTTTTGTGGTACCTAATCCTAAGATACTCGTTAAAGTTATAGGTGAAGATAACAAATTGCTAGCGTGTGCAGCAGTTTTTTTAATCAACTATTTAGTATTTTGATCGGACATCACATAGGATTGCATCTATTGATAAGATACAATCAGTTTCGAAACGCAGAACTTGACTATGCAACAAGATACGGTACTTCCCCAGACAATTACTATTATATTATATATTATCTTATCTTAGTTCGGCATAGATAATTGCACAATCGAAACTCTCAATTAATTTATTAATGCCTATGTCTTATTTTAACATTGCATTATGTTATTGATTACATGGTATTAAAACTATATTTTAGTAACAATTAAATTAGGAGCGTAATTAGTATAATTTATTTAATTAATTATTTAATCTATCTTTATAAAACAAAAAAGGAGAAAATCATATGAACAACAAGGCGATACGAGATTTTTAGGCCATCTTTTTAGGGCATCTTTTGATATGAACGGTTCACATAATAGGACTACCTATATAGGTAGGTTCTTTAGAAACAGGTTTTCATTCGAAGGTCATCTTCGTTAGTCCGTTTTTACGACGCTATTAGGCATTATGATGATTCTTTTATTTTATTCTGGACACGAACAGGTCAGAACAGTCGTCCACATATTATAATTTACTTACATAGGTTTTATAAAAAAATATTATAAATGACATCATGGAACTACTTTTGGGAAATATAGACTGAAGGTCAAAAACTTCCAAGTAGGTAGATAGGTCGCAGTCACAAGATTGTTACCAAGATCAATTGTTTATAGGTATTCTTATATTAATTGTTTAAAGTTTAGTGGCAAAACAAAGCAAACTTTGTTCTGCCTGTAAAGCTATGAAGGTATACATAAAGACATTGTTCTTATCATTATAAGATTGAGACCAAACGAGCGTATTTTTTGAGCTTTAGTCGTGAAAAATGAGTCGCAAAAGTGACGCTGCATTCGGTGCAACCGAATTTCGCTACACATTTTATTATGAAGTTCTACGCTTACTACGCGAATCAAAGCTCAAAAAAATAATAGTAAAAAAACTAAAAACTACGCTTTTATAGAAATACCAACTAAATAATAGAAAATAAATTTAATTCAGAATCGTGTAATTATAAAAAAAAGCTTGCGGTGCTTTTAAGATATTGCAAGTACTATTATTTATTCTGTGATATTATCAAAATGATAATCCTGCTACTCATTGACACCATGCACACACTTTTATTACAATTACACGATTCTTAATTTAAATTTATTTTCTATTTTTAAAGCGGGTTTTTTAGTTTTTTTTTTCACTATTATTTATTTTTTCATTTTTTAGTTTGATTTTGGCAATGAAATTTAGGTATTTTTTCTTCCTTTCTTTTTTTAAAATATTGAATTGTCATCGGTCCTCGATAAATCTACGAAGTTTCAATGAAATCTGACCGTTTGAAGTGGGTCAAAATCAAGTCCAAAGGAGTCGGTTATATACAAGTGAACCTAATAAAAAGCGTGTAAAAATAATACGCTTGTTTTGCCTCACCGTAAGCTGGAGCGCCTACAAAACAACCTATCAATAATATTATCGGTCTTCGTAAGTATGACCATGTTTCTAATTACCTTCCAGCCAGGGGCGTAGCTACCGCCTATTAGCCGTGTCAATTATACGGGGCCCCCAGTGTATAGGGCCCCCCAACAAGACTTCCAAAAAAAAGTTCGCCAGCGGCCTACAACCGCTACAATTGGCACTCCTTTTATACTTGACAGCTGACGTTGAGGGAGCCCCACAACAAATATTGATATGGGGCCTCCTTAGGGCTAGCTACGCCACTGGTTCCAGCTAAAACGGATATCTAATCGCAAAAAGTAGGATCATCCTCCTACGTACAGCGTTAAGCAATAGTTTATGTTGGCAACACAACACATACATAACACAAATCACGAGAATACTTACAAAAACAAACACAAAACGAGTGCTATGACATGTGTTTTTGTTGTGGAATCATAGTTCACTTTGGAGACGATCGTGGCGCGACACGATGGACAGACAATGTTCGCTGGCTTCGGTCCCACTGGCACGATATTACTCATCTTGAATCTGCAAATAAATAAAAGGTAACTTAAATAATTGATAGTTCGTAAGTTACCTAAAATACTTATAGTTTAAATAGCGCGAACATGGAATGGAATGGATTTCATTAAGAGAATGCAAAAATGAAATAGATAAATTAAGGTGAAATGTCATCTTGTAAAGAGTTATTCCACGCCATACTCGCCACCCACACTATGAAAGTTTTTTTATAACTTTACATCTTTTAGAGGGCGCCCGCGCCGCGCCGTGTAGAATTTAGTGTGACACTACATAGCTTATAAAGACCCCTCTTTCCCACTGGGCACTCTGGGCACGTGCCCAGAGCCCCGTGATCGATAGGGGCCCCCTATTTTCTGCCAGATCACTAAACGATAATCGATATTTATTACCGAAAACTTTTTAATTCGAATAAATCGAACCTAAATTACTGACTACAATACCAATTTGCTTATTAGCTTTTGCATAAATCTAGAGGCTTGCTTATCTACTTTCTTTATTTATTCTAACAAAATAGTGTTCTGACAAAGTCATTAGGGCTCCATTATCCTAATATGCTTTGAGCGTCGCCGCGTCGCTTCTAACAATAACAAAGCCGCGAGCGCTAGTACATTATAAATCGAGGACTATTTGGGAATTTCGTCATATTCTTGAGGGACTTATAAAACCAAAAGCCATAACTTTATTTTTGAGAAAAGATTTGAAGATTTGCCAGTTACATCTATCAACCGGTGAATGTATAAAATTTATTTAAAGACTAGCTTCTACCCGCGACTTCGTCTGCGTGGACTTGAGAATTAGTAATTAAAAAGACCCCGGGAAATCACAATTTTTTGGCACCGAGGGTTGTGTACAAATTTACAGAACCGAACATAAGAGCAATATTAAATGATTTAGTAACAAACTTAACTTTTCCGCTATAAAACTGTCGTTCCCATACATGTACATAGCGATCAATTAACCAAATACGAAAAAGTTTAAGTTTTTTTAGAATGATACCTCCACGTATTCCTGAGAAAATAGGGTCGACAGATAGACATACAGATAACGAAGTGATCCTATAAGGGTTATGTTTTTTCTTTTGAAGAACAAAACCCTAAAAAAATTACACAAAAATTCTATGTAGTAGGACATAAATAAAAGCAGCCCAAACAATAATTATTATAACCTGTAAACCCAACTTCCAAACTAAATTATACCCTTGACCTGAAGAAGCAGATCCATCTCCGACCCTCGAATGACCTGATCCCGACAAACATGCACCCTGTTCTTTGATGCGGGATATACATTATCTGTGAGCCAAATTTCATCTAAATCCATTTAGCCGCTTTAGCGAGGTTAAAAAAATTATCTTAATATACGCTTAAGGAATATTAGTGGGATTTTATATTTATACGTACACCATCAGATCCTGAATTGGTCAATGTTGTACTGGTTTTGGTATGTCAACGTTACCAATAACAAATATTTTGAAAACTGTTACTCCCACCCATTCTGGAATTATTATACATATTCTGTCTCTAAGGTACACCACCTGACCCCGAATTGGTCAATAATGGACTGGTTTCATAATGTCGACTTTATCAACAGCAAATATCTTTAAAAACGGTTACGTTATTTCCGTCCGTTCAGGATTTACATAATAATTGTTCTTCAAGATACACCATCAGACCCAATTACATGATGATCTTGATTATTAATTTTATCTTTTTTTATACCCTGGACCGAATAATTAAAAAAAAAATGTCTTCCGCATTTTCACACATTCTGGGATTAAAACTCCAACATTATGAAACATTTCAGTCTTCTTATCCATTGAATAGTATTTGGTTTGAAGGGGCGCCACATTTGGGGTGGGAGCAAAAAAAAGGAAAAATCAATTTTTATATTCTTATATGGGCACACAATATTCTTGCCTAGGGCGTCAGTGGCTCTAACGTCAGCACTGGTAGAGCAACTAAAATCAATGACCAAAAAATATACAAAATATGAAGAACATTAAATTTTTCATTCCATTAAGGTTAGAGACAACGTTATTTATTTTATCTAGTAGAACTAACAATTAAGATATACTGAGATAAAATATAAAGACAACTGAAAAAAAAAACAAACAGTTTTACTTCGACTACACCAGGAATAGGAGTTGGAGATTATAAATGACAGTTTAATTCAGACTACTGGAACACTGGACTACTACTATTTATTCATAGACGTTGACGAATTTTTCCACGTAAGTATAAACAGCCAAACCTAACCTAATCGAAGTCTTCTTCCATTTGAATTACTTAGTGTTTTCTTGGCACTACTTCTTCCTTCTTTTCGACTTATTGTATGATTTTATCTGACCAAGTAATAATGTCTGTAAGACGGTCCCCATACTGCTCACCAGATGACGAAAACTGCTGCCGCGATGCCACCGCTCTGTCTCCATGATCGGATTGGGTGGTTTAGCAAGTACCTGAGGTGTACCATGTCATGTTTCTCGGTCAATATTGATCGCGCCGACCACTGGCTATATAAGTCGCTCAGGAACGTCTCGCCTCCCATAGTTGACTGCCTGAAAGCTAAACGCTTCTGCGTGAAGAGTCAAAAGAGTCCCCCCGACTATCTGGGGAGTTTCGCAACCGCGCCACCAGCTAGATTTACGGTAATGATAGGATACGGGTAGGGGACTCGACAGCAGGGCCCGCCTTTCAACCGGGAGACTCTAGTTCTCCTGAGTTTATTCTTGAATGACTTTGGGATTTTTAAGTGTAACTTCCAACTACGCAAGGCCGAGCTTTTCGTCCATGAACTTGGCCCAAATGCCACATGTATATATTATACCTATAAAAAGTTTCAGAAGAAACTCATAGTTTAAACTGCTTCGCCGTTTGTGGATTAAAAGCAGCGTGCCTGCATTACTATAAGATTAGTTTGTTTTTACTGCTATTTATATAGCTCAATACATCTTAATTCTAAGTTCTGCTAGATCATTAACAACTCTCTCTGAACTTGATAGAATGGAAATGTAATCATCTTTATAATTTATTATTTTTTTCATTCATATTCTTTTTTCTTGGATGACAACGCATGAGTGATGCCTTTAGTCTAATCATGGACAACGCTTTTATTCATCCATGGAGGACGATGACAATTTAGCATCAGGTGGCTCGTCTGCTTTTACGTGGCTATTCACAAATTCAAAAGTATTTTAGTTATTTGTATAGCACTTATGTACGTCCGGTCATAATTAGCCTATGCGGAGCCGGCTTGGTACGCATTGACCAGTAGGTAGGACAGCATTGATTATTAAATATGTAAAGGATTTGTATTTTTATTATTATCTACTTCCTGTATGCCTATTCATACATTACAATAAGGAAATCTAAATTGTAATACTTTGTCAAAATTTAAGATTTTTTTTATCTACAAAAAAAAACATTATTTGATAATTTTCCTAAATTGTGTGATGTTATTATCGCTAAATCTGACCCACATCGTCATACAGCGAATTGAATATAGGAATCTTATAGAACAATCTAACATAGTTATGTGTTATTGATTGAGTAGGGTAACTAATTTACTTAAAACCTCAATGTTTTAAATATTATAGATATGTATAGGTACACACTAATTTCAATAGAAGTTTTATTGACTCATTATTAGACCTACTTACATTTTTAATTATGATTTCTAGTGATCTAAACTGACATCTGTTGTTGATTAGCGGAACTAATTCACCACAAAATCTTAAATTAAAAAAAATTGGTACACATAGATTTTTTTGAAGAAATAACGTATATTTCCGATACTAAACAGTCTCTTTTATCCCTCTATCAGGTATTTTCACAATTTCCTGCTGTTTTGTGGCGTATCAAAAAGTCCTATTTATTGATATCTCGGCTTTTAAGCGACGTATCACAATAAAACGTACACCAGATTTTAAGTTAGACCACCAGCAATAAAACTGTGAAAACCGCATTCAATTTCATCCAGTGGTTTTGGCGTGATGCGGTGTCAAACATACAGACAGACAAGATTTTTAAAAA
Source organism: Thymelicus acteon (assembly GCA_951805285.1). Classification (NCBI taxonomy): domain Eukaryota; kingdom Metazoa; phylum Arthropoda; class Insecta; order Lepidoptera; family Hesperiidae; genus Thymelicus; species Thymelicus acteon. The sequence goes on along the minus strand of OX638219.1, from coordinate 6,593,429 downwards.
TGACAGATTTGCAATCTATTGCTCCTATTGAGTCCCCTGATATCAAATTTTCTTAAATATCTTCAATGTACAGACATTATCGAGTTACTGTTTTATAATATATAGATTTCTTCTACTTATCTCATCTAAAATTAGACTTCAATATCAATCGACTTTAGTACCTAGACTAGGTACCTACTCAGTCTGGAAACTTTATATATGAGAAAGTAGAATAATTAAATAATAAGTATGGTCGTGTAAAATTTGAATATTTTCATAAAATAAACTGCGGAAAAGAAGTAGGCAAAGTAAGTTCATTCAAATCGTAATCGACGGTTACCACAGTTTTAATGTTTTTTTTTTCATTTTTGGCATCTACGAGTCAATATACACCTGCTAAATATTATTTAGATTTTTATCTTTGAATTTCATTTAGAGCCACTTTTATTTTTATTCTTCGGAAGTCATTGACAAATTATAGTCCACAGTAAAGTCGTAGTCACATATTACTGAACAACTACTAGTCTCTTTAGATCAGTAAGACGTTTATATCATTTTATGTAAAAATTGAAAATAATAAGGGTTTCATACGATATATAAGTTAAATTTTTTCTTCCCTAAATAAAATAGTTACATTTCAATACTTCAAAGATGAGTAATAACTTTGACCGGAACAAAATTGTATTAGTTTAATATGTAAATGTATTAAACTATTACAATAAAAGTGTATCGTACTCGTAAGTGATGAAAACTGTCGATAGCATGATAGAGTTTTACGGGAATAAAATTGTTGTATAAACTTACTTGCTAGTTGCTACACATTTCCATATAATAACAGTAATAAGTGATAATTAAAAATACATATAAATTCGTTTGTTATTTTTTATAGAATGTAATTACGGAAAAAATAACGCACGTTTTGATGTATAATTCAGAGATATCCAATCATTATTCTGCTTATGATACAACAAAACTCGTTTCTTGCTTCTCTTGTAAAATTTACTTTTCTCTATTACCATTTTGTTCATGGCATTTCTGTTAATCTTAATAAGATTTTATTATAAGTTTTTACGCTTATAAACACTGATCTGTCATTGTCATCAGAATTTTTTTAGCGTAGTGAAACACGCTGGGTATCCACTACTCCAATATATATTGTGACACCACAGCTAGAATATTAATTTTATTTCCTTAAAGAGATCTTTAGTGAGTTGGAGGCCTGAGGTTTCTAATGGCACGGACTGCTCTTTTGGAAGCTATTATCTCTTATGGATAAATAATAATATAATAGGTACTTCATTTGAAAATACATTTATTTGGAATACAAATTAACACAATTTTATTTTATAATATAACCCACAACCCAGTAACCCATTTAATGTACAATGCTTCGACTTGAACAACTGACGCGGAACACTTTGTGGTTTTACTTTTGGTGGCCAATTGTGGGAGCAGCAGGCCGACGCGAACTGTTAGCCGCTTTGTTTTGAGAACGGCTCTCTTGCACTTTCTGGAGCGAGATCCGTCAGAACTAGATTTAAATTGACTAGATTGGTCCTCTTGGACCTTCTGGGAGCGAGATTTAGGTTTAAGATGATGGTAAGGAACAGGCTGATCTTCCTGGCAGTCAGAATCTGCCTGCTCTTCCTGGTCAGAACTAGATTCAGGTTGATAAGACTGGGCCAACTGGACTTTCTGGTTTTCTGAATTTAGGATCAGGTCAACGAGAATGGGCAAGCTGTACTTTCTGGAGGCGAGATCTAGGTTCAAGTTCATGAGAAGGAACCGCCTGGTCTTCCTGGTAGCCGAAGTTAAGTCCAGGTTGAGGAGAATGGGCCTGCTGGTCTTTGTGGGGCGAGATCTAGGTTCAAGTCGATGAAAAGAAACAGTCTTGTCTTCTTAGTAGTCACAACCAGATTGAGGTTGACGTGAACGGTCTGGCGAGAAGCTCTGATAGCGAGTTCTAGGTTCAGGTCGACGAGAGTTTGCCCACATACTGGTCGTCCTGGTAGCCAGAACCAAATTCAGGTCAGAGATATTTGTCCGAATTGACTCCCTGATAAGGAGACCTAGTTTTAGGTGGACGAGAAGGGCCTGGATGGTCTTCCTGATAGTATAACCTATGTTTACGTTGAGCAGACGTCTGTGATAATGAATTATGAAAGAATATGATTTTTTCAGGCAAATCAGCACCAAACAAAAACTCGTCCCTTTCTTGTTTCTCAATAATTCTTAAATAGTTGCCATCAAGATTGTTTTTCACGAGCTTAATCCTTAAGTTAGTGTTATCAGAATGTATGTCATTGAGCAATTTACATCTATCAGGTAGGTATTGTACCAGTTTAGGAACTTCGAGTTTATTATTCATAAGTAACCTAATTGCCTTACCTATAGCAGTTATTGCGAGTCCCAACTGACTTTGCTTATGATAAATTCGTTTATCTCTTTGTTTTTGCCGATATGTCATAACTGCAGATATTCTGAGTTCAACATTGGGGCTTCCAGAAGCCTACAATTATTCGGCACGTAGTATTCTTCCATAAGTTTTTTTTTTAATTCAATTGGAAGTCCGTTTAATAATATGTTATTCCATATTTGTGGTAATTGGTCGTGGATATTTTCACCGAACACTTCATAATCATCACCAAGAAGTGCCAGAAGTACAGCAGAAATATCCTCCGATTGAAATGTATGGGAAGTACCTTAAGACTCTTCAGGTTCCAGTATCTCTTCAACATCCGGTTCATAAATTTTAATTAATTCGTATAATAATTAATTGGTAAAATAGTTATATTTTATTGATCATAATTTTTTAGTTTTAATTTTAACATTAACTTTTCATACAACCTGAATAAATTATTCGTTGACGTAATTTATATAGAATAACTAGCTGCCCGGACAGACTTCATGCAATAAAATAATATTGCGACTATAACTTGAGATGTAAGCTATCCTATCTTACAAGTTGGATCAAACTGCACACGGTGTGCAAATTTGATTAAAATCGGTTAAAGTAGTTCCGGATTCCATCGCGGACAAACAACGTGACACGTAATTTATAAATAATTTTAAGATTAAATCACGGGATTAAATATAGGAATTTCAACGACTTTAAGCTCCAATTACCACTTTTTCAAACGTTATCAATTGAATACCTATTGGATCCACTAACTGATGGTATTCAATTTGTGACTCTAAATTCTACGCTAAAAAATTAATATGAGCCTAAGTACATTCATATTGTGATATTTGTGATGGTACAAAAATGGTATTGGAATCTATTAACCTTAAAAAAATACGTTTATTATACTTTTGTCAGCAATGAAATGTGTCCGTTTGTTTTTAGTATTCAAGTTAGATTCAAGAGTTCCGTTAAAAAGCTAAACCAGCTTAGAGACTTTTTTCGATGATACATAATATTTATACATGCCTATTCATGACAAAAATAGATTGTATGCGTATTTACCTTTTTTAACCGACTTCAAAAAAAGGAGGAGGTTCTCAATTCAACTGTATTTTTTTTTATGTTTGTTACCTCAGAACTTTGGACTGGGCGAACCGATTTTGATGATTGTTTTTTTAATCGAAAGCTGGTTGCTGTCATGTGGTCCCACATAAATTTTATTGAGATCCGATAATGGCATCCATGAGAAAACCACATAAGTCGTAAATTTGTGTTAAGATGTACGCGACAAATTGACGAATAACTCAATAACACGCCAACCGGTTTCGATGATTCTTTTTTTAATCGAAAGCAGGTGCTTGTCATGTGGTCCCACATAAATTTGAATGAGATCTGAAAAGTAGATTTTGAGACTTTGAAGTCGGTTATTTTTTGTTAGTAAAATTTTGATTATTTGTCCGTCTTTTTCTTCGAGTATTTTCGTAGTTTTCGTTTGTCTTAGGCATGGTAACGGACTGCTTCTTCGTTTTTTTATAATCTTACTAAATCACGACGTGTACTTGCCACGAAAAACTAAATAATGAGACGTGAAGCGACTGACCAGAGAAGGGCAATGTAAAGGGTTCCATATACACATACAAAGTTTAATCCTAATAAATGTAATTATTATCTTATCTAAAAGGTCATTGGGCATAATCCGAGCCGGTCGTGGACATTAATGAAAATGGTCACATTAAATAATTGGTTATTTTATTTGGAATCCATCGGAGAACAAAGTTTGAACAAAAAAACAAGGCTTAGTTAACAATAAAATATTAATAAGGGGAAAATTTTTAGCCCTATTGGGGCGGCTTAGAATATTAACGCCAATCCCATGCCAGTTGGGTATCGTAAGAGGTGACTAAATCCGGCCCGCTGGTGGTAGGACCCCTCGGAGGAATTATATTGGGTATATTGATTTTACTTGTTAATTAATACCATTATTACCATTATGGTGTTTTTCTGGATAGCTACCATCCTTGAGCTTGAGTATACGTCTCGTAGTGTTCCGGCTGGGGGCTTGAGAGCCAGTTCTTTCTTTCTTTTTCTTCTGTCTTACTTGGCCGGCAACGCATCAGTGGTGCCTCTGGTGCTGTTGATGATAATGAGCAACGATAGCCATTTACCACAAGGTCAGCTCGTTTGCCGGTTATTTCCAAAAAAAACCCAGCGAGACAAGTAAGTCAATGTGTTGAAGATTACTTATTACTGCTCGTGTATATAAGGAAAATAAGAAATCCGTGATTTAATCAATTCCCTGAGGGATTTGATCAAATCCCGCAAGATGATGGAATGACAACTCCTTTGAGATATTTCACTGGAAAATTTCAATGAAAATAATCCCGTAAGATGACGGAATGACGACTCCTTTGAGATATTCCACTAGAGAATTTCAATGAAAATCATTAAGCTGTCTTTGGGAAATGACGAAACAAACTACGTTAGGAGCTCTAGTTGCATGTTTCGCATTATTTAGTTATCAAATTTAGGTATTTATTTAGTAAAACATTGTTCAGGTGGTTCGAGTTTGAGCTAATTAGACTCATTTCACCTGGTCTTTAGGATTTGATACTTACTACTTCAGACAAAAAACAATTATTTACAATAACAAAATGGTTAAAAATGTAAAGGTTAAAAATGTATGTCACTTCTGTAGTGCGCGGTAAAAGATTTTTTTTTTTTTTACTAAAATGTCCAGATATTTTTTTAATGTTCAACCACGGACCTAAAAAAAAGACGGACGTAATCCGAACAACAAATTCAGTGAAGCACCCATAGTAATACCAACTCTCTATTCGTACAAGTACACACACCCACACATTGACACCATACGGCGTCAATCGCGAATCAAAAATTACATAGAAAATTACATACATGGTAAGCGGGCGGCCATTGCTATGCTTCACTCTCGATTAGACGAGGTTACGTCCGTCTTTATCTATCTACTGATATAATGAGTTGTCTCATTTACGTTAGAAACGTATTTCTGTAAATTTAAATGTGCTCATTTTGTTGCCAGGCGTTCGGCCTTGATTGAGTCCACATTGCGTGACGTTCAGCTTAGTTCAGAATTCCTCGTATAGACAGATGTTGCTCGTAATTTTATTGATTTTTTACATTGGTTTAATGAAAAAAAATTTTTTTTTTCATTAGTATATTTTGTTGTTACCTTTGACAACGAAATGGTAAAGCATTTTGAAACACGAAATGCGACAACACGAAAACTTATTTTTAGTTTTCATATCATAACTACACTAATGTCACGCGATTAACACAACTGGCTTGTTTAATTAATATTTAATTGCCTCTCTCATATTAATGAAACGGATTCACACAGTTATCAATATTTTGATAAATACTAAATTAAGTAACATATTACTTAAGTTATTACGTTATTGTATCAGGAATTAAGTAATACCTACTTATTTTTACCTATTCGTATCTTATATTTTCTTTTAAGTATCTATTTTTTGACCGGTGCATCCTTATACTTCAGTATATTTTAAAAGAATAATACAAATTAATAAAAAACAATATGATGTACATTCCACCATCCACAAAACTTAACCTTATTCGTGACAAGCGGTACAACAAACAGCGAAGGCTGCGTCAAACATTGACAATCGCACAGTTGAGTAAAAATAATTAATTACTCAATTATTTAAAAAAAATGTTTTAATAAAACAAAATAAAATAACACTCACCAGGTTAATTAAATCCAATTTTGTGTTTGACTAGATATCTTATAAATAATGAAAGGCACAATCCACACGGCTCGACCAGTTTGAAAGCAACAGGCGACTAAATGAAATGAGCAGTGAAGTCGTTTCGAATAGTTGTAGCACGGTAGTTACTGGACTCGCTACTATGCATAGTTCATCGCGCTCATGACTCATGTTCGAGGTTAACTGGAGTTAAAAAATACAAAACTTACCCGCGTTTCGTACTATACTTCATAAGTTTGATACCCGATGGCAGACGCAGATGTGTATCTTGCCTAATCAATTTAGGACATTTTGGCGATAAAAAACATTAATAGTATAATATCCATAAAGTACAAGATAAAAATAAACTGATAGAATAATTAATGTCGGATTTATACCTACCTACTTACAATCTCAGGACTTAATAACTCACCCTTGTTATTACAAGCAAACGATATCTTAATTGTTCTATAGATATACTATAATTAATAGTTTATTGAGTGAAAAATTACTCATAAGCTTTATTAACGTGTAGCGACCCTTCATTTATTAAACGATCAATTCTTATACATATATTATCTGAGTCTCGGAAACGGCGGCAACGATTTTCATGAAATTTAATATGCAGGGGGTTTCGGGGGCGATAAATCGATCTAGCTAGGAATCATTTTTAGAAAATGTCGTTTTATCCGTGTTTTCAGGTGATGAAAAACTGCTACAATATCATTGACTCTTCCTGACATGTATTGGCGAATAATAATATTATTATTATTGGGAGCAACTAACTGCTTTAACGACACAGAACTACTTCAGTAGATGGTGATGTTAAGCAACACTAAAATACCGAGCAAAGGTCGGTATCCAGATATTTCTTATTGTAAATAAGCAACCCTAGCTTTAGTTACCATGGCATTATATGAATAACATCACTGTTATATCATTCATCTTTCTCACATAATTCCTATATTTATTCTAAATAAATAATTTAAGCATATTTAGAGTCTTGTTTATTTATAAATTATCGCATCCCCGCAAGCACTACTAAAAGCGTTAAAAAATAACTTAAAAAACGAAGTCAGGAAAAAGAAAATAGTGACAAAAAAGAGCGTATATTATTCAAAACCATGCATAAGGTACTGTAAATTTCAATAACGGGCAGAAATATTTCGTTTCTCAATGCTATAAAGGCGTGTAAATTGTATAAAATTGTAAATAAACTATTTTGACTTCTCCAACACTATTTTTACTTTCGTCCTGATGTCTTCCTCAAAGCGTCCTAAGGTTGGGTCTTAGGTGTCCTTAGGATACTCGCAACCCATACTTCTAGAAGAAGGTGAGCCAGTCCTTCTTCTTCACAGTTATTGTCTTCTCGACTGAGCCTTTTCAGAAACAAACAGAGCAAGGTAAATAAACTGCTTAAAAATCCAGATATTCATGCAATGTTTGATTTCAATTTCTGTTTCATATTTTGTTTCAACGATACTGATTTGCGTTTTTTACATTTTGCGAGTTGTGTTTATTTTGCGTTTTGTACATTTTGTGAGTTGTGTTCATTTTGCGTTTTGTACATTTTGCTAGTTGTGTTCATATTGCGTTTTGTACATAATGCTCCGAAGGGACTTGGGGCACATACCTGCCATCAGGTGGCTTGTCTTCTTGTTTGTCTGTTTTTTATCCTATCCTACTATTACTTACTGATTACTATTCCTTTCCTACTGTCCTTATGTTCCGTGTACACGTATTAAGTTGTTAAGTAGTTATCTAAATTTTTAACTAAAACGATACTAAATTGTCTGTTTACACGTATTCATTTACTTAAAATTTGATAACTCCTTAATTACTTAGATAATACGTGTCAACAGGACTTTAGGGCAAAGGATAGTTAATATCATCTCGGTGGTATCTTCTTTGTATAGTAATATATCTATACTAATATATAAAGAGGAAAGATTTGATTTTTTGTTTGCATTGAATAGGCTCCGAAACTACTGAACCGATTTCAAAAATTCTTTCATTGTTGGGAAGCTACACTATCCCCGAGTAATATAGGCTATATTATATTTTCAAAAAAGTTAGGGATCCTTGATAAAGCTCCAATACCCAAGGTGTAAAAAATAAGAAAACCGAAGCACAGCGAGGGCGGTTACTCGTTTTATATAAAGATAAAAAATGTAAGTAGTAGAACGCCCCCCGACCGGATGTACTGATGAGCTAAAGAAGACAGTAGGCATCCACTGGATTCAGAAGGCTCAGGACCGGTCAGTGTGGTGCAAGTTAGGGGAGGCCTATGTCCAGCAGTGGACCTCCAAGGGCTGATGGATGGATGTAAGTAATGTAAATGCCTATATCCTAAAATAATTTGGATGTTTATATGTTTGTGGCTGCGTTTTATGAATCCACTCTTCTGCGTAAATAAAAATAAAAGTTAAAAGTTGTTAGTCCAAAACATTGTACGAGATTGTTTTTATAATACGCCTGATAATAATTATACTTATCAGTTACATTAGGGACAAAAAAAATCTAACAGGCGCTTATGAGAACCAGCGATACACGAAAAATAAAAAACGCCAAGTGCGTGTCAAGCCACGCACAATGAATAGTTCCACAGTTCATAAGCTGTTACTCATTAACTGCTATTTTATATTGAATTAGCCGACAAACGAGCTGACGATCCACCTGATGGTAAGTAAGTGGCTATCATCGCCCATGGACATCAGCGACATCAAACGCATCACTGATGCCTTGCCGTCCAAGTCCAACATGAAAGAGAAAGAAAGAACTGGTTCTCAAGCCCCCAGCTGGAACACAATAAGTCGTTCGGTGGCTGTTTCAAGCAAGAGCAAGTTACCCCAACCGATAGTTTTCGTTTTTAACTGACTTCAAAAAAGGAGGAGGTATTCAATTAGAGTGTATTTTTTATGTTCGTTACCCCAGAACTTTGGACTGAGTGAACAGATTTTGATAATTCTTTTTTCAAATCGAAAGCTGGTGCTTGTCATGTGATCCCACTTAAAAAGCGAGATCTGCAAGGCTATACAGTTTTGTAACTTGACAGCGGAATCCGCGATGAGTTTCAAATTTGAAGTTCGAGTACGAGATCTTGATATGTGATTCTCTAATCATCTGGTACGCACTTGCGAAGTGAAGGGAGTCTCGAACTCTAACTTCAATTTAGAAACCCATCGTGGATTCCGCTGTCAAGTTACAAAACAAAAGTGAACTTGCATCATATTGACATGTCATTATCTAATCATCTAGTGCGCACCTGCGAAGTGAAGTGATCCTAGAACTCGAACGTCAATTTTGAAACTCCGCTCAAGTTACAAAACAGAATAGCCTTCCTGACGGTTATTTTGTGTCAAGAATTATTAATTCGTCATACACACTAATGCCAAGAATTTTTTCACATGTCCAACACCAACCTTTTAGCGACGTTAATCGACCCGGAGAAGTACTTTTAATGATTGTTATCTAAATACTACAACGACCTAATGTTCCATCCGACGCACTAAAGCAGTTGAAACAATTTTGCCACTTTGATAAACGATACACAATATCTAGGTTGTTGTACTGAAACGCAAAAATGTAACTATTGTAACTACTATAGTGTGATCTCTTAGGGGCCATCCATAAATTACGTCACACGTTGGGAGGGGGGGGGGTCGATGTAGTGTGACATTGTGTGATAAGGCGTGGGAGGGGTCTCACTAATGTGACCAGCTGTGACAAGGACGGGGGAGTGATCAAAAAGTCATGAAACTATTGTGACGTATGTGATTACTAGTGTATTTATAGTGTATATATATTATTAGTGTATTATATTGTAGTGTGATGCTGCATTATTTTTTAAAACTACGTGATATGAAATTGCTAGTATCATTACTATACTCCATGCAATTTGCAGCCGAAACAAATGTAAACAAACCATTAAAATGGTTTTCTAGTATTTTCACCAACTGACTTCAATTTGTACACCAAATGCGTTTTATTTAGACAAACTACTCATTAAAACAAAATAGTTATGTTAAAAGTTTCAAATCGCTTCTTGGAAATAAGATTGTCATTGCAAAGTGTTTGAATGATGACAGTGTTATTTAATTTTGTTGGTTCCACATTTACTCGGAATTTATAATTGTTATCGATCAATATGTATTTATTTAAGAATTCACAAATACCTTAATGAGTAGTTTGTCTAAATAAAACTCATAGTGTACAAATTCATGTCAGTTTGTAAAAAACCCTATAAGGCCCTTATCCCACTGGCGGTATGCGAGCGTTATAGACTACTGGCCCACCCACAAAAATCCAGGGTCATATGAACCACCTGGTGACCTATATAGGACGATAGAAGAGCATAAAATAATAAGATTCAGCACTATGCCGTCACTTGTAAGCTGTCCAACTGAGTGCTGGTGAGAATTCAAAAGTGCAAGTTGGGTGAGTAAATTTTGGTCATTTGATTCTGTACGGCATTTTTAACCATCGATAGGGCCATGAAAAATAATAAGAAAGCGCGCAGTGCCGTACAAAAAAGGTGGTCCACAAAGTCGGTAAATGATTTTGAATTCGTGACAATTTCGAGGGTAAATTTGGTCATTTGATACAGTACGGCATCAGTTTCATACTGTTGCAATACAGCTTCTAATCCATTATTCCGCAACGCCGTACAAAAAATCGTGCGACAAGGGGAAGAAATCGAGGGTTGAAACCCCCTCTTTTGCAGTGGTCCGGGGGGTCATTTGATACAACATAAAATTAATTTATTTTGAAAGTATTTTATGCATATGTTACCGGATATCTGTATAATGCTGGTATTCAACACAATTCCTAGGAAATGTGTATAATACCTGGGTCGTTTTGGCAATGTATTAAATTATATGAATATTATCACCATTACATAGTTTGCCTAGGTAATGTATACGTTTCCCAACTACTGTACAGAATACCTGCAGGTCCACCGGCAATGAATAAAGTTAGATTTGGGTATGTATAGTAAACTTGGATGGAGGTTGGAATTAAGAATTTACTTAAAAACACACTCAAAACAAATTATAACCTGCATGAATAGATATTTTTTTATACATTTTAAATTAATGCTTGACCGAAATCACACTTGATGGTAAGGAGAGATGCAGTCTAATGGCTCCTACACTACACTGCTCGCCTACGCAGCTGTGCATGGGCCAGTAGTCTATTAGCGTTTCTTCAACGTCTGCGTAGCGGACAACGTCGCTTTGGCGCGACGTCAAAGTTGAGAGTCTCTAATGGCAACCGTTCGCACTTCGACTTCGCAACGTCAACTTCGCGTCAACGCAACTTTAACGTTGCGTTTATTGACAACAAGTACAATCACGCCATCCCACTCTTTTCTTACCTCAAAGTTATAACAAGCCTCTTTTCTGGTGACACTGAAGCTCTGAGATTAGTGTCTAAATATTGTATGTTGAAAGATAAATACCATTGTATTGTAAATTGTTAAGGCATTCGTAATTTAATTTAGTTTTACATAGCTTCCACTAGATACCTACAAGGTTAGTTCACGGAACACAGACACAAGGGTTAGTTACAGGAATTTTCTAAAAGAAAAAATCTGCCAAGTACGATTCGGCATTGGTACTTTTTAAGTCCAATTTTATCAATGATGATATTATTATGGACATCGGTTTTATTTCGTGTATTTTCTTATATACAGAACCCTTTCTTGACATTAATCTTATATTAGTAAAACTCAATATCAGTGTTTCATGCAAATGCAAAAAAAACCTTTTCTATTGCTGCAAAACCTTTCGCAGTAGGTATCTAAATTATACGAATAATTTACTTTACAATCAATCTTAACTTATTACAAAAAAGCATAATTAAAGTAAAAAAACAAAAAACATGTTCTGAAGTCAGTTAGTCATGACATCAATCCTAATTTTAAAGTTTTATGATAATTAACAAATTGGTGTAATTGTACCTACGATATATTTATTACTCGTTTATATATCATCAACTCCTCAATATTTGCACACATCAAAAGATCGTCTTCTATTTATGTCTTTATACTTTTTTGGTCCTAACAATGGAGTGTTTAATTTTTATATTATGAAATATACATTTTTAAATTTATTTTTAGGTACTTTGTTACTGTAAGTAACCTTCAAACTGATAACATACCATTTTTTCACAATATTTTTTTATACAGAATAAAAGTTATTCGATTAAACTGTCGAAAGACAACCAAAACCAAACCTTTTTCTTTCGATGTCTGTGTCACGGACGTAAAAAAAGAACGGACGTAACCTTGTCTAATCGAGAGTGAAGCTGACAGCTCGCTTACCATGTGTGCGTAATTTTGTAATTTTTGATTCGCGATGGTGTCAATGTCGTAGCCGTATGGTGTCAATGTGTGGGTGTGTGTACTTGTACGAATACAGAGTTGGTATTCCTATGGGTGCTTCACTGAATTTGTTCTTAGGATTTCGTCCGTCTTTTTTTTACGTCCGTGGTCGGTGTTAATTCCTTTCGTTGACGGAATTAATATTTAAATTAAAGTGTCATAATATTTTTTATGACTTGTAAGTCCCAAGGAACGAGCTACAGTTTGGACAGTAGTGATTTGTATTCTTGCAAGAGTCCATGCAGTATGGAACACACACACACGGCCAGCACCTGAAAAGACGTAATATAACGTGATATATCTATATGTAAGAGACATATTATGTAAGAGACTCATATAATTATTATAAAAGACAAAAGTGATTGACTGATGTATCAACACACTGGCCAAATCTATAACTTAAAATTTCGCGCACGTATTCCTCATGACGTAAGCATCCACTAAGGAAGGATTTTTCAAAATTCAACCCCTAAGGGCGTGAAAAGCCCAAGAGGGTGATAATCATAATTTCCGCGTGCAAAGCTGCGGGCAACAGCTAGTATTTATATAAAATTCATTCAACAACAAACATTTAATGAAAGACAGACATTGCGATAGTCATTCGTCTGCTTGCTATTTAAATTTCTTTAAAAACACTATAAACTTACACATTATAAAATACACATGCATCGTCATAAACCTAATTAAATAGATAGATATCAATGTTTATTTATCAGAACTAGTTTGAATTATTTCTTCCGCGAAATTCTGATTACCACGTATACTTATCAGTAATCAGTATGGTAAACAGATAATTTATGATATCACATATTATCAAGGCATTTAAATCTTTTACCAAGAATTGTTTTATTGAGATTCAATCATTGAATCACAATGGACTTTTAGTAGTATAGTCAGGATTTTCTCATGGCAGGGAAAATGCTTTTTACGGGTAAATAATATTACAACTGTCCAAATTAATAAAGTTTATACCTATTATAAAATTGATTTATCACAGTATTGCTGGGAATTAATTATTTGTGCCACTTCAAGATCGCCCTTCCAATGAATGGCTAGCTAAATGCTACGGGAAATTCATGGACGGATGAAATTTTCATAAGCCAACGAAATGATTTGAAAGTAATGGATACCCGGCGTGTTCCACTGCTCTAAAAATGTTTGTATGGGAAAAGTCGAAAATTGAAAATGTGCCTAATACATCGTTCTAGTGGTCTCAAACCATCTTCGCATTATTGCCTTTCAAATGAAACCCGTTTGGGGCACATAGGTTGAATGGTTATAAAGTCTATAGAGGACATCGGTACAAACATTTTTTGTGTTTTATCTCAGAAGACATAATAGTACATCTATGTATACTAATATTATAAAGAGGAAAGATTTGATAGTTAGTTTGCATTAAATAGGCTCCGAAACTAATTATTTCAAAAATTCTTTTACTGTTGGGAAGCTACACTGTATCCGGGTGACATAGGCTTTATTAAACTTTCAAAAAAATTAGGGATCCCTAATAAAACTCCAATAATGTAACCTAAGGTGTAAAAAAATAAGAAAACCGAAGCAAAGTGACGGCGGTTACTCGTAATTTATATAAATAGATTTAAAAGAAAAATAGGTAGATACATCTGTCAGTCAAAGATAATTATCTAACCAGTATACTTACAAACATAAACATAAAAGCAATGCTATAATATGCGTCTTAGTGGTGGGATCGTTGCTCACTCTAGAAACGATGGTGGCATGGCAAGATGGGCATATCATATGCGCGGGCTCCGGTCCGACGGTCATTTTGAATCTGAAATAAACATATGTTATACCTACAAAAAAAAACGAATTTTAGTAGATATTTGTTGCTAACAAGAAACCGTGAAAAGATGGTTGTTACGGGAAGAAAAATATGTTCTGGATTACGTGACGTGAAACATCAATGGATCAGCCAAACTGCTTAAGATATTGAAATGCCGTCATAGCAAAAGTTATACTATGTAATGAGTATTTACAAAAAGTAGGTAGAAATTGAAGGACTGGAGTAGGTAGGTTATGTGGAATTCTTATTGCCCATCATACAACCATATTGGAATTCCGTCATAGCAAAAGTTATTATTTGTTGTAATGAGCTAACACTTAAGGTATATAATAAAATATGTAGTACTTGATCTGGAAGCATAAGGGTTCAGCCAAACAAATAGAGATATTTATTCTTCAGCCTTGGAGGTCCAGAGACGTCCCAACTCAGAGTCACTAACGGTTACTTTTATCGCTCCTTAGAAAAGAATCACCATACAAATTATATGCTTAGGAGCGATTTAAGTAACCCTTAGTGACTGAGTTGGGGCGTTAGACTTAGTCTTTCCCTATTTAGCACTACTCTGATTCTGAGCCTTATAAATCCAGTGGATACCTATCACTTCCAGGTCATAAACCTAATTAAATTTGGCACGGATCTCTCATAATGTGTGAAGGCCTAGAACCTACTCACCTACGATGCCCCAGTGCGAATTGGTGGAGGGGTTAGCAGCTGATCCTAGTCTGACAATAGTAATCCCGCCCCGAGTATTTGCCTCCGACATAGTTTAACGACTTTTATCTTACTATAATAACTGGGACTGGATTATACAAAAAAATTGTCACCTACCTGGGACTTTTGAATTGTACAACCAAAAAATCTTAACTTTTATTCTCTTACGTATATTTATAATACATCTAATCACACTTAGCTCTGCGAGTAGCAACGATCAACTAATACAAAATGCACTGGCATAGATTTATTTGGACATAGTCGGTAATCTCGGAGATTAGTACTTCGAGATATCATTTTTTTATCATTTCCGATATTGTCTACCTTGTGTACCTAAGCTCTTTATCAGCCTAATATGGAAATCAACGAAAGAAACCGCAGAGCGATGAAAAAAGTTGACATAATTTTTGGCAATCTATATTTTAGGCTTTATATTCAAGGACACCATCAAAAACGAAAGCAAAGTATGCATAATAACCTGGCTAAGGTTTATATTGATGGCTCCCGTCCAGGCTATGATGGTCAGGTTTTCGTTAATAGCCTGAAGGGCTGACGATAATGTAGAAGGGCCACCTGATGGTAAGCTATCACCGTCGCTTAGGCACATGAACAACACCAAAAATTGCCAATTCTATCGTTAATTTGACTTTTGTTTTGGCTTAGGCGGGTAGATATGTATTATATGTATATAGCTGACCGGGCGAACGTTGTTCTGTCACATAAATTATATCTATACGGCCAGTAGCGTATGGCCCTGGCCCTGGGCGACACATGAAGAGAGGGCGGCAAGCCACTCGATTTTTAAATAAAAAAATATGTATTAAAATTAATTATTTTATATTTTTTTAATTGTAAATTGTGTTATGAAAAAAAAAACAAGAAAAGTGCATTTTTATTATTAAAAAATATTTTAAATAATATGGGGGCGGCAAAGTTCACTGGGGGGGCGGCAAATTTTCGGTTGGCCCCGGGCGGCGCCGCGGCGGAAGCCCACGCTACGCCACTCTATACGGCATAGTGATACCCTAAATCACCTAGTGGTAGGAAATATACTTTACGACCTATTGTCATATCTACCAAATATACACAAAAAAATCATAAAAATCGGTCGAGCCGTTTCAGAGGAGTTCGAATTTTGTAGCGATTTTTATCCACGATTTTTATACAGACGAGATTATTATATTATCTATACTAATATATAAAGAGGAAAGATTTGGTTTTTTGTTTGCATTGAATAGGCTCCGAAACTACTGATCCGATTTCAAAAATTCTTTCACTGTTGGGAAGCTATACTATCCTCGAGTAACATAGGCTATATTATATTTTCAAAAAAAATAGAGATCCTTAATAAAACTCCAATAATGTAACCCAAGGTGTAAAAAATAAGAAAACCGAAGAAAAGCGAGGGCGGTTACTCGTATTAGATAAATTTAACTTGATCTTAGTATTCTATTGAATAGAACACTTCTTATTTTACATTCTAAATAAAAGGATTACAATAAAAAATAAAAATAAAAACCACTTTTAAAAATTGAGAAGTAGAATTAAAAATATTTTCACTTCTTCCAAAACTAAAAAAATATTTAATTGCGTCTATTTTCAAGTTACTGTAAGTATTTTTTTTTATCTTGATGTAGTTCTTAACGTTGAATTAAATTAAATCGCTTTTCCTGTGAATATTGCGTTGTCTTTCTGATGTCTAATAAAGTTAACACCTGGAACAAGGACCAAAAAAAAAAAGACAGACGCAATCCCAACAACAAATTCAGTGAAGCACCCATAGTAATACCAACTCTCTATTCGTACAAGTGCACACACCCACACATTGACACCATAATGCTTCAATCGCGAATCAAAAATTACGCACACATGGTAAACGAGCGGCCATTGCTATGCTTCACTCTCGATTAGACGAGGTTACGTCCGTCTTTTTTCAGGTCCGTGGCCTGGAAGAATTATATTATCATTTTTTGGAACGAAGTTCCTTGTCACGCGTTGCGAAAGAGGGCTAGACGGAAAAACTTAAGAGGAAAAGTTGTAACGACACTTTTTGCCGTCGTTTATTAATTAAAGCGAGTTACTAGGCGACCAGAAGTGTTCGAGGGTGCGATATCAGTGATACTGTACAATCATAGTATGTGGCTGTCTTATTTACTCTTCGGTATTTAGCATATGCACAACAGGGATATCTATATTACGATCATGCACATTAAGTTATTATTGCTATTTCTCTTTTAATGCCAATTAATATGGGGAAGAGCGACAGGGATAGAATAAATCTATCACTGTCGGTCTGCCAAGACACTTGTGACAGTTACCTCTCACCGTCAGGTAAATAATAGCACAGAAGAAATAATAGTATTTATACATATTATTATAATAGGTAATTCAACAGCGTTTACAACTTAATGCGAAAACTTTAACATTACTTTCCATTCGTCCATAAAATTGGCCGTATTGAGGCGGCTTAGAATACTGACCCCAATTTACGCTGGATGGTGGCGTAAGAGGTGACTAAATCCGGCCCGCTGGTAGTAGGGCCCCTGGGAGCGATTATATTGAAAATATTGATTTTAATTTTTAATTAATACCATTACTACTGTTATTTCTCCATGGAGTTCGCCTGGATAGCTATCACCCTTGAGCATGAATCAGCCGCCAAACAACTCGTCGTGTTCCAGCTGGGGTCTTGAGAGCCAGTTCTTTCTTTCTTTTTATTCTCTCTTTCTTGGCCGGCAACGCATCAGTGATGCCTTTAGTGTTGCTGAAGTTCATGGGAGACGATGGCCACTTACCATCAGGTAGATTGTCGGCTCGTTTGCCAGCTATTTCCATAAAAAATAACTATAGGTACATTTTAAACTTTTGCTACAAACTATTCATTTAGGATTTTAGATGGCACGAACAGACCATGACACACGGACCTGTCAAACTTATATCACCCCTCATTATTTACAAGAAGGTCAATAATAAATTACATAAACAAAAGAACGGTTTATGTTTTATTACTAAATAATTATTCACAAATGCCTTATCAAAGTGATTTATAAAATCGCTCACTTATACTGATAATAAAATAGTTCCACGTAAAGTCTTGTTTGTCCTATCAACGATATCTTTACTTTATTATCATTTTTTGTATAAATTGAAGCAAATACCGGCAAAGTACTCGTCATTCCATGAGCGTAGTTGGGTTCCGTAGTTTTAAATTAATATGTAATAATAAGCCCACAAGGCAGGTTTTTGTGAGCTGTTTGTGAGCAGTAAAACCATGGACCCGAATGCTCTCGGGAAACCCCCTGTATGTTGTCTTCGGAGATCTAGAAACAGGCTCCCACCTCGGTGCTTGTCTAAGCCGGGCCGGCCGGAATGCCGACTGGAGCTAACAACACACAAAAACAAGGACACAGACCGAGGCAAGAAAAAACTTATCATTTTAATTTCGGCCTCACTGAAAATCAAACCCAGGACCTTTTGAATAGCGGTCTAGTATCATGGTAGGTAACCATTACGCCACGTCGTTAATCGAATGTTACTCAATAACTTTGTTAAGTCTGGAATCTCGAATAATTTTATTTCATTTACTCGTGCTTATAATCGAAAAAAAATTGCAGGGGAACTAAATCACCTGAAAGTATGAGGTCTACCTATGAACGTCCGTAGCATCAAAAGTGTCCACTGTCCACTGATGGTTTGTTGGTTTTGTGTAATACGAAACAACAAAATCTGACAATTTAATCAGTCTGCAGCTCTGTTCCTATTAAAAGTAACAAGTAAAACAGATTTAAAATGACATTTTTGATTAACTCTGTAAATAGTTACAAGGAATTTACAAATAAGTAAACAATAATTTTAAACTATGTAGTTTTATATATTTATATAATATACACGTAAATTACAGCCAAGTATTCATAGAAACTTAATATTAAACTATATAAAATAAAAATAAATACTTAAAAGTAAAACTAATAAAATTAAAATAAATGTACATAACTAGGCCCCTGCGGTGCAGTACCTAAGATGCTGGCAGCATTCTCTCACTGTATAGCAATGCTAACACACTGAGCAAGAAAGCTGCCAGCTTTCTTTCTTGGGGTCGCTCGTCTTATCTTTTCATTTTTTACTTATTTCTTTAAAAAGATAGTGAGCGTCGTGACCCCATGGACCA
This sequence comes from Thymelicus acteon, assembly GCA_951805285.1. Taxonomy (NCBI): domain Eukaryota; kingdom Metazoa; phylum Arthropoda; class Insecta; order Lepidoptera; family Hesperiidae; genus Thymelicus; species Thymelicus acteon. The sequence goes on along the minus strand of OX638219.1, from coordinate 6,574,238 downwards.
AATGTTTCAGCACCGAATGCTTTGACATACCGTCAGGTCTCTTGCCATCATTTTAAACCATTAATTAATCAATAAACCAAATATACTTACTTGGAAATACACTTTAACTGAACAGCAGAGCCGAGCCGAAACAAAAGGCCGACAAAACCATAATCATCAATTTAATAATTTATGTTCGCTTTATTGTAGAAAAAAATACGCGCATATATTATGTGACATTATAATAATTAATGACAATATATTAAATATTTCGACTTTAAGGCTTAGGTACGCTTTCCAAAAATGTTATAAAATTTTGTGACGGTATCACAGAAGACATAATACATATATTACATAAATGTAAACAAACTGCTATAGCTATTAGAACGTATCCAAAGTAAAGATACAAGAATAAACACAAAGGAAGAGGAAGTATTTCCGACTATACAGGGTTGTAACATATTACAGGTATATTTAAAAATTATAAAACGAAGCTTATACAATTCTAGTACCGAGGTATTATTATTATTATTATTTTATGGAAGTAGCCGGCAAACGAGCTGACGATCCACCTGATGGTAAGTGGCTATCGTCGTCCATGGACATCAGCAGCACCAAAGGCATCGCTGATGCGTTACCGGCCAAGAAAGAGGGAAGAAAAAAAAAGAAAGAAATTAATGGATATTAACATCATAACTAGGCTTAAGTCCCCTATCAAAAGAAAAGAGTTAAGACCAAAATCCATCACTGAATTTTTCTAGTCTAGGCCAATAAAAATACCTAAATAAGAGTACATACCTATATTCATACATAATACATTGCATTATACGCCTCGAATGGCGCATGCGTGTGGGTGGGTGTGCTTTACTCTCAATTTTTAAAATACACTTGAATATTAAAGTTCGATTAAGTACGAAATTATATTTAGAACATAAAAATCCCAAAAATTTTCGAAAATGATGGTAAACTCGACGTTTGCGTTTTAATAAACAAAAATATTTATTACGCTTTAATCGCATTTTGGCACAACGGCACTTTTTATACATATAGGTAATCTTTAAAAGTAAAATGTAATTATATCTTCAAATATACAGAATATGCATGTAAATTAATAAGAACTACTTTCCTCTTCAAGGCCACATGTTACTGAATAACTAAGACAAGGATAAATAGCATATAAAAGTAGTTAGTTTTTCTTATGCCTATTTATGTTTACTTTATGAGCTTACTTTTTTGCGCTCAAGTTTTAAATATAGCTATATAAAAATATAAATTAATTAGGAAAGAGTAAATAATGGCAATTTTTTCTAACTTATTTATGTAAATACATAATATATCAATGTTCAATAATCATATGTTCAAAATCGACATCAAAATTTAGACTGTGTTCTACAATGATTTTAAAATGTACTTTACACAATAAAGTATTTAAAATTCCTTACTATTATTACTTAATATTATTACGATATACAAAAATATTATGATTTCAGTGTCTAATGCTTATATGTATTAATTTAGTATTTATTTATTTAGTGGATAATAGTTCATTAGGTACGTGATTCATAGCGTACGCGATTATACATTATTTATTTATAACAATGTGTATAATCAGTACTTCTCATGTTATTCCTAACCCTTATAGGATCCAATATAGGCATTACAGTTCGCGCAGTAGTGATCGGCATTTTTGCAGATATCCATGCAGTACGGAAGACACACGAAAGGCCAGCAACTGGAATATAAAAAACTGGGTAAATGCGTGCCACGCCACGCGCAATGTAGGTTTCCGAAGTAGTAAGTTTATCGACTATTACTCATTATCTACTTATGTTAACATAGTGTTCCTCGTAAATTCATCATATTTTTGAGAATTTTTTCACTTGTCCAACTCCAGTCATTTAGCTGCCAGAGAAGTGTCCCCCACATTTGACTCTAACCAAAATTAGTACTTTAAAGCCAAATATTTCGTAATCAGACCCTAATTCCAAAAATGGTCTTTAAAGACCCACTACAGTGTACCTACGTAATGAATAAAAAGTTCACCCTCACGTTACCTCTATGGGAGGTACCCTGAAAAACATTTTATTCTACGATTATGGAGTTTTAATATATCCATGCCAAATTACAGCTTTCTAGCCTTCTTTCTTTTCTAGCACTAAAGGTCTCGGCGCTTTGCTTCGGACAGAAAGATGGACGGACAGACGGTCGGACAGACGGACATGACGAAACTATAAGGGTTGCGATTTTACTTCAGAACCCTAAAAAGATTAAATAAATAATTATAATATATATTTTCATACCTAGAAAACATAATAATTATATTATAGGTACACCAAATACATTGACCATATCCAAACTTCTAGATGTCCAAAATATTTAATAATTTTAACGCAGTTTATAACCGACGTTATGGCGGGAAAGATTAACAAAAACAAATATATGTCCGATTGTGATAATAGATGGCGTTACTGGTGCCGGTCCTTATTTACGACCGTTGTATACTACAATTTTCATGGTGCAAATGCCGCAAATATTAAAATAAGTGACACTTACAGAACACACAGGAGAAGAGCACAGAGATGTGTCCGCGTGGACGGTTTGTGCTCCACTCTTGTGACCATCTGCTGATTGCAGGACGGGCACACGAACACAGTAGGATTTGGTGGCATCTGATTCGTGACTACAACAGCTGACACTCCAGGTTGTCGGCCTGTCATGACTCCGGGCCCATGGATCACAGTCGTGGTTCCTTGATAGATGACTGTGGTCGGGGCCGTTTGCATTACTGTGGGGCCATAAGAGGGTTGTGGAGGCGTGTATGGTGGAGGATCAGCTGGCGGGTATGTGTGTGTCTGACCAGAGTTCTTCACTGAAAATGTTGAAGTATACAGCATTAAGTTTTATTTCTCAACAGATGTGAATAAACATGAACGATTTCTTTCTTTCCATTGATTAAATAGCATTTGTTGAGAGATTTTTCACTTTAAACTTGTCCTTTGCCATTTCCAATCAGATCATTTTGATATACCTAATGTCACAAAGATTATCAAATAATATCATAGATATTCTCTTCCTTTTACATAAGTCTTGATGGGCCAATAATTAATGATGAGCCAAAAATTTCTAAAGCCTATTTTAAAGTCTAGAGGCGCTACTTGTGATAAGCGTCATTTTTCAAAAAAAAATTTTTAAAAGACTGTCCTATCCTGGCCTCATCTTCCCTTTTTGATATCATTTTTTAATCTCTTTATAAACTATTTGTAAGTTTACTGACCCTCGTACTGTGTAGATTCCAATAATCATCCGTCTACTAATCCAAGTATCCCGAGCTGTACAATCTGTACACATCGAAATCCTATACGTTATAGATACTTAAATGTTTGTTCTCGGGTGACTATTGTAGATATCAGCTGATAAGCACCTCAATATCATCCGCAAAACAATTAATTTTAGTGAATCAGCAATTGAGTAACTTTTTGTTGTTTGTTAATTTAGTTTGTCAGCCAAGGTATTATCATTTTATTTCTGCATTTGTTTCTAAAGTAATAGTCAAGTAAATTAATGTCACTAAAGTAATGTCATTTCAGTCATGCTTGTCTTTTCTTTCTTCTCCGGCAAAGCATAAGTCTAAGGTGCTACTGAAGTCCATGGAGGACGTCATGGATCGTGGTGGTAAATGCTCACACTTACCATCAGGGGACTCGTATTCTAGTTTAGCGACTAATTACATTAAAAATACGTGAAAAGTCTTACACAATTCAATACATGGAACAAATTATTATTTATTTCTTTTTCTTCTCTCTTTCTTAGCCGGCAACGCATCGGTGATGCCTTTGTTGTCGCTAATGACTATGAGCGACGATGGCTGCTTACCTTAAGGTGGATCGTCAGCTCTTTTGTCAGCTATTTCCATAAAAAATAGATCACATAAATGGGTAACATAATGCGAAAACTACTTACTTTCCATTGCAGACAATGTAAATTGGGTAGGTACTTGAAATTTTTAATAATATTCAAGAATTCTGAAGAGCAATATTCACACAACTTTCTTGAATTTATTTCACACTATGACTGAAGTTTTTATCTATACTATCACACACGTTAACCAACTATCGGTAGATAAACTATGAGATAAATAAAAATAAGCTTATATCCGGACTTTGCTTGAATCGTAAAAAAATTAACGGTTCACACCATACACTATGTACTAAGTTGTTCAAAGTTTAATAAAATATTTTTTTTTTTTTCACTGAATTGAAGTCTGTATGGTAATGTATTTTCTGTGTTATTAGCCTCCAAAATGAGCAGAAGAGCCTGTTGGTAAGTGGTCACTGTCACCTATAGCCATCGATAACACCAAAGGCAATATTAATGTGACGCCAGTCAAATAAAATTAGTTAAAATAGTTTCACATGTGCAGATCATTTTCAGATGTAGAAAATTGTGCAAACAAAGATAATATCCGCCTGCGGCCTGTGTACCACGCAATAATACCTACATTAAAGTGTCTCAAAAGGTCATCTACGTGTTGCACCTTTGTCTCCCCATAAGCCTTCCAAAATATCAGGTACGCTAAAAATCTTGAATCTGATATTCTTTGAATTAAGATACATAGTAATAATAATAAACGCTACACACACATAGCTCCAAACTAGGATTCCTTATATCGTGGGTACCATGGGCAACACACAAAGACAAGGACACACACACCCAGACCGAGAACAGAAAACCTTATCATTCAAAATGCGGCCTCACTGAGTATCGAACCCAAGACCAATTTTTTGAATGGCGGTCCAGTATCATGGTAGGTAACCACTGCGCTATATTAATCGAATGTTACTCATTAACTCAGCTAAGTCTAGAATCTCGAATAATTTTATTTCATTTATTCGTGCTTATAATCGAAAAAACATTGCAGGGGAAACAAATCACCTGAAAGTATGAGGTCACTACCTATGAACATCCGTAGCATTAAAAGTATCCACGGTCTCCGTGTGTGTCCACTGCTGATTTGTTGATTTTGTGTAATACGAAACAACAAAATCTGTCAATTTAATCAGAGTCTGCAGTTCTTTACTAAACATTGAAGTGGGAAAAAATTGTGTTACGTACAACCTGCACTTAACGCCCTTTTTTGTAACCACAGAGTATGAAGTTGCTACGAAAAATACGCTTTGCAATATTGGGACAGCTTAATATACTGACCCCGACCCCATTCTGCCACACATGGGTGTCGTAAGAGGCAACAGTAGCTGCTCTGATTAGTAGTAAGGTTTCACATGAGTCGACGACGATTCGCCGTTCTTTCTTTCCCTCTCTTTTTTCTTGACTGGCAACGTAGGTGATGCCTATGATGTAAGCAATGCAAAAGCAGAACAAGAACAGAACTAACTACCAAAACCATTGAAAGGCCTATACTATACGTCGTAGACTTAATGTAGAACATATCTGTGAAGAAGATCGTTCGCCATAACGTCGTCCGTTGTTGGATAGGACGCATCACTAGCATCACTTCCTCTTCCTTTCTTTTTCTTTCTTTCTTTTTCTTTTCTCTTTGTTGGCCGGCAACGCATCAGTGATGCTTTTGGTATTGCTGATATCCATGAGCGAGGATAGCCACTTACCATCAGGTGGAACGTCAGCTCATTAGTCGGCTACTGCCATAAAAATAATTAAGCTTCAACTTAAGGATGAAGTTCTTTTGCCGTTGTTTTCGAATAATAGGATTAAACAGAAATTGAAATAAGAACATACTCTTTAATTAAAAGTAACAAGTAAAACAGATTTAAAATAACTTTTCTGCATAGTTACAAGGAATTTACAAATCTATATATATAAAAGAAAGTCGTGTTTGTTACACTATTTATAACTCAAGAACGGCTGAACCGATTTGGCTGAAAATTGGTGGAGAGTTAGCTTAGAATCAGGAGACGAACATAGGATACTTTTTATCCCGGAAAATAGACCTTTTCCTGTGGGATAAGGTAAATTTTTGTTATATGTAGTTGATAGATTATTTATTTATACAGATATCAAATAAAGCTCGGGGATGGATATAGGATACTTTTTATCCCGGAAAATAGACCTGTTCCTGCGGGATAAGGTAAAATTTTGTTATGTGTAGTTGATAGATAGCTATTATCGGGAACGGGAGCGGGAGCGGGAGCGGGAGAGGGAGAGGGAGAGGGAGAGGGAGAGGGAGAGGGAGGAGCACACAGAAACTGTAACGGCTAAGAACGGCTGTACCGATTTTACATTCTTAGGCGATACGAAGTTCGCCGGGTCAGCTAGTTCTGGTACGAAATCCATTACCCGTCTAGCCTACGTCTAATCAAGAGCAAGTCACTCCGCTCTTTACCCGTGGGCCAGTTCCCACGGATTCCCGCCTCCTACGCATGCTCTTAGTCATAGCGATGTTTGTCATCTGCTACTCTAATTGATCTAAGAGATCTAGTCGTAAATTAAATCGTGGTTCATCAATGCGCTGTGTGAATTCGTGATGTGAGTGAATCAGATGGACTTGGCGAAAACGATTGTGCAAAGTCCAATGTGGATTTATAAGATTCTTTGGTTAGATAACAGCAATTTTATAAACTTAGAGGCTAACTTAGGGAAGAGTCATATAAATGAATATCAGCAATATGCAGTTTTTGAACGGATATTGGATTGAAACAAAATAATTGAAGGCAAAATGAAATACCCTACCATATTTAGAAAAGTATATCCTGATATAACCAGCATATTCTCTAATTTAGTGAGTCCGTCATAGTCAGGCTGGTTGTGAAGGACGCTTTCGACATGTGATGGAGTCTGCAATCAATTTCAAGTAGGACGTAGTTTGCAGTTTAAAGGTTTCTTTAAGTCCAACGGTAGCGACGGTAATCATTATTATAATGATCACGTGGTCTATTTTGTGTGGTTGGGTGGTTGGTGTGGTTTGCTTCATTTACTTGAATATTGAAATAATAAACACAGGTATATTATAAGTTTAGACGATTGTACAACAACTTTGTACATGAGCCGTTGCTAAAGTAAATGCTGATACATCTTTCACACCAAAAACAATAAGTTCTATGACACTGGAAAGTAAAAAAATCAGTATAGGTAGTTTTATTGGGTGGAGAAGGTTTCAGTGGTTTATATTATGTTTGTTGTTATAGCAAGTAAGCGGAAATCCCTCAAAAACTTCAGCACAACAATTAAATTGAGCTGCAGTTTGGGTTGATTGTCGTGCGAACGGCGGAACGGGTTAAGAGGTGTTAATTGTGCGAGATTGAATGTTTTCTCAGGGCAGAATCTCAATTGAACGCAATTGTTTGTCTGGATATTTTTAAAGAAACTTAGAACCAATTGTTGTAGAATTTTGCAGTTCAAGTGAAAAATTTTGTGTTTTGACTTATCTACATAACCCTATGGTACTATTAAGTTCAAACCTATAATAAGTACGTAAGTGTGACCACAGCGGTGCAAATCTTGTTTCTTATCCGAACATCCATTGTAGTGGAAACGCACCCTTAACACAATGGAAACTTAAAATCAGTTATTCAGATGTCTTTTTTATTATGTTAATGTTAACAATTAATTTTATAATGTTAACAAATAATAAATATATAATAATTTTAAACTATTAATTAACCAGTAAACAAATATACGACGGTACTTGGAAATACACTTTAACTGACCAGCAGAGCCGAGCCGAAACAAAAGGCCGACAAAAGTACAGTCATCAATCAATTATTATTTTATGTTCGCTTTATTGTAGGAAAAAATACGCGTATTTAATGACAATATATTAAATATTACGACTTTTATGCATTTACGCTTTCTAAATATGTTATAAAATTTTGTGACTGTACTAAACTAACTTCTTTAGCTATAAAACGTATCTAAAGTAAAGATACAAAAAAAAAACACAAAGGAAAAGGAAGTATTTCCAACTATACAGAATATAACGTATATGTTTTAAAATTATAAAAGGAAGCGTATAAAATTGGATATCAACATCATAACCGAAATCAGTTACTGAATTTTGCAAATCTTTCCAGCACTTATCAAGGCCTATAAAAATACCTAAAAAATATTACATACACAATAGTACTTACATACATCGAGAATTTTGGGGAATTTTATGTTCTAAATATATTTCGTATTTAGTCGAACTTTATTATTCATGTGTATTTTAAAAATTGAGAGTAGAGCACACCCCCACAAGTTTGCGCTTTTTGAGGCGTGCAGTACAATTTTATTTATAACATTATTCTATTATTTATGAAATACGAAATATATTTAGAATATAAAACTCCTTAAAATTCTCGAAAATGATGGTAAGCTCGACGTTTGCATTGCTCATTATTAAAACAAATAGCGGTATGTTTTAGATTGGCACCATAGTATTTTTTTTAATATATTATTTATTACGCTAAAATAGTATTTTGGCACAACGGCACTTTTTATACCTACATTTATATAAACCTTTAAAAGTAAAAACATTAAATATAGAATATGCGTGTAAATTAATAAAAACTACTCACACTATCTCTTCAAGGCCACATGTTACTGAATAACTAACGCCCCAACTCAGAGTCACTAACGGTTACTTAAATCGCTCCTTAGTAAAGAATCACCATACAAATTCTTTACAAAAAAAGACAAAGATAAACAGACATAGACAAAGATAAATAGCATATTATTATAAGTAGCTATAATAATAGTTTTTTGTATGTCTATTTATGCTTACTTCAGGAGCTTACTTTAATGCGATCAAGTTTTAATACAGCAATATAAAAATATAAATTAATTAATAATAAAGAGTAAATAATAGCAAATAAATTGAACTTTACAATATACCTGTTTGTTCAAATATTTATTACCACATTTTCTAATAGTGAAATCAACATTTAGACTGTATTCTACAATGATTTTAAAATATACTTTACACAATAAAGTATTTCAAAATTCCTCTTCAAAAAAAATTATTACAATTTATACCGAAAAATATATTGATATCTGTGTTAATAAATATTTATTTATTAATTTTAATAGAATATACTTCATTGCGTGATTCACAGCGTAACTATACGATTATACACTATAATTTATTTATATGTATAATCAGCAATTCTCATATTATTCCTAACCCCTATAGGATCCGATATAGGCATTACAGTTCGCGCAGTAGTGATCGGCATTGTTGCAGGTATCCATGCAGTATGGAAGACACACTAAAGGCCAGCAACTGGAATATAAAAGAGGTTAATTATAAAATTATAATATACATTGTCATACCTAGAATACGTAATCATTTAAACACATTCACTTTACTTCACTATATCCAAACTTCTAGACGTTAAAAATTGTTTAAAACCGACGATAAAACAGCAATTTCAATGTGTTCCAAATCAAAAATGCCTGGTTTACGTTTCATAAAAATACCAATTTACCGTTTTATAATTTCGATTGGTCCTACGTATAAGTATAATAAGGGCCAGACCAAAAATTTGGCCATTTTAACTTTTTTATTGTAAACGCATCTTAACGATGTTATTAATCAGGTAAGCTTTTAAAAAAAAGTGCGTGTACTTTTGTACGCGCGTGAGAAGGTATACCTACTTCTTTGGCATCATTAAATAAATATTTAACTATAGTATTAATTATATTATATAATAATAATTTAATTTATATAGGATAGTTAGGATTTCCCCCTGGATCGAACAATTTGATGATGTTTAATGATCATGATGATAATGGTAATATCATGCTAAATTTAGTTGAGGCCGAAATTTTGTTAATTTGATATTAGGACGTGAATATTATAGTGCCAAGAGTAACGATTGCTATAGAATCATAAGGAGTTATTTTCTATTTACGCGTATCAAAGCCTAGGTGACAAATTGGCCTTTTTAGGATGTTTTTGGAAAAAAATAAATGTAACAAAAACTAATGTATGAGGGCCAACGTACTGTACGTTAAAACATTAAAAAGAAAAAAAAGATAGTACAAATAAAACACTATGGTATAAACACGGATCTTAAATGGTCCGTGGGTATAAATAAGGAGCATATGATAGTTGTCTTAGTAAACAAGCAAAGTTTCATACACTTCGGTTTTACCAATATACCAAAGTTAAACTTTCGGAGCCTCTCCTGTAAAGTTGTGATTTTGCATTTTGGCCCTCAGGACCCATCGTTTTAACGATTTTGTCAGGAATGTTTTAAAATGTTTTTTTAATCGCGATTTTTATCATATTATAAAAATAGTTCCCTTATTTGCCGATAGAGACGCCTTAAACGCTATTTATCATGGCATGGCGGGAAAAAATAATAATTACAAATTATGTCCTACTGTAATAATAGATGGCATTACTGGTGCCAGTCCTAATTTACAACCTTTGTACACTACAATTTTCACGGGGAAATGCTACAAATATTAAATTATAACTAAAATATAAAAAGAACAGCTGTCATGGGACGGCTGAAAGATGTGAAACATGGAAATATGTCGCCACGATCGCCAAGTCTAAAATCAGGTTTACCCCTCGCGTAAAGATGTTTCACATCAATAAATAAACGACACTTACCCTACAACACATAGGAGAAGAGCAAAGAGATGTGTCCGCGTGGACGGTTTGTGCTCCACTCTTGTGACAATCTGCTGATTGCAGGACGGGCACATGTACACAGTAGGATTTGGTGACATCTGATTCGTGACTAAAACAGCTGATACTCCAGGTTGTCGGACGGTCATGATTCCGGGTCCATGGATCACAGTCGTGGTTCCTGGATGGATGACTGTGGTTGGGGCCGGTTGCCCCACTGTAGGGCCATACGAAGATTGTGGAGGCGTGTATGGTGGAGGATCAGCTGGCGGGTATGTGTGTGTCTGACCAGAGTTCTTCACTGAAAATGTTGAATTATACATGGTTACTAGCTGCCCGGACAGACTTCGTTCTGTCAAAAGTTTTTATTTATTTTTATGGTTAAATATAGTTAGTACAAAGTGAGTTTTTTTTTTTCAAAATCAACGGGTTCGATTCCTGGCCTGAATTTTTTTTATGGAAATAGCCGGCAAAGGAGCTGCCGATCCACCTGATGGTAAGTGGCTATCGTCGCCCATGGACATCAGCAACACCAAAGACATCACTGATGCGTTGCCGGCCACGAAAGAAAGAAGAAAAAGAAAGAAAGAAAGAACTGGCTCTTAAGCCCCCAGCCAGAACACGACGAGTCGTTTAGCGGCTGACTCATGCTTTAGGGTGGTAGCTATCCAGGCGAACCCCATGGAGAAATAATATTAGTAATAATGGTATTATTTAACAATTAAAATCAATATTACCAAGGGGTTATTTCCCTCCGAGGGCCCTATCACCAGCGGGCCGGATTTAGTCGCCTCTTACGACACCCATCCGGCGTAGGATTGGGGTTGGTATTCTTAGCCACCCCAATATAGCGTAAATTTATTTCTTGTATGTCATTACTTCTCAGAATGAATCGAATGGTGTAATAATACAGGATGTGTATTATTTTTTCAAAATCAACGGGTTCGATTCCTATTTAGGAATATTGATTTTTCAAAAATGTAATGATGCAGATTTAGTTTTCATCAAAATCGGCCCGAGACTCCTTACAGCATTTTTCGCTATTCCTCATAGTTTCAGATTTGGCCATCCACGCACACTTGAAAAAGCGGCCAAGTGCGAGTCGGACTCGCCCATGAAGGGTTCCGTAGCAGCAAGTAACATAATATAAAACTTCTTGTAGTTCGTTGTAACTTTGATCAATGTTTTTTGCGGTTTACGATTTATGACGTATTAAAAAAAAACTACTAACTAGATCTCATTCAAACCAATTTTCGTTGGAAGTTTGCATGGTAATGTACATCATATATTTTTTTTAGTTTTATCATTCCCTTATTTTAGAAGTTACAGGGGGGGGGACACACATTTTACCACTTTGGAAGTGTCTCTCGCGCGTACTATTCAGTTTAGAAAAAAATGATATTAGAAACCTCAATATCATTTTTGAAGACCTATCCATAGATACCCCACACGTATGGGTTTGATGAAAAAAACATTTTTGAGTTTCAGTTCTAAGTATGGGGAACCCCCAAAATTTATTGTTTTTTTCTATTTTTGTGTGAAAATCTTAATGCGGTTCACAGAATACATCTACTTACCAAGTTTCAACAATATAGCTCTTATAGTTTCGGAAAAAAGTGGCTGTGACATACGGACGGACAGACAGACAGACAGACAGACAGACAGACATGACGAATCCATAAGGGTTCCGTTTTTTGCCATTCGGCTACGGAACCCTAAAAATTCAGCCTGTATAGCGATAAGACGCTTTTGTTTGATTATTTTTCAATTCGTTATCTAGCTTTGGTGTAGAAACATTGATTGATTTATTTTTGGTGTACTTATACATTACAGATTACTGGATAATTATATTATTGATGATATTGGGCTATTTCAATTATTATTTTTCTTTGTGATCTTTTCGTACTAATTAGAATTCATGTAGTTTCATGATAACCTATGTTCATACAAGGGTTGCCTTTGGGACTATATCCTACAGTCCAAGCCAACCTTCAGCACCTACCTACCAGTGGTGCACCTGAAGAACAAGAAAATGGCTCTAAGTGGAGACGAGACAGAACTCTATGTTTTCTACTAGATCGGCTTTAATCTAAACTAAGATCCGATATTGTAAAATTGTGCAATAATTCTACGTAACTTCAAAATTTGTCAGCAGCAGGGTGGTTTTGCAGGCTTCCGATTTTTAAGCTCAAAAAACAGTCCAATACTCGACTAATTTACCAAAAAGTCAATGCTACGTCAGCTAAGATATCATTTAATTTTTGCACCTGTTTCTAAATCATAGGTATCTTTTCTTTCTTGTTTCTCTTTTCTTTCTTGTCCGGCAACCTGTAGATCTAAGGTGTTACTGATGACGACTGGGTAGTAAGTGCTCACACAAAATATGTAAAAAAAATCTTATATAATTCAACACATGGAACAAACTTTTTTCTTCTCTCTTTCTTGGCCGGCAATTTGCGTCTGCTTACCATCAGGTAGATCGTCAGCTCTTTTGTCGGCTATTTCCATAAAAATAGATCACATAAGTGAATAACATAATGTGAAAACAACTTACTTTCCATTGCAGACAATGTAAATTATGTAGGTACTTGAAATTTTTAAAGATAATTCACTAAAGAGCAATATTTACACCACTTCTTTGAATTTATTTCACACTATGACTGAACTTTTTTATCTATATCCACACACGTAAACGAACTATCGATAGATAAAATATGAGATAAATAAAAATAAGCTTATATCCAGGCTTTGCTTGAATCGTAAAAGATTTAACGGTTCACACCATACACTATCTATAGTTCAAATGAAAAATGAATTTTTGACTGAATTGAAGTCTAACTGTATGGTAATGATTTTTCTGTGTTATTCGCCTCAAAATGAGCAGAAGAGCCTGTTGGTAAGTGGTCACTGTCACCTATGGCCATCGATAACACCAAAGGTAATATTGACGCGATGCCAGTCAAGAAAGAATTCAGAAATCAGAACCCTCATTTTGGTTTCGCCACAGTGTGTGTACCGGACACACAAACAACAGGTTACATTGCTATAGAAAGTAGATAATATACAAAATTGTGTTATCTAAGTGATAATTCGTCACAGATAGGAGAAATATTTTTTGACGAAGAGTATGTGATTCATACATATGTATCAAATATTAATATCAAATATCAATAAATAGAAAAGAATTAATATTCAAAACGCGTCAGTTGTTAATATCCTGAAGCATGTCGTTTAGGTACTTTTTTAACTGGCTGTATTTAGCCAGTTTACCATTGACCATTTTACTTTTTCACAGTCATAATTCAAATGCATACAAGTTAATATCAAAAACCACTTTTGCGGTCACTTCTTTATTTAATAAATAGATACATTTCATTATTATTATCCATTTAATCATCTGTATGGCCAGTATAACTTAACACGTTGCTGATTAACTAGGCTTCTTAAAGAATTATTAATAGTTCCTTATCCATAAGTGCCAATATACGTAGTACAGATTGGACAGAAATGATGAACTCTTTTGCAGGAAGACATGATGTAGGGAATCAAAACACAAGGCCAGAACCTGAAATCAAATACAAGTATAACATAAACGTTAAACAAATTATATTCGTTAGGTTAGAAAAATAGCTTAGGTACAACACGATTTCACTCACACTGATTTAATTCATGACGCATTGCAAAATTCGTGATGTGTGCTTAAAAAGTACGGCGTTTGGAAATTCGCGTAGTGTTTATTAATTGTAACTTCGGGGCAATTCAACCTAGTGATTATGTATTCTGTGGTAGCATTAACAATATCTAAGAATCGTTCTGATCTCTAGTAATTGATGCAACCGTGTCACGATTCCCATCTTTGATCCGAAACCTGAATAATCTGAATAAATCTTGAACGTGGAAGTAATCTAACTAAACCTTAACCATCCAGCCATCCTTCTGAGATTCCGGTCCAAATCCATCTCCAGATATTGACTAGACTGTTGGAGCATTTTGGGTGGTGGATACTCATTCATAATAATTATGGGATTTCGTTCATAACTTGATATCACATGGATCTCTCTTGTAGGCATATTGTATGTTACATAGGAATGTAAGGATACTAAATAAAATATTTTTAACAAAATGATTAAAACGTTATTTTGCGTACATACTTTGGCTATCGCGTGTACATGGGTGTATAAACTATGTAGGGTGAATCTGTGAACCTTAGTGGTTGGAAGTTGATCTTCATAGGTAACCGTCCCTTCTTCCTCTGTTGGAACACTACGCAGTGAAACTTAACATAACTTTTATACTATGACGTAGCTATCGTCATTCATGGGCTCAGTCTATTCTATTCGCAATTAAATTACAGGACCTACAATAGCATGTGATAATTTAAATAAGTAAAAATATATGCTCACCCAATACCACAAAGCAATAAAGCTATCAAGTGTTGTTTTATCGTTATCGACGTTTCTACTTTAGTAACAACCATATTACTACAAGACGGACAAACGTATGGTGTGGCTGTCGGTCCCATCGTCTTTGGGATTACAAAACTACTTATAGCTGCAGCAGTTGGTTGGGTCTGTATGTATGTGT
The DNA here is from genome assembly GCA_951805285.1 of Thymelicus acteon. Classification (NCBI taxonomy): domain Eukaryota; kingdom Metazoa; phylum Arthropoda; class Insecta; order Lepidoptera; family Hesperiidae; genus Thymelicus; species Thymelicus acteon. The sequence goes on along the minus strand of OX638219.1, from coordinate 6,559,081 downwards.
TTTGAAGCGTCGCGGACCTCGTGGTAGGTCCATGGATATTGAGAGCCGGCTGGATCGAAATCACAGCAGCTGTGTTAGAAGACTCTGAAGGACTATAGGGCGGGGGTTGATCTGGTAGGCGTGATGAGTTTAGGCCTGTCACTGGAAAAACATCAATATTTGTAGACAAAAAATATTACTAATGTCTAGCTAATATCATATGTATTTAGTATAATATGTTGTACTTCTGATTTTATTCCTTGTTTTGTTCATATTCTAAGTGTTTCAAATGAAGACGTAAGGATTTTAAATTATATTATTTCGTCTTCAGATATTATTCAGCAATCCTAAATATGAGATGGTATGGCGAAGAAGAAAAGTAATGCTAAATTATTCTATAATCTGAGGCTAAGAACATGATACTTTGATTGGTCCAACTAAGTCTACTATGTAAACCTACCACAGCAAATACGAACTAAAACACCAAATACGATTCTGAGTCAGTAGGTACTAAATGCCGTCTTGCATTTTTAAACACTCCAAAAGTTGTTCCCAAAATCAAAGAAAAGAAGATGAGAGATATCTTTTCACATGTAACTGTTCATTATTTTATTACCTATTTATTTATAATAATATTTTTGCGGTCTCAGATTAAAGAATTTTAATTTGAGGGTCCAATGAGACCAATAATTCAACATGGCAACGTTGATCTCACTCAGTTCGTAAGAGATAGAGAGAGATAGATGGCGCTATTTTTACGTGTTTAAAGAACAATTGCGTGAAATCTTTCAACAGTCCTATCCATTTATTTCCTTAAAATGTAAACTGGTCTTTTCATTGCCATCAATTGGAAACTTCCGTGCCAAACACGGACCTAAAAAAAAGACGGACGTAATCCCAAGAACAAATTCAGTGAAGCACCCATCATAGTAATACCAACTCTCTACTCGTACAAGTACACACACCCACACATTGACACCAGACTGCGTCAATCGCGAATCAAAAATTACGCACACATGGTAAGCGGGCGGTCATTGCTATGCTTCACTCTCGATTAGACGAGGTTACGTCCGTCTTTTTCCAGGTCATCATGACAGCAAATATCAATGTCAGTGTCACTTAACATGTAAACATTCGAGTAGATTACAAAACATAATTATGCAAAAAAATATTGGTTGTAGATTACTTACTTTCCATTTTAATAAATTGTAATCACTATATTTTGCACTACTTCATTTAATTAAATTCGTTCTTAGAATACAGTTGATATTCTTTTCTTCATTATAAGCATGGCCAAAGTGATTGGTAAGATAAAATAAAGATAAGAAGGCATTAATTTCAGTACTTCAGTACTGCTTGCTTTGATAATGTTATAATAGAATATTTTTATTATGAATCTGATAGTTTTAATGACAAATTCTTTGTACTTGTTAGCAAGAACAAAGCATTGCTATTTGTGCCTGAAAGCAATGAGTAGGCTTACATATATTGTGTAAAAGCCAACTTCTTTAAAAAAAAATTGTCACCCTCTTTTACCTTGGACGTCTTCGTGAATCCCGGATCCTTTCACCATTTAGTTTACAAAAGGTATCCATCCTAGTGTATATGCCTACCTGTATATGACCCACTACAGCGAAGGGGCGGCTCCGTGTACCTAATTAACAATTACATTAAACAATTATAATATATAGATGATAGGGAGATAAGAAGCATTCAGTTGTCGTCGTCAAAACATTTTTTTTAATAGTAGATACACACATGCATGCTGATCCACGTGTTTTAAATAATGTTAGCAACACAGGACACGTGATTTGGCGATGCTGTTTGAGGCATTGTCGGCCTCAAGCATGGGCAAAGTATTTTCAGGCTCATAAATAGGTTAGTATGCAAGAACGGATATATTGAGATTGATTTTAACTGTTTTTTTCATGATCATCATCATCATCATCATCATCATCGTAATCCATAACTTTTCTTTTGGGCGCAGGTCTCCTCTAACAATGAGACGAATTTAGACCATAGACTTTTATGCGATTAGAAAGACAAGACAGTTTACCGATGTAGAAACTGCTGAACTTGTTTATTTTGCATACTTTCATAGCCTCATGTCCTATGGTATATTGATGTGGGGTTCAGCGGCTAACATTGGTTCTATATTTGTTTTGCAGAAAAGGGCAATCAGACCCATTTATAAATTGAAATCACGTGATTCTCTGCGTGAGAAATTTAAAGATATAGGCATATTAACAGTAGCCTCTCAATTTATTTACAGCAATATTATATTTGTAAAAAACAACTTAGGTATGTTCAAGCAGAATAGTGATACGCATAATCATCTAACTAGAAACAGACATAATTTGGTGACGTCATCTTTTCGCTTAAGTAGGGTACAACGCTCTTATATGGGGCTCGGTGTACGTTTTTTCAATAAATTTGTCAAGTCAATACGTGGTTTACCTATCCAAATGTTTAAGAGATATGTGAAATCTCAGCTAGTAGGCAAAGGATACTATAGCATAAATGAATATATTAATGACAAAGACGCCTGGAAATTAGTGCCGCATCCAGTTCCGCGTAGGTTAGAAGATATTATGTAACTTTTCATGATTTTAAAAGATGTGCGAGGAGTTTCTTTCGGCTTTTCTTCTCCTTCATGACAAAACACCTTTCCGAAAAGCTGGTAGATTAAAAAATGACGTGCATAAGTGTATCAGTGATACCTATATGAATAAAAGATTTTGATTTGATTTGATTTAGACGAAAGATCTGTTGGTTCAAAGTATTACTGCATGCTATCTATGCGCAAATGTTATGCTAACACACTCATACCCCCGCAGTAGGTTATTACCTGTGTCGCGGGTGGCATGGAGTACACATAACACATCACAATAACACCCATGACCCGAGTACAAATATTTATCTGTCACATAAATATCTGCCCCGGCCGGGAATCGAACCCGGGACCCCTCGCTTCACAGGCAGGGTCGCTACCAACTAGGCTACAGGGTCGTCAATAGGTAGGTATGGGGGCGTTGGCAGACTTCACACGCCTTAAAGAACCTCATTTAGTTATATTTTTAAGTACGGTTATAACATTTATTTTCGAAAGTGTTTTGGATAGAACGAAGCTAGACAGATCTTTATTTTTGTCACTGATTTTGGTACGTTAATTGTAAAAACAAGAAAAGAATGAAAACTCTGTTTTAATCGCCATAGTACTCGTAATAAAAACTTCAGCCAAGTTCAGAACGACCCTTCAATAAAATAAACCGGGCAGAACTAGTTAGTAATCGCTCGATGAATGGAGGGTAAGCTAGGGTTCCCAAGTTAAACAAAAGTGATAGGATTTTGAATAAATTTTGTTTATAACAATAACAAACGAAGATATTTTTTTTTATTTAATTGAAATTGAGGCGCTTTATTGTCATGAACTTTTATAAAATGTATATTTATGGATTTAAAAAAATATTATAAAGGTACACTGAATATAAAAAATATATATGTACGTATTTGATATTTACATTTACAATAGTCGAGTTGCTCCAGTCATACACCAATTATTTTTTAACCATATGAATGAGGGGTTAAATATTATTAAGAATAATAATCGAATCGATTTAAAGCAAAATATTTATTACTTATATCCTTTTAAGTCGATTTCTGTTTTCTTCACCATAATAAATGTAACCTTTGAATTTCAAATATAAGTATCCAAGTTGGATATCAGACGTTGCGATCGTGGCATATAAATTATGACTACCTGGTCACCCTACACGGTGCGTACATAGAACGCTGTCAGCTCATAGATAACTTAATCTTGATGGAAAACCTATCTGACTAATGGATGAGAGTACACACAATACGAGATCTCGCCGCGATCTATCACTTACCTAGAAAACTTTGTATTAGTTCGACATCTACCACTCATGTAACAAATCTCGTGCGATCTCACAGCAAAATGCATTTACGTAATGAAAAGTGAAAGAATAGATCATGATTAATACGGAATATTAAATAATTCTCCATATTGTGGAATTGTGTCTGAGATGCGAAACATGGCCTTAACAGGGCTTAACCCAACATGTGAAAAGAAGTTCGTGCCTCCAACGATGTAGTTAGGGCTCTTGATAAATAAGTGATATAATAGTACATTATGATACAAGTGTGGTATGTTGGTCATTACACTCGAGGTGATATTGCACAGCGCGAGCCGAAGGCGAGTGCTGCCAGAAAACCGAGAGTGTAATGACCAAACCTCACGTGTGTCATACGACGTTTTTCAACACACTTACGAGTAAAAAAACAAATTTTATAATTATTCGTACTCAAATAAACAATGCTCACAGACCAGACGGAAAGTTTGTTAAAAATGGCGCGCTCCGCGCTGATATTTTTTTTTTCTGCGCGCGGCGTGTTAGCTATGCGCGCGCAGGTTGGAGCGTAGGCACGAACAATTACGCTAAACAGCCAAAACGCAAAATGTAAAAAAATCTAATATTTATGGTACCTATTTATGAATTAGTTTCACGTTGAATTGTTTATAAAAAAAAAAGTTGTTGAAAATTTATCATATTCAAGGTGGTACACTTCTTTTTTTTACAAAAATTTTGTTATTTTTAGTCTTATGTTGAAACGAAACGTATCTAAGTCAAAACTTTTTCCAAAATTTAAAAATAAAACTATAACCCGGCTAAGTTAAGAGCAAATAAAATGCATAAATAATATCTTTCAGCAAGGTACAAACTTAATTTGATGGAATATAAAATAAAACACTAGTGCGATCAAGAAAAAAAAGCACAAGTGTTTAATACCATGGTTTATGAGTGTAAAAGCCATGTGATAAAAACCAATTTATGAGCAAGGGTGTTGAAAAATATTTTTCACAACTAAGTCGCGAAATTTTTATAGTTGTTTAGTATCAGTACAAAGTTACATAGATGCATAAACATTTATCCTACTAATATTATAAATGTGAAAGTTTGGATGTTTGGATGTTTGGATGTTTGGATGTTTGGATGTTTGGATGTTTGGATGTTTGTGACTCAATCACGCAAAAACGGCTGAATGGATATGGATTAAATTTGGCACACGGATAGCTTTCAACCTAACTTACCAGATAGGCTACTTTTTATCCCGGAAAATATACCTGTTCCTGAGGGATAAGAGGTACAATTTAGTCATAGAAAAACAGTTTGCCGTTTTTCGTCACACTGACATGACAGATGAACGAAATAAAAATGGCCGAACTTCAATCAGCTGATTAAGTGATTATAGTCACCGCGAACTAAGAAGCCCAATTTGTCGTTTGCCATCACAGTGACATTAGAGATGTACAAAAAAATCGGTTCACGAAAGAAACCAATTTTTACAACAAATCGATTCAAAATTATAAGACCTTCTAATCGATTCGATAATTAAATTTTAAACTAAAAACCGTAATATTTAGGTACCTAGTTACCTACCTACTACCTCGATTGAGCTATCTCGTACCGCGTATTCTCAATATGTACCTACCTATTTACGACTTCAATAAAATATTCTTTTATCCATTCGCCCATGAACATCAACAACACCAAAAGCATCACTGGTGCGTTGCCGGCCAAGAAAGAGAGAAGAAAAAGAAAGAAAGATAGATCATGATAGAATGAAAGTCCCGCTCAGTTTCATAATAATAATTTGACATAATATTATATTATGAGCGTCAGGAAAAAACTACAGTGAATAAATTCTTGCTTATTTCATAAGACACATTCATGTATACATAATTATTATTTTGTTGAAAAAAATGTATTATTGAGTACCTAATTTTAAATTCAAATGCAAGCAAATCATTTTTAACAATGTAATTAAATTAATCAATTTTCATTTTTAAATTTCGATTATAGTAATGTATCGATTATGATTGGTTTTATAAACGGTTTCAAGCCGTCACATCACCCTACGTCAGATTAGATATAGGCTTCTTCATATATGATTGTTTCGACGTCATATATTTTTATTAAATTTTGCATAAATTATGATGTGATGGGATTTTTACTAGATTTTAATGTATAATATGATTTATAATCAACGCCAATGAAAATGAGTAGGGATTTTTAACAAATTTTGGCAAAATCCTTCGTCCGTAAGTATTCAACTTTACATGTCAAGTAAATGAATATTCCATTTCGCTCAAAGACACCCATACAAGGTTAGTTCATATTAATAAATAGCAGCTATCATTATGGGCATCTTAGATAATTTTGACTATAAGTTGTAATATGGTTAATTGTTTTTAATAACTAACATTATACCAATTGTGCGGAGATGCACATTGTGACAATTTTTATCATACAATGCAGGGTTTAGTAGCCATCGATCTTGTATAAAATCAAATAAATCAACAAAACAATTTTTGTGGAAAACTAAGGCTGCTTACATACTAGCGTTTATAAAGCGCTTCATGCACCCAATGAGCAATCAATGAGTTACAAAAAATAATAATTTTACGATAAAGAAAATTACTGGTAGCTTATCATTGAATTATAATGTAGTAAAGTACCAGAACAGACAGCGCGAACAAAATTTGTGTCGCGTCGGTAGATTCTGTTTTTAAATCGAACGAATCCATTGAAAATTTAAGTCCACTGCAGCCAATTTATTGGGCCAAACATAGTATTCGCTGTATCGGTTCTATACGCCAGTAATAATACTTCAATGTAGCCTATCAAGTTTTTTCCTACCTTTCAATAAGAAGTGCTATCGAAGTATTATAAGATATCGTATCAAGTTTAATTGATTGCAAAATATCATCAAATTTGGTTTTTAACATTCGTAAATGTCTTTCTATTTTTTATATTTACTTTATAGTAAAAAATATTAATTTTCCTGAACCGATTGAGCAAGTCATTATTAAAATGTCGGATGAGTGCGTACGTCTTTAAAATCCTAGTGCGGTTTTAGCCTAATGTCAAAATTGCTTTATTTTTCTATAGCTGTGCATGCGTTTAGGCCAGTAATTTTTTGAATCACTGATTTTAGTCATGGATATAATATATAACTTCGTAGTTGTACCTGAAGATCGATGATGGCAATAATGACCATTTTTGTATTGTGTCCAAGTTATCTTTAGTCCCAGGATATAATTATATTTCGATTGTGATTTTTATAATGGTTTAAAAACATCTAAGGTGAAATTATAATATAGATGTACCATAATAAAATTGTGTACCTTAATTTTCAATTTACTCTTAATGCAATTACTTAAATTAGGTAATATTGAAGAAATTCTTATAAAATGTGTATTATTTCAATATTATAATTTTTGCCACCAGAAGAATTACATATAGAAAACATTTTGAAGAACCGTATCAAAATAGGACATAATTTTTCTAAGTGTGTACACCCTACAATTATGAAGGACAACCTCAATCCGGCCTGTGATTGGTCGAATGGACATTCCGATATGACGTCATTGATCTTCAGGTACCTCTATAAAGTCTATGATCCAGACAAAGTAATATATCCATGATTTTAGTTAATACGAGTAAATTCTTTGTTTATGAAGCAATTTGGATTATGCTTTTTTGTATAACATTGGGTATTTTGTCAAGTAAATCCTATTGAAATTCAGTGAGGAGCTGATGATGGTATCTGGAGATAACGAGTACTAAATATCTGGAGATAAAGGAACTCCTCAATGGTAGAAAAAAATAGGTAGAACGGTGTTTAAAGATATTTTGTTTTCGTTATCGTTGACATTGTAAAATCAGCTCTTCATTGACCAACTAAGGGTCTCATGACGTGTCTTGGAGAACAAATAGGTAACTCCTGAACGGGTGCAAATTACTTAACAGGAATAAAAAAATATTTGTTTTTAGTAACGTTGACATTGCAAAACCAGTACATTAATGACCAACTTAAGACCTGCTGGTGTAATTATCTTGGAGGCTAAATATGTAAATCTCGAACGAATGGGAATATCTGAACAAGATTTAAAAATATTTTTGTTAGTAACGTTGAAATTGCAAAGCCTATTAACATCATTGAGCAACTTGAGCCTGATGGTGTATCTTGGGTACACAAAATAATTATGCCATGCCACTAAAACGCAGACGTGTCTGTTCACCGCAAAACGGAGCCTGTTCACCTTGGCTCCCACTTTCCGGAGTGTATCCCTGGAATGCACCGACCGCCTACAGTTATTGGAAGTCGAAGTTTCCTCGAACCTCAACTATGAAAGGTTCATCGAATCCAAAGCTAAAGTGGCTGCAAGAAAACTTGGGGTCCTTGCAAGGGTGCGCCAGTACTTTTTTTTATGGAAATAGCCGGCAAACGAGCTGACGATCCACCTGATGGTAAGTGGCTATCGTCGCCCATAGACATCAGCAACACCAAAGGCATCACTGATGCGTTGCCGGCCAAGAAAGAGTGAAGAAAGAAAAGGAAAGAACTGGCTCTCAAGCCCCCAGCCGGAACACGACGAGTCGTTTGGCGGCTGACTCATGCTCGAGGGTGGTAGCTATCCAGGCGAACCCCATAGAGAAATAATAATAATAATAATGGTATTAATTAAGAATTAAAATCAATATTACCAATATAATCCCTCAAGGGGCCCTACCACCAGCGGGTACTTTTCACTGAGGTAGATTTTAACAATGTATAAAGCTCAGGTTCGCCCATGTGTGGAGTACTGCTGTCACATTTGGGGCGGTGCCGCAAAATGTCACCTTTCAGCCTTAGATTCGATGGGGAGGCGTACAATGAGGTTCATTAACGACCCAGACTTGGTGGTAACCAACCTGCAAAGCCTCGCACACAGGCGGAGAGTAGCCAGCCTCTCGGCATGCTACAGGATGCATTTTGGAGATTGTGCTCAGGAATTGCATGAACTAATTTCCCCATCCCCGTTCCTCCATCGAACAACCCGTCGTATGGCAAGCATCCTTCCATATGTCGTGAAGGTGCGATACACGTCTTCTTTCATACTGCGTGCCGCGAAGGACTGGAATAGCTTGCCTGCGTGGGTGTTCCCGTCCAACTACAATGTAAGTGTCTTCAAGAAAAGAGTGAATAGGCATTTATTAAGTTAGTGCATTCACCATCTTGGACTCCATCGCCACTTACCGTCAGGTGGGATTGTTGTCAAGCACTTATTTTATGTAAAAAAAATGGAACTTTTATGGGAAATAAGCTAATGCTTAACTAAAAAGCCACCTGATGGTAAGCGGGAATGAAGTATGGGTGGTAAAGCGCACTAACTTACTAAAAGCCTATTCTCTTTTTACTTGAAGACACCCGTATTATAAGAGTAAGAGCCAAGATGAAAGGGCTCTTTTGCCGGTGAATTGACACGCTTGAGTTTTTGTGACGTTGAATCTCACAAAGTTGGTATGCCAGACCCAATCGAAGGCCTTTGAGATGTCATGAAAAACGGCTAGCTCTTCCCTATTTTTCTCCAGGGCCTCGTCCCAGATGTGAGTGGCATACGCTAGAAGATCTCCCGTCGACCGGTTTCGGCGGAACCCGTACTGCCTGTCGCTAAGAACATCATTGTAATCTAGATATACCATGAGGCGCTTGCTAAATATACATAACGAGTAACCGCCCTCGCTTTGCTTCGGTTTTCTTATTTTTTTACACCTTGGGTTACATTATTGGAGTTTTATTAAGGATCCCTAATTTTTTTGAAAATATAATATAGCCTATGTTACTCGGGGATAGTGTAGCTTCCCAACAGTGAAAGAATTTTTGAAATCGGTTCAGTAGTTTCGGAGCCTATTCAATGCAAACAAAAAATCAAATATTTTCTCTTTATATATGTTACCGGATATCTGTATAATGCTGGTATTCAACACAATTCCTAGGAAATGTGTATAATACCTGAGTCGTTTTGGCAATGTATTAAATTATATGAATATTATCACCATTGCATAGTTTGCCTAGGTAATGTATACGTTTCCCAACTACTGTACAGAATACCTGCAGGTCCACCGGCAATGAATAAAGTTAGATTTGGGTATGTGTAGTCAACTTGGATGGAGGTTGGAATTAAGAATTTACTTAAAAACACACTCAAAACAAATTATAACCTGCATGAATAGATATTTTTTTATACATTTTAAATTAATGCTTGACCGAAATCACACTTGATGGTAAGGAGAGATGCAGTCTAATGGCTCCTACACTACACTGCTCGCCTACGCAACTTCGGATTTTTCAAAATTGGTGACAGAACCGACTTAGTCAACCCCGACCCCACGTGGTACTAGTCTGCCCTACCCCTAGAGTGAATGTAAACCCCGGAGGCGCGGAGGGAGAGCAGCCCCCGCCCGCTGTAACAAATTGCAGGCACCATGTGAGCCGAAGCGGCTGAGGCTGGTCGCCGCAGGCGACCAAAAAGCCGAAGCTGCGCAGGCGAGCATGGAGTGCCTGCAGTTTGTTACGCAAGGGCGGAGGGGCTGCACTTCCCGCAGCGCCGGAGATGTTTGGAAGCCTTTTTATGTATCAAAAACCCCTAAATTCTCCCTAAAAGTGCATATGTCACCGGAAGATGACTATTTGCAAAGCATGCTGTGGTTACCTGTAATTGTAGGAACAGTAAGATTTAATACGAAACTGAAACATTCGCTACTTGAAATTTGGCCTTTTGAAAAGTGTCATTATAAAAGGCAGACCAAACGTACAGTTGGCAACTGTTAGGTTGGGAAATTAAAAAAAACTGTGATAAGTTGGCAAATGATTATTCGGCGAAATAAAATTCTGCGAAACGTTAGTTGGCAAGTGATAATCGGCCAAACAATTTTCGGCGAAAAGGCAGAGGACCGTCTTTTACACACATTACCAACTACGCATGGAGTATTGTATAGAATGCCTGGGCTAAGTATGAAATAAATAATATTCAAAACGTTACCTGAACATTTTAGATATTCTATACATTGCCTAGGTATTGTATAGAATGCTGAATTATACAGATATCCGGTAACATATATATTAAGTATAGATAACAGCAGTAATTACATGGGCGATTGTTGTTGTTGGTAATATTCACATTGCAAAACCTGTACAACATTCACTTAGGGCCAGATTGATCTTAGAGATAAAATAATATGTAATTCCTGATCGGGTGGCAATAACGGAAACACTTTTTTAAAATATTACATAGTTGGTTGTACTTTAACATTGCAAAACTAGCATATTATTGACCAAACTTAGGGCCTGGTGGTGTGTCTTGAAGACCAAATAATTATGTAACACCTGAACGAACGGAAATAACGAAATTGATTTCAAAGATATTTGTTGTTGTTTTTTAAACCATTTTTAAAATGAAATTAAGTGAATGTTTCTTATTCACTGATGCTTAAACTGCTAAACGAATTTAGTTTCAGTTTGGCTCCCAGATATTTAATATCCCGCATTAAAGGATAGGGTACTTTTTATATCGGGGATAGATTTTACTATAATACGAGTAGTTATGGTATTTATTGTGTATTCCGATATTTCGACCAAGTTGCATGGATCGTGTTCCATGGTGGTAAAGTTTAAAACTGGGTGAGTTAAGTTTAAAATTTTATATCGGGGATAGACCGTTCCCTCAAGATAAGTGGTATAATTAAAAATGGCTAGCATAGATGTTTTTATCATTTATTTTATTGATCATACTCTTCATTCCTCTAAAGATCCAATTCTGAAGTCCACGCAGACGAAGTCGCGGGTAGAAGCTAGTAACTTATAAAGTTAAGGAAACCTTAAATAAATAAGCAAATTGTATAAGCAAATTTACTCAGAAAACAACGAAGTACAAAGAAAAATAATCGGAATACAAAAATAATAAATAAAGCAGAATAGTACTCTTCAAACAGAGCAAATCCCTATCATGTGGATTTGACAGAACAAACTCGGAATAACGTAATTGAATTCGTATAATATAGTTATTTAAACTCCAGTCCGGGTTTCTGAATCTATTTAAGTAATTGCATTGAGGTTGACAGAATTAACTGAGCCAGGTAAACATATCCGACTCTTCGAACCAAAACGTGGTTTGCGTCAACAAGCTTCATTATGTCAATTTATTTACCATTACCGTATATTTTTCACACATTCTATGATCAGTTATGAAAATCAGCAAAAAATACTTATGATTGTGATGTTAATATTTAAATTTCACAGTTAGTAATTATTATAGAAAATTAAAATGATATAACCACAGGTTTTGCATTGACCATGACTTGGAGCCTATAGATTTTATACAGCGATGTAATAACCAAGGAAAGGTACATTCACGCACGCCGTTAAAGTAAAAATGATAGGTATTTTTCGTAAGGGGTTTTCGATACGGACTATTCTCGATCTTAAAGCCTCAAACTATTCGGAACATCTGCGACCTTTAGAACAAAAAACGCGGCAGGAAAACGGTTAATGTCCGTTCAGATGGAACAGCAGTAATTGCGCGAGTCACTGGCATGCCCAAAAAATATGACAAAAAATCACAATGCCCTTTAATCGGTATTTAATGTTTTTTTTTCTTATTGATCCAGAGGACATATTTTAACTAACAGATTACAAATCTTGTGATACGATTTATTAGGCTGAATTAAATTAATTAATATAAATGATACAGCAGGGAAATTCCATAAATAAATTAGCACGCACCGCTGTTAATAAATTCTTCACTCGCAAAGTGACAAAAAATCTAAAAAAAAATCCTGCATATTTTAAATGAAAGCTCCTGAAATCGTCCTGAGAGAGAGAATAAAAAAGGAAAATTTTAATAAGAGCTTAATTAATTAACGGTACTTTGAGTGCTTCAGTGAAACCTAACAAAATAGTCTCCTCTCGTTGTCCCTTATGACTCCTATACGTGAAATTTCTAAAATGCTGAGAGCTCCATGTTAATATTGTACAATTAAGTAACATTTTTTTTTAATAAATTGTCACTTGTCACTGTTTTAAACTTAGTGCTTATGTTTGAATGTTTTTTAACTAAGATTGTTAATTTATTTTTTATTTTATTTATCCACTTATTTCAGATACTAATGTAATGCTCATAAATATTTTCAAAAACTCTTAAAATTATGTTTCTCTCAATATTACATCTATAAAACCACTTAAATAAGAAAATAATAGCACTCTCTTACATTTCTTAGTAGTGCTGGGGGCATAGAAATGAGAGATCACAAACATCCACGACTCGAGAACAAAGGCGTAACTTATTATGTATAATATAGTATATTATAAGGCTTAGGTTTTTCGAAGCAAGTTGAAAGAAATTATAAATAATTAGAAATTATACATAATTATAAATAATCTCTCTCACTTCATGTAGTAAATAATCACACATATTTTTTTATTTCAAAACGAGCTGGTGCCCAACTTTGTCCGCGGAATAATTGCTTTATACTCATACAAGCTTATACAACTGTTTTATACAGATACAGGGATCTGTACGAGATGAATTTTTCTTATTAGTGTATTTGTATTTACGTCTTGCTTTCATGTAGTATGTATGTACAGATGTCACAAATAATTTTTAAGCATACATGAGCCCAATGATTTGGGATTGCAATTTAAGTGAGTGGGTAATTCTAAACAATTAATTTGCTTCTAATTATACAACGTCAAGCAATATAAATCTCATCTATCTATCATCTATTCAAACAATTTTAGTCTAATGATTAATACGTATACAATTTCAAGTACTTAATATTAATCTAAATTATTAATTATGCAATATCAATTAATAATATAAACCTAAATTGTTAATATACATTTTCAAGCAATTTTAATGTTAAAAAATTTCAATTTAAGTATATAGTATTAATAATTACAAAACAATACACTTACACTTACTTTTTACACACACTCCCGATCTCGCAACTTCGTGCGAGATACGTAAGGGAAATTGAAAATAAAAAGGAAAGTCTCAAAAAGTTTAGCGACACACTCGAGATAGCTGTCAAGTCTCTTTTCAGTCCATACCGTATTTATTATTTATATTAAATGTAAGAACGGAAAATATTATTTAAGTAGCCTTTTCCTCGTAGTGGAATAACATCGACATAAAGAGCTATTTGTAAAGTTAAATTCAATTTTTTTTTGTTTTAATATCCATTTCTTGGTGTTTTTGTGTCAACACGGATGTGTTACAAATCTTAAAATTTCACTCTCATCATTTTTTCCATTTATTTCATAACGCGCCTAAAGAAGTATAACTTCAAAAATCCAACAGTGAAACCGAAATTCTTTAAAGCAATAAATTTATGGTTGATTATATGAAGCAGTAGTACTTAGTAGCAGTAGGAAGAGCTTGAGATATACAGTGTATAATCCACAGGTATAATCTAACTATGAGCTTGAGTCAGCCGCCAAACGACGTCGTGTTCCGGCTGGGGGTTTGAGAGCCATTTCTTTGTTTCGTTTTCTTCTCTCTGTCTTGGCCGGCAATGCATCAACAATACCATGGCGTTGCTGGGGTCCGTGGGCGACGATAGTCATTTACCACGTTTTTTTACGTTTTTTTTATTTTACAAGCCATCATTGTCAAGCCTAATCAAGGTACTTAAATTATTTAATTACTAGTGCAAAACACAGCTACTAATGTCTGGTTCGCGTGTACTGCTATTGATTCACTATCTGTGTACTTAATTTGAAAAACGTATCATCAATTGCAGTGGCTAGTGGCAAATAGCAACACAACCAGTAATGGAAACAACAATTTGTGATTGAGTAAACATCGTACATTTACCATTTACCATTACCTCTACATATGAATTGTAGTAGTTATAAAAGTAAAATAAAATTACTCAAAGTTAAATCATAAATAGGAAAGCTATGATGAAAATTATTAGATACAAAAAAGTACATTAAACTTTTCTCTAAATACACCTACTAAGAAATTAGAAATGCTAGATAAAATTGATCAACTATAGATTCAAGATGTTAATGTGTTATCGTGTTTTAGTCAAAAGCTACAAAAAAAAAAGAAAATTGCATGACAAATAGGAGAAAAGGTATTGTTTTGTCTTCTATTTACAGATTTATATAAGGCTGTCAGAAACAGTTGAATAGTCCCATATGCAAATACCTTCCCGGCCAGAGGGGAAGCCACCTCAGTTAATTCGCCGGGGCCTAAGGAGTTAATGTTTTCATCCATTACCTCGACCGAGCACTTATGAAATTCGTGCCCGCGATCCGAACGAGATTACATGGGCTAGCTGACGTGTTTTCATTGATAGGGATGTCAAATTATGATTTATCTGTTACAGGAAATAAAACAGACACTTATAGAAAAAGTGAATGCGGTTGTAAATAAAGAAATTGAGCTTTATTATGATGTAGAAAACTTTGTAACAAAGCCACTTAGCCGGTTTTCAGGCACACAAATGTCTGCTCCGGGAATCGATTCCAAGATCCTTCGCTTCGCACACAGGGCACTACTAAGCTATAGATATGGTCGTAAGTATTTCATAAAAGGATCGCCTTACTTAAAATTAATTACTTGCTTTAATACACTTCTCATATAAAAATAAATTGAGAGTGCAAAGTATGAACCCTTATATGGTACTACAATTACCATCAAAAAACGTTCTACCAATTTAAAAACGTCCACTTTATTTTCTTATATTTATCAAAAGCGACAACCCTGTCTCCACTCACTCGTTACCTGTGGGCTGTGATGGCACCTCAGGCGTTCGTTGCGTCTTACAAATCAACCAGCCTTTCTAGACCCCTGATTAAATGCCACCAAGTTCTATCTTATCCAATTACATGAAGAAAATGTTGGTTGTACAGGTCTACGTTTAATGGATAAATCGCATGACAGGTTAAACCGTATTTGCTAATGGAATACAGATGTGGAGACGAACAACATTCTGAGGTTCACCGAAATTCCAACGCGGTATTTCAATACCTTTGACAATAGATCCTACAATATAACACAAGAACACGGAAATCTTAGCAACCGATAATGTTTCGACATTATATTCCATTCATTAGTACTTGTTTTGATTAGTTAAAGACGATTTACTATTATTATGACCATACCAGTTGTTATTACTTTGTCAAAATGGCACATAATCAAGTAATTGGTTTAATTTAACTACTTGCTAACTTTAGCGTTGCTTTAATTGGACGGGCAGGTCGTAGTAATTATTGTACCCTTACGACTAAATAATAAACAAGGGTAGCTCAGTCGCATCTTAGTTTTCTTTTAGATCTTCTAAGTCACGCTTTATATAACGCTAACACTAATACAAATTTTATTTACCACAACCAACCATTAGTAAACACATTAATGTAACATAAAACATGAACATAATATGGGCCTTTTATATGGATTTATTTTAAACTAACACATTAAATGATAAATTAAAATAAAAAAGCACGATTCTTCGAAATCTCCCAGAGTTATTTTCTCCCAATCAAAATATTCGCCAAAATTCTTGAAATCATAGCTATGTCGAAGAAAATTCAGAGCCCAGTTATTCTAGTCGGCCATATTGAAATGAAAACAACACAACTGAAATAGGCTGCGCTACATCAGTACGAGTCTATACACAAGAGGTTGCAAAAACAACAAAAGGATATTGGTTCATGCCAATTCCGTTTTTACATACCTCGATCCACCAACCTCTGTAAAGAAAACACCAAAAAAGTACTGTTACCGGAGTGGAGCGGAATTTGGCCGAAGGTGAATTGAAATGAAACGTCATAAATAATAGGAAGTTTCAAAAACAAACATTTATTTATTTAGATCTACCAGAGGTTACAACACTCGACATACAAATCAAGCTTATAACTATTCTTAATTTATTACTATGTGTTTAACCTTTTAAGACAAACATAGCATGCTCGTACTGATCAGGTAGTTTAATTTATCTACGAACTAATAATAGTTTTACTTCGTTCTTCTTTAATACTATTTTATTTAGGAAAAACTTCCCACACTTAAGTTGACCACCCCTCCACCAATCCGCACTGGAGCAGCGTGGAGGAATATGCTTTAGGCTTCGGCGAGCCATCAATGGGTTGAAGTATTGAAAGGTCAAAATCTCATATAATTTAGTTAGACTCTTGTTGTTAGCACGTAATAACAGAAGTTCTTCTTTCACTATCTCGCACTGGAAAACTTATAACACTAACCCCCCAACTCAGAGTCACTAATGGTTACTTAAATCGCTCCTTAGTACAGAATTTGTACGGCGATTCTTTACTAAGGAGCGATTTAAGTAACTGTTAGTGACTCTGAGTTGGGGCGTAAGAAACTTTACCATTTCACACAACGCGACGACGATCGAAGCATCATAAAGAAAACACGAAAGCAGTATCCGAAATGGAGCGGTGACCGGAAGTGACGTTGCAGCTACATAATAACCTCTCCCGTGCATCTTCCGGAGGGGATCGCTGGTAATCTAACATGCAGGTAATTTCTAAATGAGAATAAAAATGCAGTGGAGTCGATTCGTGTTTTGACGACAGTATCAATTGAACCAGTAAGAATCACGTAAAATATAATAGTACGTATTATTTTGTAACCCTACAACACACGTAAAGCATTCTGCATTGTAATGCGTTAAAATAATGGTATTTTGTGGATATTATTACAATCACTGCCATGGTAACTAGCATATATATTAATTTTAAAAATATAATAAAAATGAAAATTGTCATTGGGTAGTAATTATGTAGTAAATTTAAATTTTCCATACCGTACCAAAACCTAAAAGATTTGACGAAAACTCAATAGTATAATTTATAAAAGGTATAAAACTATTCGATTTAACGAAAATATTTTTTCATACATTCTAGAGACCCTTCACCATTAGAGTCATTATTGGGTCACATACAAAAATTTAGCCCTTATTTCACCGGTTTAGAGGACGAATTTCCAAAAGTCTTTTCATGACGCTCTAAGGGACCTCTGTAAACGTTTAAAGTTTATTGGTGCTCGCTTTAAGCTGTGCGTTATTGTCTGTTTCAGTAGTACCATTTTATTAAGTAGATGAAATTGCAATACTAAGTTCGTCTCTATACCATTCCTAATTCGCGGCACCCCTCAGTTCGATGTAGTGACCCCATCGGTGGGTAAACAGCAAGAGGGGCTTGGGACACCTGGGATCAACACTCGGAAGTCGAAGAAGTTACAACAGCGCTAAAGCGTTTGATTTCACGTACATACGTATGTTTAATACTTTTAATAGTAACTTTTATTTATAAAATCAATACACGATTTTAAACACATTTTACAAGACTAAGCTTTGTAGTTAAGGTCTAGCAGCAGTGTTATAGAATTTAATTGTATTGTATTAATTTATGAAACGACATTTTAGGGTGTCCCAGGGCCAAGTGACCGCCCGGCGTCTATTGATTATTTGGACAAAACTATTAACAAAAAACCAATAAAGTGCAGGTCTAATCGGTTTGTTTTTGGTAAATTACTGTTTTTTTTTAAATAAATGATTTAAATTTGCACTTGTTTTTATTGTTTCCTTACATTTAAAATTATTCTATTAAAGGGCAAAAGGTATTTTTGATAGTAAGACACTTAAATGTTCCAATAGCCTGGTTTTAAAAGTCTACTCTTCTTATTATCGAAAGTAGGGTGCATATTTCAAGAGTTTGTAGTTCGGTAAATGATTTAGATAACTACAAACATGTTCATGAGATTTTGTAGGTAATATCATGTAATTTAATAATAATTGATAAAATAATAATATCCATTGGCCATTTTTCCAACTGTTTAGCGAAATTAAATAAAAAAGGGTAATTTTTTCAAAAAAAAATTACCTAATGTCTTTAAAAAATATAATAATCTATTTAATTTTGGATATATTTTATACCTCGAATAGATAAACTATGGTAACAACTGATAAATAAAAATAAAAAAACAGAATGAAAATAAATGTAAAAACAAAAAAAAATGTCGAAAATAGTCCAGCCAGTCCAGTCAGGTTTTATTTATTTATTTATTTAACTCTTTATTGTACACCAAGAATTAGGACAACATCAATATAAAGTAGGCAAGTAAATATATGAGAAATACATGAAGTAAATATATGAGGAAATATATACAAAAGGCGGTCTTATCGCTACACAGCGATCTCCTTGAGATGCGGAATGCATCTAGAATGCATATAGATAGATAAGATGAGGTAAGGTGCACGAGAAGTATTAAGGAAACTATAACTATTTAAAAATTAAAACACAAATTTGAAATTAGGGATGACAAAATATGGAAGAAGGGAAAAGGAAAGGAGGAAGGAAAGTGATTAACTCTGGAGATAGTGGACTTTTACAAAGTTTTTTTCCAAAAAAAATTAAAAAGCTAATAAAAAAAAACCAAACCGATTAGACCTGCACTTTATTGGTTTTTTTGTTAATAGTTTTGTCCAAATAATCAATAGACGCCGGGCGGTCACTTGGCCCTGGGACACCCTGTATAACACGATAACATCATAATTATAACTTTGCGACCATTTGTTGTGTGTTCATGAGTAGAATACGAGTAGTAGAGTAGTGTGAATGAGTACGGAAACATTTCAATAAAAATGTTATCGATTGTTCCTACATGTCGACTGTTTCCAAAAGTTATGTAACTCATTAAGTTACTAAAATTATCCAAATAAACGATATTTTTAAACAGTATCGATAAAAAGAATTACAAACAGTTACGCCTCACAAAGTAATTGCAGTGCAGAAGCACCATTAAATTAAGTTATTAAAATTATGTAATAAAACGATATTGTGAAACAGTATCAATACACAGAATTACAAACATTCACTATGTGTTTATGTTAGCGTGAAAAGGGACGAACAAGATTGAACACGACGGGTATTACTTATCTCGTATGATTCAAACTTTTACGGCCCCGGGGTTGAAACTTTATATTTTTCGTAACAACATTAGTGTGCCACCCGCGTTTAGTTATACTCGTATCTACGGAAAGCAATGTACTGGAAGTGCGTGGTGGGTATGACAGCGGCCCAACACGTCATAAATATTGCAAACGTTGCCGTGTACGGATTTATTCCGGCCAGTTTGAAACTTTTTCTAACACCAACGTTCCCGGGCCATCCGTGTGATATTTTTAAAGCCTTTAAATTTATTCAGGTAAGTTCATAAAATCCTTTATGAATGTGGAAAATTGTCACTGGGAACGCGAGATTCGTGAAATTTTAAATTGTAACGCCAAAGCGGGTTCCATTAAAATAACTGTGTATTATTTTTAATGCTGCAGCTGTTGATGGCTTCGTGATATTTTTAACCGACTTCAAAAAAGAAGGAGGTATTCAATTCGACTGATTTTTTTTTATATTTGCTACCTCAGAACTTTCGACTGGGTGAACCGATTATGATGATTCTTTTTTAGGTCACGTTAAGTATTATCTGTAAGTCACTTAAATATTCATAAAATATTTTAACCCTGACCTTGCCACATCCACAGGCGCCGGTGGTCACTTGCATTCCGGTCGCTCGTCTCCTTTTTTACTGCTTATGTATAAATAGAAAGTACCTAATCGTTATACGATTATACCTGAAATTGAAAACAATTTGACTTGATCTAATAACACTAATCCCCAAACATTTGCTTAGGAAATTAAATGCACGCTTGTTACCGTTAGAATACTCCCATCTATTGTACGCGATAACATAAATCCCAACAAAAGGTAGATAATTTCCCTCTTCCCTGTGGAAAATGAAGCTATAAATCAGAGAAGTACTCACGGCGTGACGTTCATCTTATTGGCATTATTATTGTGACGAGGAATTACTGATAAACAAAGAACGAAAATCATCTCTATTTATAAGCGGATAGAGATGATATTCTTTTAATTATATTAGCGACAACTCCTAATGACATGGACCTATTATTTTTGCAAGAATATGATTTTCATTATGCTCATCAATTACTGTCCTTTTTGAAACTGAATTTAAATCAAAATTAAATGTAGGCATGCAAATATTTAAGCAGAAGAAGGTATGCAGAACTTCAATAACATCAGTTGCACAGTATACAAATCTGTGATCAGTTGTTTCTTATTTATTTTTACTGAATGTTTAAGTAATAATTAAAAACTAGCACACGATCGTAATAATATCTAATGATCAAATGCCGCAGAAAATAATGCGGGACCCCGATTTTTTTGGCTAACCCATCGGCCCATGGACAACAGTGACCACTTACCATCAGGTAATTTATCTGCTCGTTTGTTACTTATTCACTATTCACTTATTCATACAGGTCTCACTCATGAAGGTCATTTTGAAGTAAAAACTTCTTTAGCCGCGTTGGGCACTTTTTGGTAGGGGAAAATCTTATGGGTTCGCGTCACCGACATGCTCGTGACGTATTGCGCTTGCAGCAGACTGGAGACGCGCAGTAAAGACTGTATCATATTTATCAGTGTTTGACTTTTGAGTGGGTTTGTAACTTCGTGTCACCCTTACAACTACCTATTTTAATCTACTACCATTTCGAAAAGGTGCTTTCTCATGGAGAGGAAAATAGTCTTCTAGCCTACGGGGGACTGAATTCGGTACAACTATGAGTATTTCTAGGCCTCAGAGTACCTTTACCTACAATCTGTGCTTTCACATGCCCTTAAATGCTTCTAATTTATTGTAAAAAGATTGCTGTACCTGACGTATACTATGTATACTGTGTGTGTATACTAAGTGATACAAGGCTCCACCAGATAGGTAATGCCTTTTTTGGGTTAGACGATCATGTGTATCACTATTAATGACGACTATTTACTTAAGCAGCGAAGCAGCAAGAAGCTTGTAGCAGTGATAGCCTAGCGGTTAGAACGTTGGTCTCCCGAACGAAGGGGCCCGAGTTCAAATCCTGGCACGCACCTCTAATTTTCAAATATTATGTGCGTATTAGAAGTTAATTATCACTTGCTTCGGTGAAGGAAAACATCGTGAGGAAACCTGCACACCGGAGAGTTCTCCATAAAGTTCTCAAAGGTGTGTGAAGTCTACCAATCCGCACTTGGCCAGCGTGGTAGACTATGGCCTAATACCCCTCACATTGTGAGAGGAGACCCCGAGCCCAGCAGTGGGACAATTATGGGTTGTTGCTTTGCTTTGCTTTGCTTTTTTATTTACTTAAGAAATAATGAATAAATAATTTTAATTTAGCCTTAAAATACCGGCCAGTTACCATATTATACGTTTTCGGCGTTGTGATATTTTTATTTCTGAAACCGCCTTTCCCTAATATTCCCTACATCACAATCATAATATCAAGATAGATGATATAGAATGTACAACCCGATGTGCCATTCCATGAGATGAGTAGAAAAAAAAAAGATAAAAAATTAAGCCTTTTTGTGCATGTATTTAGATGAATAAACACATTTTTTTCATTTTCTTTTGATTGCTTACAGCTACTTCAACAGTGAAATTTTCATTATTCGTATAAAATCAGTGTAGTATTTTTATGGTATGGAACTACTATATTATAATAATAGTTTATGGTAATGGTCTGGCTTATTAATAGGAGCTACGAATGTGAAATCAAAGGAAAACCAAAAAACCCTTGGTCAAATTCTAGTAGACATGCAAAAAATCTAAGTAGCAAAAAAATCAGTTTTTAATTAAGATTAAAAATTATAAATCAAAAAGTCATGAAATTAGTGTGACGTAGATTATGGATGTCCTCTTACGAAAGAAATATATTTTTTTATAAATTTACTAAAGAAGGAACTTCCAATAATTAAATAATAAATATTAAATAATGTATTATTTTTTTGTGGTCTATCTTTTGTAATCGTTAATCTTTCATGCTATAACAACTACTGACGCGTACCTGAGACACGCCTAAACTTACCCATTCCCATCACGTGTCGGTCGCTATCGTGATCTCTACGACATAATCACCGTATTTATCATGTATAGGGTACATGATAAACTTGACAGTATATCTGGTAACGGTTTTATCATAGCGTAAGTTACAGTGGGCTCACGTCTTGATGGTGGCAGAAAAGTCGAGAATTATTCACCGACATACAAAATAACTCTAAGCTAAAAAAATCATGCGGCATTTGATCATTAGATATTATTGCGATCGTGTGCTAGTTTTTAATTATTACTTAAACATTTAGTAAAATAAATAAGAAACAACTTATGTTATTGAAGTTCTTCATATCTTTTTCTGTTTTTAAAATCTAATCGATATCGATAAAAGGTAGGAAAACACGTTTTCACCTTAAATCATATTATGTTTTTAGGGTTCCGTAGCCAAATGGCAAAAAACGGAACCCTTATAAATTCGTCATGTCTGTCTGTCTGTCTGTCTGTCCGTCCGTATGTCACAGCCACTTTTCTCCGAAACTATAAGAACTATACTGTTGAAACTTGGTCAGTAGATGTATTTTGTAAACCGCGTTAAGATTTTCATACAAAAATAGAAAAAAAACAATAAATTTTGGGGGTTCCCCATACATAGAACTGAAACTCAAAAAAAAATTTTTCATCAAACCCATACGTGTGGGGTATCTATAGATAGGTCTTCAAAAATGATATTGAGGTTTCTAATATCATTTTTTTCTAAATTGAATAGTTTGCGCGAGAGACACTTCCAAAGTGGTAAAATGTGTGTCCCCCCCCCCCCGTAACTTCTAAAATAAGAGAATGATAAAACTAAAAAAAATATATGATGTGCATTACTATGCAAACTTCCAACGAAAATTGATTTGAACGAGATCTAGTAAGTAGTATTTTTTTAATAACTCAAAAATCGTAAACCGCAAAAAACATCGATCAAAGTTACAACGAACTACAAGGACTTTTATATTATGTTACTTGCTGCTACGGAACCCTTCATGGGCGAGTCCGACTCGCACTTGGCCGCTTTTATTGTTAATTTTCATGTAAAGTAGATACATACAGTACCGAACAAAATACCAAAGATTTTTGGTATGCCCATTATTGAAATAAAAAAATAATAAAATTAATAAAAGCTCGAATTGAACATTCGTTAAAATTTAAAATTCACAAAAACATTTTAAAATATTAAATTTGGGTACTATAAGTAAGGTGCTATGAGTATTGAGGTAAATATTGTATAGCATTTAATTATTTGGGTCGTTTATGGATGAATATATAGCATTATATGATTATTTCAGCATAATATTGGAAACAATAATCTTAAATTAAAATGTAAAACAATTTGATTTACACTAAATAAAACTAAGAACACTCTCGACTAAGTCACCTTTCAATCGGTTCATCCGTTTGGGAGCTACGATGCCACAGACAGACATTCAGATACACAGATACACAGACACGTCAAACTAATAACACCCTTCTTCTTTCTTCTTTTTTCGTTGGGGTTTAAAAAATTATAATAACGTTTAATAAAGTTTGTATTTTCTACATGGTTTACAGATATAACAAAACAGAAAATATCAAAGCTTAGAACATTCACTTTCCATGCACTCAGTATGTAGTGAATAGTGGGCGGACCGACCGTGACGTTTCCATTTCCCGAATGTTTGCGGAATTTAAAAGTGTCTAAGCAAGTAATTGCTCTGCCAGTTACCGGCTACGGTTTACTGAACTTAGTGGTTGATGTGGCTTTTTGCATCCTCGTTTGTTTTTCATATGGGTAGAATCTAGGATTTATAGAATAGTGCTCTGCCCGCGGCTTTGCCCGCGTTTTCTAGGATAATAAATACCCTATGTCTTACTCCAAATCATGGTCTACCTGTGTGCAAATTTTCATCAAAATCTGTTCAGTAGTTTTTGCGTGAAAGAGTAACAAACATTCATACATCGGTACATTCTCAGAAAGTTTCACATTTATTCTATTAGTTATTAGAGTTATATAAATCATATTTATTTGTTGAGTTACCTTCATCATTTATCTACCTAGTAAAGTTTGGCTCGTCGTGCAGATAGTTTCCTAGAATATTAAGTAGGTATCTGCCATAGACATTGATGTTAAAGTACAAAATATTATAAATATGCCAAGTTTCAATTTATCTCTTTAATAGTTTTCCCATATCACAGTTCTAAAAATAAATTGTCAAAAGTAAAATAAAAAAATATATATTGTTTTGGCTTCGATATGAATTACCTATGATAAAGGCAAGCTTTAAATACTTTAATTTACGACATATAATCAAATTGAATATTATCTCATTTCAGGTATCAAAAATATGTGCGTATACCTCTCCTGTTTTGCAACGCTGCAAGCACCCCAATTCAGCCGGAAATGAAGTCTTCACAGCCATCACAGGTTGTCAGTGGGAACGAGAAAATTCAATAATTACGTACTACCTACGTTTGCTTTTTATTCATATCACTACTAGCAAGTCCGCTATGAGTACTTGCGTGGATTTGTTAACTGAAACAGAATTAATGAAATTATAAAACTGTTTAAAAAGCTAAATTAAAGAACCTCACTATTTCCTACGCCGTGGGAATAAAAAACTGATTTATTAATTTGTACATACCAACAGAATAATTAAATGTATTAACATATTAAATAATTACATATTGTTACTTATAATTTGTTTGTTATAATTTGCACTGAAATATTCGGCTTAAACAGTTAAACGACAAAAGACTCGGTTTTTTAGGGTTCCGTAGCCGAATGGCAAAAAACGGAACCCTTATGGATTCGTCATGTCTGTCTGTCTGTCTGTCTGTCTGTCCGTCCGTATGTCACAGCCACTTTTTTCCGAAACTATAAGAGCTATATAACTCGCCCGAAATATCTGTGGACCTCGCTGGAATTCGATGCCGCTTCCGCTTCCTCGGACCTCACCCTGTTTTCGCCTATCCAGTACCGTTGCCAAAACAAGCGCCGACGGACGTGTATTATTCTTGCTTCGTAATCGCATTATTGTTTATTGTTTCTTGTTGTTTATTTTTTCTTGTTGTTTATTATTACTTAGTGTTGAAAGATGGGTAGGACAATACATAGTGCAGAGCGGAATTTAGTGCTCAAAGTAATCCAATTCTTTGAAAATGAAAAAAACACGGCTCTTTCACTACGGAACCCTATAAAGTACAGATTGATCTAAAAGTTGTATAAAAGTGCAAAAAAGTAGATACACACAAATCAAAATAATATTTTTAATCTTTACATCTCGATTTTCTTTGCTATCTCTCCAGTTTGCATGACGTCATTGAGCCAGGTCCACAGATATTTCGGTCGAGTTATACCATTGAAACTTGGTAGGTAGATGTATTCTGTGAACGGCATTAAGATTTTTACACAAAAATAGAAAAAAAGCAATAAATTTTGGGGGTTCCCCATACTAAGAACTGAAACTCAAAAATGTTTTTTTCATCAAACCCATACGTGTGGGGTATCTATGGATAGGTCTTCAAAAATGATATTGAGGTTTTTAATATCATTTTTTTCTAAATTGAATAGTTTGCGCGAGAGACACCTCCAAAATGGTAAAATGTGTGTCCCCCCCCCCTGTAACTTCTAAAATAAGGGAATGATAAAACTAAAAAAAATATATGATGTACATTACCAAGCAAACTTCCAACGAAAATTGGTTTGAATGAGATCTAGCAAGTAGTTTTTTTTTAATACGTCATAAATCGTAAACCGCAAAAAACATTGATCAAAGTTAAAACGAACTACAAGAACTTTTATATTATGTTACTTGCTGCTACGGAACCCTTCATGGGCGAGTCCGACTCGCACTTGGCCGCTTTTTTTAAACGAGTCCTATTTAGTACACAAACTTACACTGCCTTTTTTGTAATTTGTAATTTAAAAATAAGCTAGACACAAAATAAAAATAATGAAAGTAATAATTTAATGCCAAAACGTATATCTGTTTACCATGAATTATTTTTAAAGTAATTTAATTAATCTATATATCTACATATTTATGTATATTAAACACAAAAAATGTTTGCATGGGTGTCCTTTATAGACTCTTGAAACTGTCCTACATAATATATGCCTCAAAATGGTTTCATTTGAAAGGCAACAATCCGAAAGTGGTTTGAGACAACTAAAACAATACAGCACATTTGGTCTATTGATAAAGTCGATTTTCCACTTTTCCCATACAACTATTTGGAGATATTATGTAAAGATGGCGCCATCAACGTCAACGTCAACACAAACTGATCTGTCATTCTCATCAGAAAAGTTTTTAGCGTAGTGGAACACGCCGGGTATCCACTAGTATTTCCATAAAAACTAAGATGCTAACCCCCGTATTCAATAACAATACTTGTTTAAGTAAAGAAGCAATACTATGCGAAGTAAGGCATTTCTCAGTGCGTTCGTCATGACAACCCTTCTGTTTCACAGTCGACCCTTAAGTATCACTTGGCTATGCGGACACACAGGCTGTATACAGCCCTCTTATTGGTCCATTTGATGCGGCTAACTTCACTCTAGTCATATGACATAAGCAAAAGACAAAGATAACAATACAAACAATCGATCCTTTCTTTCTATTTTGATAGAAGTCAACAGTGTTGCCAACTTAGTGGAATTTCCACTACATCTGGTGGTTTCGACACCCCTTTTAGTGGGGATATATTGATTTTAGTGGCTAGTGGATTTTCTAGTGGAAAAGATTTTTTCATTTAGTGGTAGAACATGACATTTAACCACTAGGACGATGTTACAAAATTACTTCTGATTTGAAACTCATTTGGCAACGATGAGAGATAAAGGACTCACTACAAGTATAGTAATCTGTGCTTCCACGCAATGACGAAGAGATAATCCGTAATAGGGTATT
The DNA here is from genome assembly GCA_951805285.1 of Thymelicus acteon. Classification (NCBI taxonomy): domain Eukaryota; kingdom Metazoa; phylum Arthropoda; class Insecta; order Lepidoptera; family Hesperiidae; genus Thymelicus; species Thymelicus acteon. The sequence goes on along the minus strand of OX638219.1, from coordinate 6,531,388 downwards.
CAGTTCATTGTTTTGATTTATGAACTAAAAACAAATTGCCCGAAAACTTAAAACTCATGGAAAGTATAAAAAAAAGGACCAAGACCCATAATAAGACCTTTTCCAAGACCCATCTTCAGCGTTAAAAAAATATAAATATTTAAGATAGAGTTGGGACTTTTTTATTGGAAATTTCCTCCTCTTTCAGGATCTTTTTTCAAAATTCCTTAAATATCATTATGTTAGAAGTTAATAACAAAAAACTAAATATCTTTTTTTATCTTATTTTGTTAATACAAATCGCAATTTTTTATGTGCTAAAACATTTTTCAATTTTCTTTAGGGTTATTTTATGTACTTTTAGTCGTTGTATTTTCTTGAACCATCCCCCCCCCCCCCCCCCCCGAAACTAAAACCTGGCAACGCCCGTGGTAACATTCGTCATTTTATTTTTATATTTTTTTTTTAGTTTTTTAGTGGTTTTCTGCCTTTTCTGGTGGTGAGTTTAGTGGGATTGTTAAAATAAAGTTGGCAACACTGGAAGTCAAACCAACACTATGCGTTCGGTAAAGTAGCTCGGCAGCTACTTTATCGATTTTGACAAACGCACAGCGAAGGACTTCAATCAAGTATTGTTTACGAAATGATTTTAATGCCACTATGCACTCGCAAACACTGTGAGACCTCACAGTGTTGTTCTTGAATACGGGGGTAAGATTGTTAACCAAATAAGTCTAGTCTGAGAAAATGGACTCCATAATGTATCATTATAATCATAATATCATCGCATTATTGTAAAATATGAAGAATCCACGATGAGTAGCAAATTTAAATCATACTCTAAATATTTTTGACGAGTAATTATTTAGCTACGAGTACGATTCAATCGTTTCTCCCTATCAGTTTAGTTAAATTAGTACAGAGAGCTTATCTCTAATGGCCGCCATACGCCTTTGATGTGTCCACGCGACTTACTCGTATGTTTGTCTCAAAGCTGAGTTTAATTGCTACCTCGTTATTTTTGGATTATTTACAGAGAGAACCAATGCGCAGTACAGGGTTGACTCCTTTTAAAAACTATCTCCCTTGTTCTTAAAAACAAGAAAAGTTATTAATGGAAGATTTATAAGACAAGTGTTTAGTTCCTTTCTTAAGAAAAATGATAAAGGTAAAACATGTTAACAGTTCAATAACTAAAATAGGTTTATTAAGCGTTTATATATAAGGCCATTTGACTATACACGACTGTATCTAACTGGTTCAAAATACTTATACGAACACAATTTTTCTTTTAGTTTACTGGATATTATAATATTTAATCATATACAAATTGTAGAGTGGTATATAAGCACATGATCAAATGATGAACTAAGCTCAACCCATTATCCTTAAGACTGAGTCCAAGACGACCTATTCTTGATTTCAATTCAAGCGAATGAATAAATTAGTAAGTTAATGCGAGCCTTAAAAAATATCATAGCAACACCTCTGTTCATCCCGGCTGTAAAGAGCCTTATTCTTAAAACGCTCACATCATACCCGCGGCGTAAAAATTGCTCGTGCCTTGGACACAATAAATGAAACATCAAGATAAAATTGTCACATAAATGACATGTCACACAAATATGTCACAGAAATGTCTGCTCCGGTTTGGAACGAACCTGGAACTCTTCGCTTCGCAAGCAGGATCACTGCAAACTGGATACGGGTCGTCGTTAGTTAATCAATTCATATTTAACGGTATAAATTGATATCTACATATGAACACTGATCATCCGGCAACCCTAATAACAGATTGTCCGGCTCATTCCTTTGGGGCTGTTTCAAATTGAACCTTCAAACGATTTTTCCACATATGTAACCGTTACTTAATTGCAGTTTTGATTTGCACTTGTAATGGATTTGAAACTCGGTTTTCATTAACGTTTATTTGTTATAGCCTTAGGACACCGCATAGATATTCATCTGCAATGCTTTGAACATCACTGAAACGTTGATGCATGTTGCAGCATGTTAAAAGTATTTCACAGTTCTTTCTTAGTGCTACAAATTACCTTTAATGGTGCCTTCGTGCGTAGGGTTCGAAGTATCAGCCTCTCGTATCGATACCGAGTACTCGTGCGGTATATATTGGCAGCACCTGGACACGGCCCACGCTAATGTACACGACCGTCTAAAAACTTGCACTGACAACACTGAAAAGTACCTACTCAGTATTATAAAAGTACTCGATACCGACGTGTCATATGAGTACTTGCGAGTGAGTACCAGGTGAGAGTATCGAGTACTCAGTATCGAGTATTGAGTACTCAGTATCGATACCTAATCAGTATCGAAAGTATCGTTCGAACCCTATTTGTGCGCCGTAACTTCGTCTATAATTAATATTCAAAGGGTTGGAGATACAAATGGTGGACTCAATGTGGAGACATTCTGTACCGGCGACCTATCATGAATTGGTTGATTAGAAGTTGTACGAACAGGTTACATATTTAGAATCTAAATGTCCGTTTTTTATACACCACATCTATATCATAATAACCTACGTTCTTCCTGGGCTCATATTACCTCTTTTTGATTAGAGAATAGCTTCGCTAATCAAGTGCGGAATAGCAGGCTTCATACCTTTGAGACAGCAATATCTAACGTTTATAGGTTTCCCGGAACTTTTACCGAAATAACGACTAAGGCATTAAATTAGATACATGCATGAAATTAGATACATTTGTAGATACCATTATACTGGAATCTGCCAAGCTTTGCAACAAACAATTATTACCCAAAACCGGGCCCAATTAGAATGTATAATCCATTTTAACAAAGTTACATCATAATCATAACGAGTTCACCTCAAATTTGAATTTCCGCGTAAGTACCTACCCCTTATTCCGTAATTACCTCCCTGCAAAGTTTAGTGGTAGAATAAGCAATCAAAAATGTATCTGATAAACAAATAATTAAAAAAAAATATTTTTACGACAGGATCTATTTCAATAGCAAGTAATGATAATATTTATATTGTATTATGAAACTGACCCTCACATGGGGTGTAAAGGTCCAAGCCAGCCTTTTTGATGGTAATGCCTTTAATTTATATTAATGATGTTCATCGCGACGGTGATCATTTACCATCTAGAGGCTTATTTGGTCGTTCATCGGTTATTTTTAAGTACTTACTTAAAAAATGAAGCCTTACCATCAAGCGGGACAGTTTCTGTCGCGTCATACGACGCGCTAATATGCCAGCATGGGATTGACTTTCACGAGTTCTATAGAACTAAAAAGACAATATATTTTTAAAATAAACAATACAAAGTACCTACATTCTTTTGATTTACAAATCAGTCATTTTAAAGGAGTCTGTCCTATATTCATTTAGAGTTAATTCGGTCGCATTGTCAGCCATTTTTTGCGTCTGTAATCTCGTTAAGCAAATCCAACGCAGCCGTGACATGGGTCTCTGTATTGCGTAAATTCATAACACTTTAGTACCGTGTAGGGTTTTAATCAAAACGGGTTTTTCAAACGCCAATTTTTTTTCATTTCAATAATGCAATAATTAAGAAGAATATCAAGAGGAGAGATCCGTGCTCTGTAGTAGGCCGTTAATGGGTTGAAGGCAACAACAACGTTACGCTATTCGAAATTTTCGTAAACATAAACAATATTAATTACTAATTGTGTAGGTTTTAGTAAAGTTAACTTCCAGTCATGAATTAATAGTATTTACAACCGCTTCACTCATTCGTCCGACGTATTCCGAAAACTTTAATTACTGATAGACATAAATACATTATATAAAGTAACTGGTTATTTCGGCACCAATTATCTCCGGGCTCCATTCGCCTATTTAATCTCATTCAAGGGTTGGAGCACACGACGAAGTAACTAAGCCGATTACAATATTCGAGTACGGGCCCCTATCGACTTGTTAGCGCTAGACCCAAGTTTGTCTTGTTATAACTTAGATCGGGAGTGCTTAGCGCAAGTAAGAGTATGACATACACTAAGCGTGACATTATTTTGCCATTTGTTCCGAACTTGTACCTACTAGGATTTCGATTTGTCAATAAAATAATATTTTGACATCACTAATTGAATTGATTATGATGATATGTGAATTAAGTCTACTTTCACCTCGTAGTAGACTTAAATCACCCTGGGTGCATAGGTGAATAAAGTACACTAAAAGTAGACTTAAAACACCTGAGTGAATTAACTCAGGTGAATAAAATCGACGGCACCAAAATTATCTTGCAATGAGTATTCTTTGTAGACAAAAGGCGTTTAATAATTGACTTTAGCTAATATTTCCATTAATCTTTAAATAAATACCTCTTCAATATAAATACAGACTTAACTTAGATATTACGTATGGGCACATTACGGTGTGTTAGTTTTTTGTTAAGCGTTCCACACAACTGTATACTGTAGGATACATTTGGTCTCGCTTCGCACGCCCTAATTAGAAAAACGCTGATGAATAACTTCCTCGCATGAATGCCTTATGAATCCCCGCCATAACATCGATCGTCAAGTCTCACCGTCTCAAGGCTCACCAACGCCTCAAGACGTCGCCTATAAAAGTTAAGTGTATCTCACCCCTCCCCTTAATCTCAAATGTTACGTGAGGTATTAAGAATTTAAGAACCGGGGGTCGTCATCGATTTGGGGAAATCTTGTTGTTTTCACAGTCTTGATTCAATGTGAACAGTAAAAATTTCACAGCCCAAGGTTATGGTCAGAGTAGCTGTAAAATTTATTGGAATCATTTTATATCTAACGAGTAACCGCCCTCGCTTTGCTTCGGTTTTCTTATTTTTTTACACCTTAATGGAGTTTTATTAAGGATCCCTAATTTTTTTTGAAAATATAATATAGCCTATGTTACTCGGGGCTATGTAGCTTCCCAACAGTGAAAGAATTTTTGAAATCGGTTCAGTAGTTTCGGAGCCTATTCAATGCAAACAAAAAATCAAATCTTTCCTCTTTATATATTAGTATAGACTATATCCCTATAGGAACACGAACATCTACAAAATGTAGTTGTCTAAAATATTATGATGAAACAACCTTCACATTATTACGATATTTACGATATTTATTTGAAATTATAAAGTACCCAGGGCCAGAAGTCTCCATAATGTCCCCATAAGAAATTTTGAATATTTTTTTTGGTGAATGTCTCGGAAAAAGGAGCATACGTCCCCAGACCAAATGGACTCACGACATGAAGAAGACAGCGGGCATCGCTCGATTCAGAAGCATTTCAGAAGGCTCAGAACCGGTCGGCATGGCGGAATTTGGGGAGGCCGGCCCTATTTTCGGCAATGAACTTGTTCAGTATTCAGCTGATGAATGGATGTATGTTTTAGAATATTTTTTTATTATTTTGAACATTTAATATGAACTACTAATTGACTTGGCAAACATTGTTCTACCAAAAAAAATCTGTATAAGTACACCCTGATCACCTAGCGATATAAATATCCTACGACCTTTTCTCATAACCACCAAATATACACAAAAAAATCATAAAATTCGTGGAGCCGTTTAAAAGGAGTGCGACCACAAACGCAGTGACACGACATTTTTATATATTAGAATAAGGCTATGGTTAAGTTGGTGTTGGCTTGAGAGTTGAGAGCCAGTTCGTTCTTTACTTTCTTCTTTTTTTCTTTCACGGCCGGCAATTTGATTTCTACGATCCTACCGACCTCCAGGAGTGACGATGATTTACCATCGGATGGCTCGTCTACTGGGCGAAATCTATACTGATAAAGAGGAAAGATTTGATTGTTTGTTTGCATTGAATAGGCTCCGAAACTACTGCACCGATTTAAGAAATCCTTTCACTGTTGGGAAGCTACACTATCCCCGGGTGACATAGGCTGTATTTTCAAAAAAAAATCAGGGATCCTTAATAAAACTCCAGTAATGTAACCCAAGGCGTGAAAAAAAAACCGAAGCAAAGCGAGGGCGGTTACTTGTTTTACATAAAAAGGACCAACGCACAAATTTCAGAACTCCCAAACAGTACCATAAAGAGATGAATGTTTTACGCAAAGCTGAAAGCAGTCGCTGGCTACATAAGCTACATTATCTGTTTCCATAGTACCTACTGCCGCCCGCCCTACAGTTTACTACAATTTACAGCGCTCGTGCTACCCTACCATAAACTTACGCCGTTTGCCTGCGCTTATTGCACTGATCACAATTTTTACATTAAGTTTGTTTAAGTTGTTGATGCTTATAAAATTAATTAAAATGTATAACGTACAAGGAAAGCTTCTTTCTTATTTTAGCCCTGTAGCCTAGTTAGTAGCGACCCTGCCCTCGAAGCGAGGGGTCCCAGGTTCGATTCCCGGCCGGGGCAGATATTTATGTCACAGATAAATATTTGTACTCGGGTCATGGGTGTTATTATGTTGTGTTATATGGGTCGTCTATGCCACCCGCGACACAGGTAAAATCCTACTGCGGGGGGTATGAGTGTGTAAGCGTTTATATTTTTTTATATTGTTACTAGCTTCTACCCGCGACTTCGTCTGCGTGGGCTTGAGAATTAGTAATCAAAAAAGATCCCGGCCAAATTCGAGTTAGAGTTGCACACCGAGGGTTCTGTTCTAACTTACAGAACCGAATCACCTGGCTGCATAGGTGAATAAAGTTTACTAAAAGTAGTAGAAGCGCTCATAGCGCCGGCGGCTTGCGTGGATCCTATGTGATCGACAAAGTTAAGCAACAGCGGGCGCGGTTGGTAGTTGGATAGGTCACCGCTAGTGGCAAAAATTTCTTGAGCGTTTCCGTGCTTCGGAGGGCACGTAAAGCCGTCAGTCCCGGTTGTTATCATAGGATAACAGTCATTAAGCCATGTCGGAGGCCCTAGGGCGGTTTGAAAACTTACGACACTCGGGTTGGCCACTAACCCCTCCACCAATCCGCACTGGAGCAGCGTGGTGGAGTATGCTCTAGGCCTCCTCAAGAGGAGAGACCCGTGCCCAGTAGTGGGCCATTAATGGGTTGAAGCCAAAAGTAGACTTAAGACACCTGGGTGAATTAACTCAGGTGAAGGCAAAGTCGACGGCACCGAACATAAGAGCAATGTTAAATCATTCAGTAACAAACTTAACTTTGCCGCTGGAAAACTATCGTTTCCATACATGGACATAGCGATCAATTAACCAAAAACTTAAACTTATTTAAGTTTGTTTGGAGTTATGCCGCCACGTATTACTAAGATAATAGGGTTGACAGACAGACAGACGGACAACGAAGTGATCCTATAAGGGTTATGTTTTTTCTTTTGAACAATTATACCCTAAAAAATATACAAAAATTATATGTAGTAGGTAGCAAATACATAAAAGCAGTCAAAATAATATTTATAACCTGTAAACACAACTTCCATGCTAAATTATTATACCCCTTTTTCTAAAGGAGTAGATCCATCCCCGAGCCTCGAACTCGAACGACCCGATCCCGACGAACATGCACCCTATTTTTTAATGCGGGATATGAAATAACTGGAAGCCACATTTATGTCTGTAAGACGGTCCTCATTCTGTTCACCAGATCACGCAAATCGGGTGGTTTAGCAGGTTCCTGAGATGTACCATATTATTAGGTTTTTCGGTCAATGTTTGATCGCGCCGACCACGGGCCATGTGAGTCGCTCAGAGACATCTCGCCCCTCCACACTTGACTGCTTGAGAGTTAAACGCTTCTGTGGGAATTCAGAAGTCCGAAGAGGCCCCCGATCATCTGGGGAGTTTCGCAACCGCGACACCAGCTAGATTTATGGTAATGAAAGGATCCCCTACGTAATAGAAGGGCCAGCCTCTCAACCGGAGGACTCTATTCTCCTGAATTTATGAATCCTGAATAACTCTGGGGTTTCTATGTGTAACTTCCAAATACGTAAGGCCGAGCTTTTCGCCCAAAAACCTGGTCAGAATGCCAGATGTATGTATTATACTTGGAAAACGTTTCAAAAGAAACTTATTGTTTTGACTGCTTTGAAGTTTGTGGATTAGGCAGCGTGTTATTAGTTTATTTTTACTACTATTTATACAGCTCGATATATCTTAATTAAAAGCTTTGCTAAATCATAAACAACTGTCTCTAAACTTGATAGAATGGAAATTCAATCATCTTCATAATTTATTATTTTCTCTTTCTTTTCTTTCTTTCTTGGATGACAACGCATGGATGATGCCTTTAATCTGATCACGGAAGACGCACTCAGTCATCCATGGAAAACGGTGACCATTTATAATCAGGAGGCTCGTCTGCTCTTACGTGGCTATTCGCAAATTCAAAAGTATTTTAGTTATGTATTTATATTGCACTTATGTCCGGTCATAAAATTTGCCTATGCCGGCTTGGAACTCATTGACCAGTAGGTGACAGCCGTAGATTATTATTCGCAAATATTTTAATTTCTTACTCATATTGATTAATAAATGTGTAAAGGATTTGTATTTTTAATATTATCTTCTATTTCTACATTACAATAAGGAAATCTAAATTATAATACTTTGTCGGAATTTAAGATTTTTATTTATTTACAAAAAAAAAAAAAAACATTTTTTGGTAAATTTACTAAATTGTGTCATAATATTATCGCTAACTCTGATCCACGCCATCATACAGTGAATCTATATTATTCCGATAGCAAAATCTAACTTAGTTATGTGTTATTAATTGGGTAGGGAAACTAATTTACTTAAAACCATAATGTTTGACGACCTTGTCGCGTAGTTGGTAGCGACCCTGCCTGCGAAGCAAGAGGTCCCGGTCTCGATTCCCGGCCGGAGCAGATACTTATGTGAGAGATAAATATTTGTACTCGGGTCATGGGTGTTATTGTTACTCGTATGTGTTACGTGTCGTCCATGCCCACCTGCGACACAGATTAAAACCTACTGAGGGGGAAAGAGAGTGTCATCCATCCATCCATCCATCCATCCATCCATCAGCCTTTGTAGGTCCACTGTTGGACATAGGCCTCCCCTAACTTGCACCACTCTGACCGGTCCTGAGCCTTCTGAATCCAGCGGATGCCCCCTGTCTTCTTCAGGTTGTCAGTCCACCTGGTCGGGGGGCGTCCTATGCTCCTTTTTCCGAGACGTAGGCGCCATTCGAGGACCTTTCTTCCCCAACGATTATCGGTCCTTTGAACTATGTGGCCAGCCCATTGCCACTTCAGCCTGCTAATTCTTTGAGCTATGACGGTTACCTTTGTTCTCCTACGGATCTCCTCATTTTGAATACGATCACGTAGAGAAATACCGAGCATAGCCCTCTTCATAGCCCGCTGCGCTACTCTGAGAGCTTGTGGATTAGGCCAATAGTAAAGCACCTGAGTGTGTAAGCGTTTATTTATTTAAAATATTTTAAAATATACAGGTTCACATTAATTTCAACAAAAGATTTATTCACGGTATGATAGCTTAAGTCTTGTTCTCAGACCTACTCAGTTACCTAAACTGACATCTGTTGTTGATTAGCAGAACTAATTCACTGCAAAATCATAAATTAAAAAATATATGTACACATTGATTTTTTTAAGATATAACGAATATTTCTGATACTAAACAGTCTCTTTTATCCCTCTATCGGGTACTGTCACAATTTCTTGCTGTTATGTGGCGTATCAATAAGTCCTATTTGTTGATATTTCGGCTTTTAACCCGTTAGGATCCGCGTGATCGCGGCACCTTTGAGTTACGACGTTCTGGAACGTTCTTGGTAACCGACGGGTTAAGCGACATATCACAATAAAACGTACACCAGATTTTAAGTTAGACCACCAGCAATACAACTGTGAAAACCGCATTCAGTTTCATCCAGCAGTTTTGGCGTGATGCGGTGTCAAACATACAGACAGACAAGATTTTTAAAAATGACAGATTTGCAATCTATTGCTCCTATTGAGTCCCCTGATACCAAATTTTCTTAAATATCTTCAATGTACAGACATTATCGAGTTACTGTTTTATAATATATATAGACTAGCTTCTACCCGCGACTTCGTCTGCGTGAACTTGAGGAGAATTAGTAATCAAAAAAGATCCCAACCAAATGCGAGTTAGAGTTGCACACCGAGGGTTCTGTCCAAACTTACAGAACCGAATCACCTGGCTGCATAGGTGAATAAAGTCTACTAAAAGTAAACTTAAGACACCTGGGTGAATTAACTCAGGTGAAGGCAAAGTCGACGGCACCGAACATAAGAGCAATGTTAAATCATTCAGTAACAAACTTAACTTTGCCGCTGAAAAACTGTCGTTCCCATACATGGGCATAGCGATTCGAGGCTCGGGGCTCGAACTCGAACGACCCGATCCCGACGAACATGCAACCTATTTTTTAATGCGGGATATGAAATAACTGGGAGCCAAATTTCTCCCTAAAAATTATCTTAATTTAAGAAATATTAGTGAGATTTTATATACACGTACACAATTAGATCCTGAATTAGTCAACGTTGTACTGGTTTTGCAATGTCAACGTTACCAACAACAAATATTCTTAAAAACGTTAAGTTATTCCCACCCATTCTAGAGTAACATTCTGGGAGTAATATTATATCTCTAAGATACACGATTACACCCTGAATCGGTCAACGATGTACTGGTTTTATAATGTCAGTATCGTCACTGGAAAGGCAATAATACTAAAGCTCCATTTTGGCGAAAATGAGTTATATACATCGTTGGATTGGAAAAAATAATCCAAGTACTGGCATACTTGACTGCTCCTATTTATTATAGATGTCGACAATGTTTTCCACGTAAGTATAAATAGCCAAATCTAACCTAATCGAATTCTTCTTCCATTTGAATTACTTAAGTGTTCTCTTGGCACTACTTCTTCCTTCTTTTTGACTTAATGTGTGTTAAGATTATGTTTTTTTTTTGTTTTTATCTGACCAAGTAATAATGTCTGTAAGACGGTCCCCATTCTGTTCACCAGATCACGTATATTGGGTGGTTTAGCAGGTACCTGATATGTACCATATTATTAGGTTTTTCGGTCAATGTTTGATCGCACCGACCACGGGCCACAAGAGTCGCTCAGGGACGTTCTGTGGGAATTCAGAAGTCAGAAGAGGCCCCCGATTATCTGGGGGATTTCGCAACCGCGACACCAGCTAGATTTATGGTAATGAAAGGATCCCCTACGCAACAGCAGGGCGCGCCTCTCAACCGGAAGACTCTATTCTCCTGAATAACTCTGGGGTTTTTAAGTATAACTTCCAACTACGTAAGGCCGAGCTTTTCGCCCAAGAACCTGGTCCAAATGCCAGAAGTATATATTATTCCTCGAAAACTTTTCAAAAGAAACTTCAAAGTTTGTGGATAAGACAGCGTGTTATTAGTTTATTTTTACTACTATTTATATAGCTCGATATATCTTAATTAAAAGCTTTGCTACATCATAAACAACTGTCTCTAAACTTTATAGAATGGAAATTCAATCATCTTGATAATTTATTATTTTTTCTTTCTTTTATTTTCTTTCTTGGATGACAACGCATGGATGATGTCTTTAAGTCTAATCACGGACGACGCACTCATTCTTCTATGGAAAACGGTGACCATTTACAATCAGGTGACTCGTCTGCTCTTACATGGCTATTCGCAAATTCAAAAGTATTTTAGTTATTTGTATTGCACTTACGTCCGGTCATAAAATTTGCCTAAGCCGGCCGTCTTGGTAGTCTTTGACCAGTAGGTGACAGCAGTAGATGGTTATTCGCAAATATTTTAATTTCTTACTCATTTTGAATATTAAATATCTAAAGGATTTGTATTTTTATTATTATCTCCTATGTGCCTATTTCTACATTACAGTAAGGAAATCTAAATGATATAGATAATATTTGGTCGGAATTTAAGATTTTTATTTATTTACAAAAAAACATTATTAAATAAATAAAATTACTACATTGGTAAATTTACTACATTGTGTCATAATAGATATTATCGTTAACTCTGATGCTGCTATATAGAGTTGTTATTGTATACAGTGAATCTATATTAATCCGACAGTGAAATCTAACTTAGTTATGTCTAATGAGTAAAAATTAAATACCCAATGTTTGACGACCCTGTAGCTTAGTAGGTAGCGACCCTGCCTGCGAAGCAAGGGGTCCCGGGTTCGATTCCCGGCTGGGGCAGATATTTATATTTACTTAAACCCCAATGTTTGACGACCCTGTAGCATAGTTGATAGCGAGCCTGCCTGCGAAGCAAGGGGGTCCCGGGTTCGATTCCCGGCTGGGGCAGATATTTATGTGACAAATAAATATTTGTACTCGGGTCATGGGTGTTACTGTGATGCGTTACGTGTCGTCCATGCCACCTGTGACACAGATTAAAACCTATTGCGGGGGGTATGAGTGTGTAAACGTTTATTTTTTTTATTTTTATTTTAAATATTTTAAATAGGTACACATTAATGTCAATAAAAGATTTATTCACGGTATAATAGCTTTATGAGTTACCTAAACTGACATCTGTTGTTGATTACCAGAACTAATTCACTGCAAAATCATAAATTAAAAAAAAATGTACACACTGTTTTTTTTAAGAAATAACGAATATTTCCGATACTGAACAATCTTTTCTATCCCTCTATCGGGTACTTTCACAATTTCTTGCTGTTATGTGGCGTATCAAAAAGTCCTATTTATTGATATCTCGGCTTTTAAGCAACGTATCACAATAAAACGTACACCAGATTTTAAGTTAGACCACCAGCAACACAATTGTGAAAACCGCATTCAATTTCATCCAGTAGTTTTGGCGTGATGCGGTGTCAAACATACAGACAGACAAGATTTTTAAAAATGACAGATTTGCAATCTATTGCTCCTATTGAGTCCCCTGATATCAAATTTTCTTAAATATCTTTAATGTACAGACATTATCGAGTTACTGTTTTATAATATATATAGATTAATAAATAATACGAATTATTTAAAAAAACACGGACTGTGTATCAATCACAGTTTTATACTTGTCGTAAAAATACTTGATTAAAAAACCGGGCAAATGCGTGTCAGGCCACGCGCAATGTAGGGTCCGAAGTTTATCGACTATTACTCATTACTTATGCTAACATAGCCATCATAGTTTTCCTTGTAAATTTATCATAAAACCTATTTTGCAAGTGTCCCCACACTTGACTCTAACCAAAATTAGCACTTTAAAGCCAAATATTTCGCCTACGAACCCCTAATTCCATGGACCAATAATATTTTTGGAAGACCTTTTCAACGATACCCCACATTATAGAATACGCGACGAATTAAAAAATCATCCTCACGTTACCTATAGGGGAAGTACCCTGAAAAAAAAATGAGAGGTGTCAAGGGACACCCGGATAGAACGAAGTTCCTTTCGATTAATACTAAGCGACCAGAAGTCTTAATAGCTTAATGTGCATGATCGTGATATGGATGTCCCTGTTGTGCCTATGCTAAATACCGAAGAGTGAATAAGACAGCCACATACTATGATTGTACTGTCGCACCCTCGAAGACTTCTGGTCGCCTAGTAACTCGCTTTAATTTAATAAACGACGGCAAAAAGTGTCGTTACAACTTTTCGTCCCAATTTTTTCCGTACTAGCCCCCTTTCGCAACGCGCGATAAGGAACTTCGTTCCAAAAATGTTTTTCAATATTTTATTCTACGATTCTTGACTTTTAATAAATATATACATCGATGCTAAATTACAGTTTTCTAGCACTAAAGTCCGGTTTACACGTATTAAGTAGTTAAGTAGATAAGTAAATTTTAACTAAATTTTAAGTGAATAATTTTTGGTGTGCGTCCACACGTAATAATTTAGTAAAGCTCTTTAGTTCATACAATTCTACTTAACTACTTAAGCATTTTACTAAATTACTTAATTACTTAAGCATTTTACTAATTTTAATTACCTACTTAACTACTAAATTACTAAACTACTAAATTGTCCGTTCACACGTATTAATTTACTTAAAATTTAGTTAACTACTTTACTACTTAATACGTGTAAACCGAACATAAGTATATCGGCGCTTTGCTTCGGACAGACAGACGGACAGACAGATTGACAGACGAACGGACGGAAATAACGAAACTATAAGGGTTCCGATTTTAAGTCAGAACCCTAAAAATGAGGGTTTTATTAAAAAAATGGTAACAAAAGGTTTTCCAGCACATATTTTCAATGTAATGTAGATAACAAAGTTGGAATGTTTCATCCCCTAACAAAGGTTGCAATTCACTAGGGCGCAGACACATAAAACGGTCCGGAGTCGGACTCATTCAAATGCAGTAAAGTATATGATCCTCTACTTCAGGCGGAAAACAACAAAATTGTCTAAAATTAAGAACGCCCTTCAAAACAGATCAAATATTATACCACTAACTCACTTTTGTGTATTGGGGCGGCTTAGAATTCTAACCCCAATCCGGCGCCGGGTGGGCGACGTAAAAGGCGACTAAATCCAGGGCATTGGTGGTAGGGTTCTTCAGAGGGATTATATTAGTAATATTGACTTAAATAGTTCATTAATACCATTATTACTATTATTATTTCTCCGTGGGGTCCACCTGGATAGCTACCACCCTTTTGCTTGAGTCGGCAATTTGAAACGAATTCGTATTCAGTGCATCTTCACCATGCAAATATACCATAACATAGTATGCAAACCTGTGGACAGTAGAATGGCTAATATATGTAAATTTAATAACAATGGCATTCCTAAAGTATCGCCTGATCTACTCACCAAACAATTACGCTTAATCAACACAAATGTTTGTCACTGACAACGCTAAAGCGAGCAATAATGGCCTCACATGTGTGAAACAAACATTAATATCCACATCATTAAGGAGAACGTTCGTCAACCATGTCAATAAATCACTCGACCGCGTTGCACACTTGTCGGATAACGTGGTACATAGATTACCCCTTTACTTCAAGCAAAGTGAATAATTTAACCAGGTTGAAAGAAACCAAAGTTTATAAGTCTATGAGTAACTGCCCTCGCTTCAATCCAAAAGTATAACGGTATAGTAGGGAGGTAAGATTGGACTTAACGATGGCTTATCCATCTTTACACAGCGATTGCTATCCACCTTCCTACTCTCCAAACCTGTAGAAGTCACGGCAACCTTCCAACAAGTATATTATTTTCAATGATTTCTGAAATTTTCAAATCTTTTACCTAATTTCTTCAAATTTTTTATGCTCATAAATTTCAAAAGCGAATAAAATCACTATTTTAATTTGTGCTGTTGACCGCTGACCAGTTTCCTCGTCTACCCTGAGTTTAGTATCGGAACCAAATCAATTTGCGAAACAACTCCGTATTAAAGCAGGAAGTATTTCACATTAAACATAGCTAAGAACACTTTCGATTTAGTCACCTTCGTTTCTCCGTTTGGGAGCGACGATGCACAGACATACATCAGATACACAGACACGTCAAACTTATAACACCCCTCTTTTTCGTCGGGGGTTAAAAAAGCGCCCATTCATAAGTACATTTTTTTCGATTTTTTGCCGGCTATGTATTAAGATATAAGTTTATCGAATTCAAGGCACGTACATAATGTGTAAAAAACACGCTATATTTCAGTACCTATAGGTACTTCAGTATATATGTACCCATTTAAAGAGTATCCCGTAAGTAGTGAATCTACGTCAGCGGACAGATAGCTTGCAGGTTGACCTGCCAAATGTCAAAAAATGCCCTTTGTAAAATTTCAACAATTCGGTTTACCCTACTTTTTTTTGTTGAGTCCACAAATGCAAAACCGTAAAATCGCATAAAATATAAATTCCAAGCAATTCAATTTGAACTTTTGTATGAAACCAGCTCATTTCCCTAAGTTTCGGTTTCGGTTTCGGCCGAAACTGGAACTAAGGCCGAAAGTTCGGTTTCGGTTTCGGTTTCGGCTGAAAAACCAGTTTCGGTCGGACTCTAATTATAGGTAACAAACTAACAGACTTACGGTTACCTAAATTAATCCTTAATACAGAATCACAATACAAATTCTGTACGTTAGTGCAGTAGTATTTAAGTAACCGTTAAGTGACTCTAACGCCCCAACTCAGAGTCACTAATGGTTACTTAAATCGCTTCTTAGCACAGAATTTGTATGGTGATTCTTTACTAAGGAGCGATTAAAGAACCGTTAGTGACTCTGAGTTGGGGCGTAAGTGCGGCTGAAAGTAAGTTAAATAAAACCTTGTACGAACAACCATGTCACGAATAATATTCATTACAAAGCAAAAGCCAGTTCCAACTGGCTCACATGTGGAACAGGGATTTATATCAACATCATTAAGTAGCACATTTGTCAACCGC
Organism: Thymelicus acteon; assembly: GCA_951805285.1. Classification (NCBI taxonomy): domain Eukaryota; kingdom Metazoa; phylum Arthropoda; class Insecta; order Lepidoptera; family Hesperiidae; genus Thymelicus; species Thymelicus acteon. The sequence continues at coordinate 6,515,032 of OX638219.1, read as the reverse complement.
TACAATTAATCATGGGCCTCTTCACACACTTGCGACGCGATATGAATCGTTTTCCACTTGTACATGCAAAGTGCGACATGATATAAAGCGAAGTGGAAAACGACATAGGCATATGTCACAGGAATAAATATTCCTGTGTGACATAATATATCCGTGTTCATGTTTGTTAGGGTCATTATTTGTGTATAAATAAATATGTTAACATCAAATAGGGACAAGGTTAACATTGAAAAACTTCTAAAATTATGAAGTTCAACCTGTTTACGAAGTAGTAATGTTCACAACTGATCAATTAGGATATTTTTTATTAATTGCATGGACCAATGAACTAATATATGGACGAAACAAATATAAACCAATCAAAAATTAATATCCTAAACGTATTTTGACAACCCTATAGCCCATCTGGTAGGGTTGCCTGAAAACCAGAGGTTCTGAGTTTAATTATCGGCTGGGAAATACATTTAGTATGACAGATAAGATATGGTCCTCCGACACACATACATATAATTATGTTTTCACGACACACAAATTTCATTACCCAACGAATCCAACTTGCAGTGAATAATGCATAATGAACAAAATAGCCAATTGATGGAAACATTCACAGAACAACTTGCAAAAATTGTGAAAAACTTACTTAAATCGATTTAACACATCAGTTGTTTTAACACAAGCCGCAGACACTTATGAATCCTTTGGAAAGTATCCTACCGCTTCAAATCCTTAGCACCGTCTAACCGTCTCCCTAACCACTTTACATTCAGCGACTGCTCACGGCCGGCTACGACTAATCTCTTGATATATCGACGCTCACCTTCTCATATCTGGGGAGATCCGAAGTGCCCCTTTATTACGCTACGTGGATTACACTTCAGTACAGACCTTGCACCCTGCGATGAAAAGAATAATTTGCGTCCTTACACGGCTAGCCGGTAGGAAAATGCACAATATTATTTCTTCGACATATATTATAATCTATATGTATCAAACTAAAAAAGGTGTTTTTTAGTAATTTTTGAAGTTATACTTCTTTAGGCGCGTTATGAAATAAACGGAAAAAATGATGAGAGTGAAATTTTTAAGATTTGTAACAGGGACAGCGACACAAAATGTGACGAAAAACGTCACAGGTGATTTTAAACGTGCGTTTTTTAGCAAAGGCGCATTATGAAATAAAAATGATTATTATTTTTTTCACTCCATGGACATATAGTGAACAGGCACAAAACGTTATCACTAAATGATGAAGGTGAATCATAATGTTGATACGGTCGTAGCAGATGGGTGATGAAAATGGTAGTGTCGGTTTATAATTCGTTGTAGATGGCGTGATAGTTACGTTTGATGCTATTAAATTACTTTATATCACCTATTGTTACCTATGCATCGTTATATTTTGATGGTTTCTGCAAAATAACTAGTAGGTATCAAACGATAGGCAAATAGTTTAGTTCATTCCACAAGAAAAATGAGTATGTAATTTTAATCATCTTTTTTTCCTTTTAGCTGTATGTCCCTCTCGCTGTTCCGTTTAATTTGTTTTTAAGTAGCTTTAAACTAACTCTGTATTCGTTCGTTCGTTAAAAATTTATAGCAGATCCCATAAGCGGATTGAACTAGATTACGTCGGATACTAAAGCCGAATAAAGTCAAAACAAAACACAAAGAAGAATAAAGTGTAGTGAAGAGAAGTCTTGGAACAACCATAAGTCGGTTATCTTTAGCTCGTTTAAAGCTACCAACCGAAACGGATTGAATAGGACACTTCCAATCCAGTTATTTTTATTCTGATGTTATTCAAACTAAATTAATATTAAATTTCTGAACTGAAAATCAATAATATTAGAATTCGGATGTGACTGCTATTTTCATATATCTGAAGTTATACAATGGCGGATTGTAAGTGATTTTTTATTATTAAGTCACAAAAATCCTTGTCTTTATTAAAAATAATTATATATATAACTATATATGACTACTACTGGTATTTTACCCTTTTCTTACCTGATAAAACTCTAATTCACACAACAGTCAGTTTCGACAATATATTGAAATTAAGACTCAACTATTAGACTATACAAAGGTAATTCACCTATACAAAAACGGCCAACCATACAGTTAATAACGGAAATGCAATAGGCTTACAAAATCCCCGTAAACAAGAGTAATTTACCAACTATACTGCATTATACCACAGAGTAAACCTCCTTAAGTGTTTGGAACAAGTTTGACAAAGCATTTGTTGTTGTGAAGCAGGAGCGGGATTCTTGCGACGTCGGGCTTCAGACGATAACGAGTTATAAAGTCGCCTAACGTGCCTCAGCGCAATGTTTATTTTTATTGAAAATTGTTCTAAATGTAGTGCACTTTATGGGAGAGAGGAACTTGTCAAGTCTTTCTTTCTTGGTCTATCTTGGATATCCCTCGGCGATCGTGGCCACTTACAATCAGGATCGTCAGCATATTTGTCGGCTAGGTCCATAAAAATAAATAAAACCGGGCAAGTGCGTGTCAGGCCACGCGCAATGTAAGGTTCCGAAGTAGTAAGTTATTCATTAACTATTTATGCTAACATAGCCGTGATAGTTTTTCTTGTAAATTCATTATATAACCTATTTTTGAGAATTGTTTCACTTATCCAACTCCAACCGTCTAGCTAGCGGAAGGGGGGTACACTTGACTTGACTCTAACCAAAATTAGCACTTTAAAGACAAATATTACGCAAACTGACCCCTAATTCCAACAATGTTCTTAGAAAACCCATAATATTTTTGGAAGACCTTTTTAACGATACCCCACACTATAGGGCACGCAAAGAATTCATCCACACGTTACCTGTTAGGAGAGGTACCCTGAAAAAAATGTTTTTCAATATTTTATTCTATGATTCTGGAGTTTTAATGAATATATGCTACATGATTTGGCATTTAATTTGGCATGAATACATGCCAAATTACAGCTTTCTAGCACTGTGTCTCGGCGCTTTGCTTCGGACAGACGGACAGACGGACGGACGGACATGACGGAACTATAAGGGATCCGATTTTACTCCGGAACCCTAACAAATATATTTATACGCAACGTAGACCATGCCTAGTTGAGAATAACTGTGCCAATCGATGTCTGATGTCTGAGTCGATGGTGTTGATGATACAGCGAACGCATACAATGTGAAAGATCGGAATTAAAAACTTCAACTGTTTTTCTGTACTTCAAAACAAAATATAACGAATTAATAAGTAAGGAATTCTATAGCTTCTGAAAATTAGCGTGATGAAGAGTCCCATTTTTCTAGAGATCTGCGTCAAATTCTTCGGTTCCAAGCCAATAGTACCTACTATAATCCTTATCACTGAAATAAAATAAATAGTATTGCAGATAGTATCGAACCCTTATAACACAAACCCTTCACTAAATCACAGCGGTGCAACGCATTCAGAATACTGAACCGCGTTCGTGAAATATGTAACCAGATAAAAGTGGCCATCCTTGGAATAGTTTCTAAAGAAATGGTCGTAGTTTAGCATAATGGGATCCACTTAGTCATCGGTACCTTATCTACAATAATATATTGTAGGCTCCAGAACGATTAATCAGGGGGGACGCTGGCTAAGTTATTGCGCAGTGTTGAACTGGGCAATTCGGAACATTTTAATGATATAACTACTAAGTTATGATAGCCTAAATGTTATAACGTTAAAAGTCTCACAGAAGACCTAGGTTCGATTCCTTCTCACGTATTAATTTTTCGGGTTATTTCGAAGTACCCCGTTCCCGGAGGCACCCGTCCCTGAGGACGATCCGGTTCTGTTTTAACTGCGGAAACCTGAAAAGAAAAGCGACAGAAATGTTTTAAGGTGAATTTTTTTACAAAGCATTTCAATTGGAATGTTTTAAACATTCACACTCCCATTCCTGAAATGTTTAGATACACTGAGAATATTTTAAGATTAATCCCGAGCGGGAATCAAATCCAAATTCCTGACCACCCTCTTCTTGGCGAGTCACAATCAAACTGATAACAAAGATTAAGGTTTCGAGACTTGCTTTATCTTAATAACAATCTTACATCTTAAATTCTACATTACATTTATTCCTGTTATTCGTGTAAAGCATAACCACAATAACATGGATAACAGACCTATTAAAATAAATTATTTATGTTCTGAAAATATGAGTGGTAGTCTCTAAGCCCGGACATTCACAGCAATAAAAATGCACTCAATTTCAATGACTCGTAAAACCGTCTGCTGTAACAAACAATAGGTTTAGGTGTAATTCAAGTCAAATTTCACAAGCAGCGAAAATCTATATGCGAAAGGATACTTTGCAGACTTTGCACACGTTTACGATTATACGCTTCTTATACGCTCTGCTTCCAGCGAATCCTTAATTACTTTGGACATGTCGCTCGTAGAAACCCTGACAACCTCGAGAAGCTCATGGTAGTTGGCCAGGTCGACGGTAAACGACCACGAGGTCGCTCTCCAACCCGCTGGTCTGATTCAGTAAAGACGCTCACCGGACTACCAATTGCCGAAGCTTTGAAGACCGTCCAGAACAGGGAAAAGTGGAAGAGCATAGTGCACAAAGAGATCGACAATCCATGCTAGACACGACCTTCAGCATTGAAGATGACGACTAAGAAGAAGAACAAGACGATTATACGCATTATTTCGTGCTCGAATGCGTAAGATTTAAAGTTAAAACGCATAATTATAGAAGGAGAGAATGGACAAAATTAACATCATCTTAATGTTATAAATGAAAAACTTTGTATAGATGTTTGTTACTCTTTCAAACAGAAACTAGTAAACCTGATCATAATCTAGAAATTCAGACGCGATGCTACAGAAAACTGTTCCCGCTGAGAACAACATTTTACCAAACTCTATTCTTAGACACGTCGATTGTGCCTTCTTAATTTCAGATGTTTACACAAACAAATCCGAAAATAGAATTTTCATTTAACAGAATGAAAATTATCTTGACATTAACATTTTGTTATGAAACTCTTAAACGCTTTTGCCTTGGGTAACTTCTGTAAAATTATAATCTTATTTGCCCAGCTTTGCTTTCTACAGGCTTAGCTTTACGATGTTTACGCTCTTGTACCTAAACGACGCTGAACAGTCGGGAATTATATAATTTTCGTATTATTATAAAACATTGTTAAACAGTTGAAGTTAATTAAATTAATAAAAGTCGCTATTAAACAGATAATACGAGTATATAAGAAAATAGACAATTGTCGTTTCTGGGATATGACGGGTCGGTTGCCCAGGATTATAACTTTGTATTATTGTATATTTCGTATCAAACTGAATTATCTAAAGTAGCTTTGCTTTTAACCTTTATGTTATTCAAATTAAGAAAAAAAGTCTAAACGACATTTTGCCGCTCACAAATACGCGAAAGAAATGCCATACAAGTCATAAAACGGTAATATAGGTATTGTTGGCGTCTCCACGGATCTCAGACCGCATTATGGGTTTGAGGAAGCTTCTCAAATCTGCTTTACGAACACGATTAAAACCTCATTTAGAAAGGTTTCGCCGCCTTTGCCAGTTATAAGGTACCTGTTTAACCTTTCCCGAGTAACGCTTATCGTTTGATCACAATCCATAATTTTATTGTTCTATTTCTGCCCATAATTCTCGAATCTATTATTACATACAATTTACAAGAATCAACACAACAAGTTTACCAGAATCGGGAAACTATGATTGAGGAGACATGAGTTCTCTCGCATGTCGGTATGCAGATTTCAAAAACCTTTGCCTTCACCAAAACAAGTGATCATTTACTTCAATTCGAAAACTTACAAGGTTTGAACCAGACCGTGGCAAATCAACATCAAACTACTTTGTTAAAGCTTAGTTTAATGATGATAATAATAATGATTTAAGCTTATATAATGATAATTATTAAAAGAATACTTAAAATGTCCTGAGCAACTTGCGTTTGTCATTATTATGGTTTCGCTTAATTTACTATAAAACTATGTTACATTTAGCTTATTGGAAATAATAATTTTTTGAACAAAGATTTTACTCACTTAGTGCAACCCATTCCTAATGGCTCTCAAGAAACGTGGAAAGCTGATGCGGGTTTTAAATAACCCTGTCGAATACTTAAATACTTACTATTCTTCCTGAATGCATTATGCTCTTCAGAGCAGTGCATAAACGTAGCTATTTGAAAACGTTTGCATTTTAGAAAATAACGTTATTGGACCAAATCGGATTACCGTCGGGTTAAGAATATAAATCTCCCAGATTTTAATTTCGGCATCGTTATCCAGAATTGAATTTTCCCCAATTTATTTTTTGTGTTGTTTTCGAAAGGGTTATGATTTAGGGTCAGAACATGCTTAATTAACAGTCATTCAATTTCCATCGAGAAACTCTCTCGTCTGGAAAGTTTTACCTGCAGAGCTCTCTGGAAATTTTCTTTATAAATTATGCAATTTAAGTAAAACAACCTACTCATAAGTAGTGAAAAAATCATATTAGGTACCTATATTACAATAAATCACATACAAAATCCCCAAAAATTCACCTAGATCAGTAAATTTAAATCATCTGGGTACATAATTGAATAAAGAACACTAAAAGTAGACTTAAGACACCTGGGTGAATTAACTCAGGTGAAAATATCGACGTCACCATACATATCTATGAATATTAGGCATTCGCTGATCAAAACAATACCTAAAGCGAAATTGTTGAGTTTGGTTCGAAAGTGTTTTGTCATTAAAAAACTAATTTAAGGTAATGTCTTGCCTTTAGTAATCCTTTTTATACCGGGGAATATCCCAAAGTGGCCGATCTACGTGAGAAGTGATCGAAGGAGAAGTGAACGTCGGAAGGTTCAGTAAAAATACTGCTAGTCTTTTGATACCAAAAGATACGCTCCACTTTTCCTATGATCGGTGCTTCTGAGTTGTTGAAGTGCTTTATTATTGACTCACAGACTAGAAACTTGAATAATTGTATGTATTACGTATACAAAGTATGGAAGCGCAATAAGATTTGAAAATTCTTTCTCTACGGGGATAAAAATACGTTGAAGTGTTATTCGATAAACTTCATATTTTGTGGATGCAGTTGCAGTTTAGCGTGGTATTCTATATAGTTTTGAGCACAAATAACCTTCATTATTATCATAAAGTTGCCGCAATTGCTTATTTCTAGATGTTGTATGTCAAACATTTGATATGGAATATGAGGATGTCGAGGATAAAGCAAATAGTAGCGAAGTTAATTGGAAAGTAGGCGTGCCGGCAGTATTTGTACAGTGGCTTGGTCTGAGTGGACACTGTGGACGGGCTGTCGTGGCCCTTGTAGAACTGCTGTATAAAATGTAACCAGACAGCATTTTAGTACATCTATGCTTATGAACTCTGATAAATTATTTACGTACCTTTTAAATTTATCGCGGCGAACTGCTTAATGAAGATAGACTTGCGAACAAACGTTGCTAGGGTTTATAACGCAACAGATCCCATGACAATGATTTTCAGTTTGTTTGTTTGTCTATGCGATTGTAGCGCTTATTTTAAAAACGGCTTAACCGATTTAGATGCAATATTTTCACTGATGGTTTAGGGAGAATTCGATGATGATTTGAAAGGTTTACAAACAAAAAAATAAGTTGACTGAAATGGCTTCCCAAAGTAAGTAAGCAAGCACTGCTACTAGTGTTATTATGAAACCAATATTCTTTCTTAAAAACTTCAGACAAATCAAAAAGTAAGTTCGTCTTGCGAACATTTTACGAAAATTGAACAGCGTGGATCGTAAAAAAATAAGTTGAATGAAAGATTCCTGTTAAACGTTTTTTGTCTACGACTACTAAGGCATAGGTTTCCCAAAGTAAGCAAGCAAGCACTAGGCTGCTAGTGTTATTATGAAACCAACATTATTCCATAGAAACTTCAGACAAATCAAAGAGCAACTTCGTCTTGCAAACATTTTACGAGAATTGAACAGCGCGGATCATAATCCTGCCTGTCTATGAAGGCAAATACCATATAAGTAGAACTTTATGTTTCTGTGAGTTATAAAGTCAAGACAAATATGAAGAGGATTGCACCTGGTGAATACAAACAGTTTCTGAACTTAATTGAAAGCGGCCGGCGAGGACCGGTATTTGAACAGTCGCTGGCCTGCGCTGTCCTGAGTGTGCTGTGCTAACAGGCGGCTGAGAGACTTGTGTCAACGATCGATTTTACTATGCAAGAATATCAATCTACAATATTTTCTTGTATAATTAGGTACCAGAAACGAAATATAGATGAAAATGAAATAATTGTTAATAGCTAATTACAATTAAACTTACATACATACATGGACATTTTAGACCAGTTCGTAGTCTGTGAAGCGATTCCGGGTTCGATTATGGCTGAGAAAGATATCTACGTGACACATAAATGTTATAGGGTGGGGAACATATTAACGTTTATACGCTCAAAATATTTGAAAATATACACTATATAAACACTATAAACACAACTAAGATAAACATTATGATCCCGGAATAAACATGGAGCCGGAAATAAAATTATTCCGACCAGAAATCGAATCCGCTATCCTTAGCTCGGCGGCTATGTATACTAGTAACTAAGCAAGGGACTCTCAAATTGAAATTATAAATCACAATATTGAGTATTACCTAAATAAGATCAGTTTACAATTTACATCACCCAAAAGCCTCAAAAGATAAAATCATCTCTCGAGTTTCGAATAAACAACTGTGAATGAGTTGACGTTTAACTTATCCGTTATTCAATCAGGCGTAAGCGACGAGACGAAACGTCATAAACTTAATCAAGAGATACCAGAGACCAAATTGGTTAATGGAGCTTATTGAAATCTGCTATCGTGTTAATCAATAAACATAAACGTCGAAATAGAGATCGAGACGTAAAGCCGATGCTGTCTTAATGCCCGAGGGGAAAGTTCAAAGATTTTCCAATATGGATGTAGCGAAACAAGGCGAGAGGTTAAGCAGTGGCGGTTTATACTGTCTTATAGCAGGCTTGAAGCGAGATTAGCTATGCTAATTAGCTATATTGCTCTTAATTTAATCTAGCGACTATTTAGTCATTTTGAAACAGGTATATGACTTGGGAAAAAATAAATTCTATGCAAAGAAAATAAATTAATAATGTCATCTTGCTTTAATTTTGCTGCGATAAATGTAATATTTAAGTTCAGAAACAATAACTGCTCTGAAAACTGTAATTTTCTCCTATTGTTACGCTTCTTACAAATCTTACATTTTACCTAAATTATGTTCGTATCTACAAGTATTAATATAACTGAGAATTAAATACTTACAATTGATTGAAAGCTTATCCCGCGCAGACATAGTGTAAATCTATACTATTATATATATAAAGAGGAAAGATTTGATTTTTTGTTTGCATTGAATAGGCTCCGAAACTACTGAACCGATTTGAAAAATTCTTACACTGTTAGGAAGCTACACTATCCCCGATTAACATAGGCTATATTATATTTTCAAAAAAATTAGGGTTCCTTAATAAAACTCCAATAATGTAACCCAAGGTATAAAAAAATAAGAAAACCGAAGCAAAGCGAGGGCGGTTACTCGTTTGTCTTATAAAATTGTGCGTAAATAAGTTAACAATGTGACGGCATTGCAATTTCAGACTTATAACTTTTTGGTAAGGAGTACTAAGGAAAAAAAATTTTAGGTTCCGTAGTTTTTATTTTAACATTGCACCAACATAAATCAAAATAATATTTTTTTAACTTTTCAGAAATTTAATCTCGTACATCGCTCATAACCGACAGTACGACAATTCAAGAAGCTTAGATCGAAGTGCCTAGTGTGCGACACGAAGCGATTAGCGCTGAGGGCGTACAATGAAGGCTGTTTCTAAGGCGGGATATATCTTTAAGAAAGATTAACGATCTTCAGGTATAGCGCTTGGGGTCGGGCTATAATTAAACGCAATGGATAGAGCTTCCCCATAGATCGAGAAGGGCAGGCGTCTCGCTGAGTTATGATTTCACGCGAGACGATGTGATTGGCACCCTGTAATGAAACCGGTGATTCGACTTTCGGAAATGACTATACGCGCTTTATAATTATCACATTTTGGAATTAAACTTTTATGTGTTTAGTTAGATTTTAAAAGATACTTAGCTTATTATTGCATTGGCTGCGAAAATAGAAGTATATACCAATGAATTATACAACTGACATCGTCATCACAAGTGTGTGTTATTAAATTTTGTCATATTGAGATTCTTTTAGATTTTAAAGTTTGCCTCAGTTAAAAAAAAAATTACAATAAAAAAATTGTAATGCATTAAATGCCGACGTTTTAGCATGTTTTAGCATCTGTTGTTTGTTTCTTGCCTGTATTTTTAGTTCAGTACTGCACACATAGACACACACAATTTTTGTTTTGAAATCTTGACTTGCAAGGCTTGTAGCTGTGGCTTGTAGTCTTCGATACCCTTACAAATGCCTTACATGCCTTAAAGCCATCTTTAGTAGATAACTTAATTATGCCATTCCTCAGCAAGATAATTGAGAGAGTGTAAACTTCCCGCGTTCCCTGGATACGAAGGCTGTGGATATTAGGAGCCCCAAGAGATCACATTTCTTCCCCGCTCTACGGAGCGTAACCACAGCGTCACATATTTTACTCTCCTTGCTTCGTTCTCGTAAAAACGATAGCTCGTTATTAAAAGCATGTTTAGACTCTTCTCTTTGAGATTCACTGAGACTAAATTTGCGTTTTTAATAACTACTAAAAGTGTTTTTAATAATGTCTATTTCATTATCACGGGTCAGGACATTCTAAAATATATATTTTTTTAAACATAAGTACAATTAAAATTCAATTGAAATGGTTAAGAAAAACAAAACACCCCTAACTTCTCTCCTTCTTCGTTTATTTTTAATCTCTACTCTATATATTATATCAACTCAACGCTATTCTTAGTTTAAATTTTACGAAGAATTTAAATAGTTGCCTTAGCCGCAATCACACAAATTGTTAATTGTAAGCGTTGGCGGGGCGGCGGCGCCGGCGACCGGGCGACTCGCTGATACGTCAATTAGGATATTGGTGACGTTGTACACATACACAGCCCGGACTTCGCGTCAGTAGCTTGCTAGTTGTGGTTAATTTTTTATAATAGTTAACAGACAGACGTTTTGCAATGCATTTAAGTAGGTTCCATGCGGTACATCGGTTTAATCGGTATTAATTCTTAGATTTTTTTAATAACTGCATGTGCTGTCCTAGGTATGTGGTAAAATAACTTACAGATCTCCTAAGGGAGGGCCGCACTTAAGCATCTATCATGGTTCAGTTCCGTTTTGTTCTCAGACTATAATAATATCATGTAGAATGTTGTACTCCTTACTAGTTTATATTAACGTGTCATATACATGCGTTGGATTTTTAGGATCCTCAAAGACTTATCATTAGTCTTGAAAATTACAATTATATTATCACTAATTAATTTTTCATATTCAAAAAATTAAATCATGCAATTATTTTGTCAATAGTTTATACACCTATTTTTTGTCTTCACCATTGTCTTGGAATGTCTAACTTATATTAACACAGGGCCAACGCGCACTAAAAATGTAGAATTTAGGTGATATAAGTATGTATATAATTGGACATTATTCAATAAGCCGACGCTGATCTCATTTAATTCGTAAGATTGAGAGAGAGATGCTGTTACTTCTTGCTTGTACCTACATATTATTATGTGGTATAAGTAAATAAACTTACAACCATGCACGATCATCACTGGATTATCTAGTTTATAAAATGATCGATAACAAACAATATTGTGGCGCTACTATTGCGCACCATCGATTGGCCCTAGCAGGGATTGGATTAGGCATCTGGCCTAAGATCATCATCATCATCATAATCATCATCATCATCATCATCCTGCCCATTTCCCAATTTTATTTGAAGTCGGCGCAATATGTTTTCCTCTTCCACACTTCCCTATCAGCCGTCATCTTTACACTATCTCTCTTATCTTTCATATCATCTGTAACACAATCCATCCATCTTTTCTTTGGTCATCCTCGTCCCCTAATCCCCATCTGGCCTAAGATCAAGGATCGATAAAGTGTAATAAGCAACAAACCCCATAATTTTCCAACGCCCGGTATTTAACTCAGTTGATCCTTACTGACACAAAATGTAAAATTTTAGTATTATGCGATGAAACAAAAGCACGGTTCTGAGACTGAATCCACAAGAAAGGCAGTGTCAGAGACAAACAACATTAAAAATTTTGTTCAACTAGCTAGCTGATGATATGAAGAGCATGTGTCCGACTGTCCGTTGTACTTCATGTATGTATGTGCTGCTTTCATAAATTTAAAGAAAAAAATTATAAAAAATAAACCCCTTTATAAATAACATAACAGAGTGAAATAGCCCTATGTTTGATATTGATAAAATCATAGTAGTAACATGCATAAATAATAAAAAAAACTTTATATTTAATTGGTTAAATCCCACACTACAAAATTTATTTGTTTTATCGTGTTATATTAAAAGTGAATAAAAACATTGAAATTGGGCTGAAAACCTTATAATATTACCTACTTTGTTGGCTGTTTCTAACACACTCCTGTATGTAGGTACATTGTATGTAGTATTGTAGTATGCGAATATTTTGAAACACAAAACATATTCAAGACTGAAAAATAAAAAGAGTCCCCAAGTCACTTTGCAATGGAAAATGTAAATGCCTTTATTTAATTCTCGGGGTATTCCAGACGGGTTAAAATAAAATTTCATTTGAATTTGGAACAACAGCACATGAGTGCAGGAATTCAAGTCGAATGGTAACTCAGTTAGTCTAAGTAATAATGGATGAAGCTGGTAAATAAAAGACTAAAGAAAAACGTAAATAAGTCGTTTTTGAAGAGAAATTTCTATATCCACGTTACGTTCGATTTACACGTATTAAATAGATAACTAAATTTTAACTAAAAGTTACTAAATTGTCTGTTTACACGTACTAATTTACTTAAAATTTAGTTATTTACTTAACTACTTAATACGTGTAAACCGGACTTTACTTAAAAAGAATTGACAATTCATGTAGGTATTTTTTGTATTTTTTTGTGATCAGTTTGTCAGTTATGTCATCATTTTCAACTTTTCGAATTTCTTCATCACTAAAAACGTGCATATCTCTTCCCGCTGTATTTATTAATTTATTATCATGTACAATATGCAAATCATCACCGAATATACCTACTTCACAATATACTAATCTCACATCACAAGCCATACATACACGCATAATCTTCACATTACCATCCAACGAGTCCGCTCTGCGTTTCATTTACATACACATCGGGCAATGTTTTTACACGTACGTTTCAAGAAATACAACGTGTTTCACCTGTTTCTAGAACTTCCCTTTGTCGGTCACAACAAAAGTAATTTACTTTGCACCGGCATGTAAAGTAACTAAAGTAAAGAATGAAATACAAATATGGAATGCATCATAATATTTAGAGTATCGTGTGATTTAATGTGTAAAGGTGTATCTAATTCCCATTAAATGATAAGGTACCTTTTAATATTAGCCATGTATTAATATATTAAGGCCAGGTATTCCCACAAAAGTAGATATTTCCCATCGTCCGTAAACAAAACCGCGCAACTGATCGGGCCTGCCGAGTTACCTATTATTATTAAATTAAAACAGCAGTTCCGAAATAAGTTTTATTTCCATTAATTGTTTTTTTAATATTTACCTATACATGCCAATTATTCGATTTTGAATTTTGTCACCCTACACCGACACCACTACAAAAATCTATTAACTTTCTTAATGATGTGATTATGCATAATGTAGTTAGTATATTATACTCGTACTAACAATTTATTAAAGAAATTAAGTTCGCTTTATTTTTTATTGAGATTCCCACAAGACCCGAGACGTAAAGATCTGTGGATAAAAGCTGTTCAATTAGAGAGACAGGAAAATAACTGGATACCTAGCAACCATTCAACAATATTTTCGATTCATTTTAAAGGAAATTATTTGTCGAAGAAAGGATAGTAGATAATAACTCAGTATAATATAGGTAAATATACATTTTCAGAAGGTGCATGTGATCACATTTGGTGCAGTTAAATATCATCTATCAGTAAAAACTATTTTGCAATTCAAAAATCGTAAAAAAATTAAGCTAGCGAATTTTTAATGAGAAAAACAAACCGAATTGAACAGATTTAGGTGATATTTGCAACGAACGAGAATAAAATAGGACTAAAGACTTTATTATTTCATTATCCTATTGATACTTTACCTCACAATGTAAAATGAAATTTAAATGATAAAAAAAAATTTATGTATAATTCTGATATTGATATCTGAATTCCGATATTAGGATCAAATATCGAAAATCAATATAGGAATTGGCAGTCCATAAAATAGCCTATGTTTTTACTATTGTAAATATATTGTTTTAAGTTGTCAGTATATTGGTTGAACTTCCTTTTAGCTCATATCTCCGATTGATCTGAATTTTGGTATAACTATGTAATTCGACGAGCTGAAAACGAATATTATAGACAAATTACCATATACAAAATATATTTCAATGTCAAGTTAACCTTGAAAAAAATATTATTTTTAATTTATTACGTTTATTTGGCAAAATATTACAGAAAAAATGTTTCTTACAAAAGTTGTAGCCCATTGAAAGATTGACATTTTATGTTCGATAATTTTTTCTTGTGGAGCCAGTGATTTGAGAGAAAAATGCGAAATTATTCCCGCATAATTATGCGTAGTTTGCCTATGATATTCGTTATCAGCGGGTCGAAATACATAGGTATACCAAAATTCAGATCAATCGGGGGTATGGGCTAAATAAAACGAAGTTTATTCATATATTGAGTTTTCACTTCTATCGGCAGTCCTTATAACTGCCTATTTTTTACTATTGTAATAAAAATAACGTTTACAAATAATTCATTTTGTAATGAGAGAAAAAATTTGGTATTATTATTATTTTATATTATATAAAGACCATTTTTATTAGGGTTTTATTGTGATTGGTTCCCTCATACATAATCACATCCACGGAATTGACGACCTGACTGACAATGCGACAACGCATTAGACAGTACAATGAGTGACACTGACGCGCGAACCAATTGCCGTGATCGGGTCACGCCGAGAACCAATCCCGTTTGGCGATTTCGCATGGTTCGACTACTACTTGCAATAGACCAATTGATGAGTTTGTATACCGAAGTGAGTGATTTGTGTATGTATAATTCGTATTTGTGTGAGTTTTGGTGCTAATATTAAACATTAGAATGTACTGAGAGGCTTATTCCATAGTATATTCGTTCACTGATTTTGTGTATAAAATCACGTCAGCAGGGCTATTCAGTTTTGTAACTTGACAGCGGATTCCGCGATGAGTGTCAAAATTGAAGTTCGAGTCCGAGATCTTGATATGTGATTCTCGAATCATTTGGTACGCACTTGCGAAGTGAAGGGAGTCTCGAACTCAAACGTCAAACGACTAAAGATAGCGATAGCTCTTGACTAACTTTTCGTTTGACAATTGGACACGAGCTTCGACGGTGACGTAATTCGATGATCGAGAATAATAAAATCTTGCGAAGTGAAGTGATCCTAGAACTCGAACGTCAATTTTGAAACTCCGCTGTCAAGTTACAAAAGAGAATAGCCTTCCAGTACAGTAACGTTCAGTAACTCTTCCTTTCTGAACATAATAAAATTGCTTTTGTAAAATTATTAAAAGGTGTATTAAAATTAATCGTGATAAAAATAAAAGTAAAATTTAAAAACGGATCAAAGGCAGAGGTCTATCTTTAGAACTTAAGTTGAAATAATGCCAAAATTAAAAAGTATCTACTTACCTATAAACAATATTTTGTTGCACTTGCAAATTTAACCCTCAGCAACATTAAAGGTAAACTCCAAACACTTCAAACTAAGCAGTTTCCGAAATCGCAATACCTTAACACTCTATGATTTATACTCCAATGATATTTTATTAAGCCCATAAAACATCTCTTACCGGTTACCCAAAGAAACCCCTTTTGTGCTGAGAGCGATATATTCAGCGCCTATGACAAAATTGGTCGACGTGAAATATGTATAGGCATTTCTTTATTCAACGCTATTTTAGTAAAATATAAACATAATTTGAAGCAGCATCAACAGAAATATTAAAATTTTATCCAAAATATGAATTGAAAAAATATCGCACCGTCAGTGGAAAAAAAGTATAAGTCGTGTTACTTTGAATTTTAGTTATTAATATGATTGGCAAGAGGGACAAAAGCTGCATATGTTTAATTTTTTTTTTAATTTTTATCATTAATCTTTACGGTTTTGTGCAAGAAATCGTACCTAATGTAAATTCCTTTGACTTCTTACTGATATTTTACAGTTTTTTTGCTCTCCTATACAATTGCAATTTGAATCTTATGCCTTTTTTCCACTGAGGGTGCGATATTATGTATTTATCCTACTAATATTATAAATGCAAAAGTTGGTATGAATGTTTGTTACTCTTTCACGCAAAAACTACTGAACGGATTTTCATGAAATTTTGCACTTATTTTATGTACTTATTATCCCGGAAAACGCCGGCCAATCCGCGGGCAGAATGCTAGTAATTTAAAAGCCCATATTTTCCATTTTATAATATATTGATTTACTTGTGAGATGTATTCAAATACATCACGTAGCTATTTATTTAGGTAGAAAATACCGTTGTCGTACTTTCATCACACGCTACTCGCCAACACACTACATGCAAGGCTATTCTGTTTTGTAACTCAACAGCGGAATCAGTGTGTGAAGTGTCAAAATCCTATGATTAGGTAGTCGTTTGAAGTTTGACACTCATCGCGGATTCCGCTGTCGAGTTACAGAATAGCCTTACAGCACCAGATTTTTCTTAAAAGGGGATAATTTTTACAGGCTAACTGCAAAATTTTATTTTACATCAGTAATCATTTTCAAAAACTTTGGACTCAGACAAATGCGCTTAAGAACCCCATCAGATTCTTGCGAATTGCGGCTTAAAACTTTTCATGTTAATGCATCAAAGTAACGAAATCACAGGGCAAATTTAAATGAAAAATTGACAAAATTTGTAATCACAGCCAGAAAATATTGCGCGTTCGGTGTGTAACCAGAAAAAAATATCTTTCGGAATCACCCGACGTAGATACCTACACTGTTATTACTCGCTTTTGTTTCGAAGATTAACGAAGAAAAATAAAATTAATTGTAAAAAATTAAGATGCTTTTACTTTATTAATAAAAAAACTAAAACAGTTGATGATATAAACTAATTGTTTGCAAGATAAAAAAGATTTTATTTGTGATCTACAACGCGTTGGTTTTAATTCTGAATATCTTCCACCAACAATGTTTAATAAAGAGACCTTTTGCATCTTCTCTTTGCCGGTTGTCAATATAAAAATAATTGCATTTTTTAAACATAATATTTATAGGACACGTATTAAAAATCTTCCCCAGTAAATACTGCTTCTGCTGCTTTAGCTGAGCATCCTCTAATAGCTAGGTAGGTAGTATAATCTTATATATATTTAAGGTATATACATAGAGAAGACATCTCAAACAAAATGTGTGTCCCCGCCGGGAGGTTCTATTTTCAAAATTGAGCCCCTGTTCTCGTTTCAAAATCGAACGAATCCATTGGACATTGAAGCCGCGCGGCGTCAATTCATTGGAACATACATTGTGTTCGCGGTGTCTGTTTTATACGCTAGTAATAATACTTCAATGTTATATATAAAATTTTCGTGTCACGGTGTTAGAAGTTGAACTCCTTCGAAACGGCTCGACCGATTTTTGTGAATCTTTGCGTGCATATCGGCTAGGGTTAAGAATCGGACAACATCTATTGTTCATCCCCCTACCCCTAAAAAATTTTTGGCAGCACAACGTTTGCCCGGTCAGCTAGTATACCTATATTATGTAGGTATACTCGTATAACGATCCAATCATACCTTGGTAGCTAACTACTGCTTGACTCATAGATATGAATTACAGTTGAATTTTCTATATTGCGTGCTAAATTAAACGTAACTCAGCACAAAGTGTTATGAAATTATGTGTTTTCCCAAAACACATTTTTGCTGCCTCCTTACAAGAAAGTGTCTGGCGTGGTCGCCGCCGCGGCGTCGCCAGCGGCATTTACCCCGAATCTAGACGCCTAACATGCTGCTTAGTTTCAATGCCAAGTTGCAGATGAAAACAAGATAACCTATTTTAAAATCCGTTTTAAAATATCTTGAACATTGGTGTGTAGTGTATAAAAATACAGATTTCAAATATCAACGGAGTTCTTCTCTATGATATTGCCTGCTATTTTAATTGGATTAAATATAAAAGAAAAACTGATTAAAAACCGGCCAAGTGCGAGTCGGACTTGCACACGAAGGGTTCCGTAAACCATCTATACACCATTAGACACTATCTACATTATTCACCTGTCCCGGTGTAATTTTTATTAGTATTTGTTGTTATAGCGGCAACAGAAATACATGATCTGTGAAAATTTCAAGTGTCTAGCTATCACGGTTCATGAGATACAGCCTGGAGACAGACAGACAGACAGACAGACAGACGGATAGCGTAGTTTTAGTAATAGGGTCACATTTTTGCCCTTTGGGTCTTCTTCATCGTTTACTTATGACTGAGTCCTAGCCCTTGTAGGTCACGATTAAAGAGGCCTTGGAGCTCAGTGCCGATTGGTGAAAACGTTAGTATAATCCCAATATGGGAAGTTATTATGCCGACCGAAAAGCCTCATACATATTAAATTATATTTATCAAGAATTTTATTCATCATCTAATAAACAGTCACCTTGTCACAACCTCACATACCACAAAAATAAATTTACGAAACTTTCCTAATCTCTTAAAAACATTTCTCCAAAAGTGGTCATAACTCTAATTATAAGTACTTCATTTAGCAACATCTTAGTGGCTCTGTTTTGCCATCGAGCCTGTAATTGCCAAATTTATGGCACCCTAGTCTAAAGCAAATTGTGGTCGGCGACGGTGGCGTGTATCACTCCAAATTAGATTCAATGCTAACACAAAATGGCCGCTCGAAGGCACTTATTTATTGTTCAAAACAAAGCGCTTATGGCTAATAAGAAACTTTTATATTAACCGTGGAGAATTGCGAACTTTTTAAACGCTTAAGTGGTTTCCAACACTGCATTTATAAGTTTCCTTATGACTATTCTTACTACAAACAGACTCTCGATGTAGCAAAGTTTTAAACACTACACTGAAACGCTAAAGTGACATTACTGAGAAAGTTACATCAGTGCATCAAGATAACGGTTACGTGAGAACTATGTATAAATAATAAACATAAAAATATTGATCATAAATAATATCTACCTCTGATTATCTCCTAGCCTTCTTGGATGCCCACGATACGAAAAAAACAAAAACATTCATCTGCAACGGAAATGTTTGCCCTAGACGTTAATCGAACCCAGAAAACTGCTCTGCAGGCAAGGCACTGCCAAATGGTCTGTGGAGTTAAATGATTATTATGTTCACAGCAATAAACAAAGTTTAAACTTAGATCAACCTAATTCTCTCGGTTAACAAAGCATTTCTGGCGGTTTATTTACGACGCGCTAAGTTCCTTAACGTACTTCAAACAAAATTGCACAAAGGAAACCTTAAAATTTATAGAACCCGGACACAATGAAGGAAGATAAGCTGTTACCTTAAAGCATTCAAAACAGGTGAGAGTTTGAAACAAAACTGGAGTTCTCAGCCAACGAATCCTTTGAAAATTCCATCTAAACTGCGCTTTTAACTCCGGAGCACATCTAACTGTTGGTTCTCAGTTAGTTCGCAACTCTACGGTGCCTCAAGCGTCTTCTTTAATTTATTTTCAAAATTAACGTCGCAACTAGCGAGAGTCAAGACAAGGCTTTAGAATGAGTTCAAAACACGCTACTTATAGTGTACTATGTATATTGTACATTATGTACATATATAGAGTAGGTACGTTATGAGCTAACGGAATAACGGTACTTGTACAACTTAGTAAATAGATCAGGCGTTTGCTTAAATCCATTGATTACACTTTATAATAATCTGTGAGCTCAATGTATGGTAGTATACCTACGTTAAAACATCTAGATACATCTATACTCTATACAAATAAATAAAATTGAAGTGTCTGTTTGTAATATTAAAATAACCGCTTTTTACTAAGTGCATTTGGATGTATACACGGTACATATACCAAAACAATATTTTTTACAAAATTTGTCTGTCTGTCTGTCTGTCTGTCTATCTGTCTGTTTGTTCCAGCTAATCTTTGAAATGGCTGGCCCGATTTTGACGGGACTTTCACTGGCAGATAGCTGATGTAACAAGGATAAACTTAGGCTACTTTTATTTTAGAAAAAAAATATTTAGGCGATACGAAGTTCGCCGGGTCAGCTAGTATTATAATATAAACACCTCCGTTCGATGACAAAAGAGATCTAAT
The DNA here is from genome assembly GCA_951805285.1 of Thymelicus acteon. Taxonomy (NCBI): domain Eukaryota; kingdom Metazoa; phylum Arthropoda; class Insecta; order Lepidoptera; family Hesperiidae; genus Thymelicus; species Thymelicus acteon. The sequence goes on along the minus strand of OX638219.1, from coordinate 6,494,433 downwards.
ATAAGAAAATACACCAATATACTTAATGAAACAGTATGCATAAAGTCATATACCACCGTAAATTGTACTCATGAAAGATTGCAAAGTAGATAAAATGTAATTAAATAATGAACTGCTTTAAACTTAACGGAGTAAATTGTTTTAAAATTATTCTTCCATACATCGATTAGGTTAAACATGTGTATTTGGTTTAGGCGATTCCATTCATGCTTGGATCCTGCTCATGGTCGAACTTGCTTACCATCGTCTCTCTTACATCCCTCTCCTTTTAAATGGTTGATCTTTGTAGCACCCTGTTTAAGCCAGACGATACTCGTGCTTAGTGATGTGGCTAGCTACAATTCTGCTACATCCTTCCTAACTATTAATCTTCTAAATAAAATAGTACTCTTAAGAACCTACTTTCTTTTATACGTAACTTATATATTTTCAAAAACGGCTTGGAAACTAGTACAAATTTAAAAATGAAATAAACACGTCTGCTGTCAAAAAAGCTATCATGTTATACCTACCTTTTTGTAATCCTGATGGTGAGCTCTTTAATTTGATACCCATATTGCGTTATTCGATTTATTTTTGGCATCTCACAGCCACCATATATATATATATTTTTAATTTCACTTATCTAAGAACACTTGGGTTATCAAGACGAATCTAACGATATCTTAATTATATAAATCCGTTCAGCGGTTTGGAAGATACGAGGTAATAAAGAATATTACATGCATACATACAAACACACATACAAGATACGCGCGAAAAACATAACCCATCCTGGCAGTCGGGTAAAAATCGATAAAGCATTGCACAGAAATAAGGAATATTTCACACAAATATCACACAAGTTTATCTCTGTTTTCTTGTTTAAAATAACGAAAACCACACTACGAGTAATAACTTATACCAAATTAGGTAGGTACTATTTATTAAAATTCTTTTTACTAACGTGTATATTTTTATTACAGGTAAAATCCTACTTCCTACTAATATTATAAATGTGAAAGTTTGGATGTTTGGATGTTTGGATGTTTGTGACTCAATCACGCAAAAACGGCTGAACGGATATGGATAAAATTTGGCACACGGATAGCTTTCAACCTAACTTACCGGATAGGCTACTTTTTATCCCGGAAAATATACCTGTTCCTGAGGGATAAGAGGTACAATTTAGTCATAGAAAAACAGTTTGCCGTTTTTCGTCACACTGGCATGACAGATGAACGAAATAAAAATGGCCGAACTTCAATCAGCTGATTAAATGATTAAGTTGTAATATGGTTAATTGTTTTTAATAACTAACATTATACCAATTGTGCGGTGATGCACATTGTGATAATTTTTATCATACAATGCGAGGTTTAGTAGCCATCGATCTTGTATAAAATCAAATAAATCAACAAAACAATTTTTGTGAAAAACTAAGGCTGCTTACATACTAGCGTTTATAAAGCGCTTCATGCACCCAATGAGCAATCAATGAGTTACAAAAAATAATAATTTTACGATAAAGAAAATTACTGGTAGCTTATCATTGAAGTATAATTTAGTAAAGTACCAGAACAGACAGCGCGAACAAAATTTGTGTCGCGTCGGTAGATTCTGTTTTTAAATCGAACGAATCCATTGAAAATTGAAGCCCACTGCAGCCAATTTATTGGGCCAAACATAGTATTCACTATATCGGTTCTATACGCCAGTAATAATACTTCAATGTAGCTTATCAAGTTTTTTCCTACCTTACAATAAGAAGTGCTATCGAAGTATTATAAGATATCGTATCAGGTTTAATTGATTGCTTTGAATTGAGATCATCAAATTTGGTTTTTAACATTCGTAAATGTCTTTCTATTTTTTATATTTACCTTATAGTAAAAAATATTAATTTTCCTGAACCGATTGAGCAAGTCATTATTAAAATGTCGGATGAGTGCGTACGTCTTTAAAATCCTAGTGCGGTTTTAGCCTAGTGTCAAAATTGCTTTATTTTTCTATAGCTGTGCATGCGTTTAGGCCAGTAAGTTTTTGAATTACTGATTTTAGTCATGAATATATTACTCTAGCTGGATACATAACTTCGTAGTTGTACCTGAAGATCGATGATGGCATAAAATAATGACCATTTTTGTATTGTGTCCATGTTATCTATAGTCCCAGGATATAATTATCTTCCGATTGTGATTTTTTATAATGGTTTAAAAACATCTAAGATGAAATTATGATACAGATGTAGGCATAATTGTGTACCTTAATTTTCAATTTACTCCTAATGCAATTATTTAAATTAGGTAATTTTGAAGAAATTCTTATAAAATGTATATTATTTCAATATTATAATTTTTGCTACCAGAAGAATTACATATAGAAAACATTTTGAAGAACCATATCAAAATAGGACATAATTTTTTTAAGTGTGTACACCCTACAATTATGAAGGACAACCTCAATCCGGCATGTGATTGGTCGAATGGTCATTCCAATATGACGTCATTGATCTTCAGGTACCTCTACAAAGTCTATGATCCAGACAGAGTAATATATCCATGATTTTAGTTAATACGAGTAAATTCTTTGTTTAAGAAGCAATTTGGATTATGCTTTTTTGTATAACATAGGGTATTTTGTCAAGTAAATCCTATTGAAATTCAGTGAAGAGCTGATGATGGTATCTGGAGATAAAGAGTGTAACTCCTCAATGGTAGAAAAAAATAGGTAGAACGGTGTTTAAAGATACATATTTTGTTTTCGTTATCGTTGACATTGTACAATCAGCTCTTCATTGACCAACTAAGGGTCTTGGAGAACAAATAGGTAACTCCTCAACGGGTGCAAATTACTTAACAGGAATAAAAAATATTTGTTTTTAGTAACGTTGACATTGCAAAACCAGTACATTAATGACCAACTTAAGGCCTGCTGGTGTACTTATCTTGGGGGCTAAATATGTAAATCTCGAACGGATGGGAATATCTGAACTAGATTTAAAAATATTTTTGTTAGTAACGTTGAAATTACAAAGCCTATATACATCATTGAGCAACTTGAGCCTGATGGTGTATCTTGGGTACACAAAAAAATTATGCCATGCCACTAAAACGCAGACGTGTCTGTTCACCGCAAAACGGAGCCTGTTCACCTTGGCTCCCACTTTCCAGAATGTATCCCTGGAATGCACCGACCGCCTACAGTTATTGGAAGTCGAAGTTTCCTCGAACCTCAACTATGAAAGGTTCATAGAATCCAAAGCTAAAGTGGCTGCAAGAAAACTTGGGATCCTTGCAAGGGTGCGCCAGTACTTCTCACCGAGGCAGATTTTAACAATGTATAAAGCTCAGGTTCGCCCATGTGTGGAGTACTGCTGTCAAATTTGGGCCGGTGCCGCAAAATGTCACCTTTCAGCCTTAGATTCAATGGAGAGGCGTGCAACGAGGCTCATTAACGACCCAGACTTGGTGGTAACCAACCTGCAAAGCCTCGCACACAGGCGCAGAGTACCCAGCCTCTCGACATTCTACAGGATGCATTTTGGAGATTGTGCTCAGGAATTATAAACGGCATATATTTAATGATGTCTCTGTGATCAGCAGGTTCAAAACCGGAAGCGATCACCGTCTTGTAAGAGGCACATTAAATATCGACGTCAAGCTGGAACGGTCACGCCTGATGAAGTCTACGCTTCGTCCAACAACTGTCCAAATCCAGGGTTCCGAGAGCTTTCAACTCGAACTACAAAACCGTTTTGCGTGCCTAGAATCATGCACGTCAGTGGACGAGTTTAACACCAGGATGGTAGCAACTGTCCACGAGGTAGGGTCGAAGTACTTCAAGACCCACCCCAGTGGTAGATCTCAGGTTCTCTCAGAACAAACCCTCGGTCTAATGAGGGACCGACGAGAACTATGTGTGCAGTCTTCGACCTCTATGGCGGAGTACAGACGGCTCAATGAACAGATCTCTAAGAGCAGGCGACGCGATTTGCGAAGCAACAACGCAAATCGTGTAAAAAACACAATTGAGCGAAACCAAGGCTCCAAAGTGTTCGCCAGAGATCTGTCTATTGGGCAAAGTCAGCTCACGAGGTTGAAGACCGAGCTCGGCACCATAGTGTCATCGAAACCCGAAGTTCTGAGAGAGACGGAGAGATACTACGGACGGTTGTATGCCTCCTCTCAAGCTCCAGCTCCCCTCGAGGAGAGCGATAAGCGAGCCAAACTAACCCGACACTACACAGAAGGTATCCCGGACGTCAGCCTGTATGAGATTAGAGAGGCTCTCAAACAGCTTGAGAACAACAAGGCACCGGGTGATGACGGAATCACAACCGAGCTGTTAAGAGCTGGGGGGAAACCCCTCCTAGTGGCGCTCCGAAACCTATTCGATTCCGTCATTAATACTGGAACTACCCCGGAAGCGTGGAGCAGAATTGTGGTGACTTTGTTCTTTAAGAAAGGGGATAAGACCCTTTTGAAGAACTACAGGCCCATTGCACTTCTGAGCCACGTTTATAAGATGTTTTCGAGAGTGCTCACAAATCGCATAACACGCAGGCTTGACGACTTCCAGCCTCCCGAACAAGCAGGATTCCGAAAAGGCTACAGTACCATGGACCACACACACACGCTGCGGCAGATTATACAGAAGACCGAGGAGTATAATCTGCCGCTATGTGTTGCCTATGTGGACTATGAGAAAGCCTTTGATTCTATCGAGACCTGGGCAGTACTAAATTCTCTTCAGCGGTGGCGGATCGACTACCGGTATATCGAGGTGTTGAAGTGTTTATACACGTCAGCCACCATGACCGTCAGAGTACACAACACAGCAACGAACCCCATCCAACTGCAGAGAGGTGTCAGGCAAGGGGACGTTATATCCCCAAAACTGTTCACCGCTGCGTTGGAAGACGTGTTCAAGTTGATGGAGTGGAAACGACGTGGCATTAACATCAATGGCGAACACATCACACACCTGCGATATGCCGATGATATAGTCATCCTGGCGGGATCCCTGAAGGAACTTGGTACAATGCTCGAGGACTTGAACAGCGCCTCGCAACGGGTGGGTCTTAAGATGAACATGGACAAGACGAAAATCATGTCGAATGTCCATGTCACACCCGAACCGGTTGTTGTGGACGGCGCTGCTCTCGAAGTTGTAGACGAGTACATTTACCTGGGACAAGTAATCCAAATGGGTAAGTTCAACTTCGAGAAAGAAGTCACTCGTAGAATTCAACACGGATGGGCTGGGTTCGGGAAACTGCGTCATATCTTGTCGTCCAAAAAGTTACCTCAGTGCCTGAAGTCGAAGGTGTTCGAGCAGTGTGTGTTGCCAGTGATGACATACGGATCCGAGACGTGGTGCTTCACTATTGGTCTAATGCATAAGCTTAGAGTCGCCCAGCGGGCTATGGAACGAGCTATGCTCGGTATTTCTCTACGCGATCGAATCAGAAATGATGAAATCCGTAGACGAACGAGGGTTACCGACATAGCTCAGAGAATTAGCCGGCTGAAGTGGCAATGGGCTGGCCACATAGTTCGAAGGACCGATAACCGTTGGGGAAGAAAGGTCGTCGAATGGAGACCACGCCTCGGTAAAAGGAGCACAGGACGCCCCCCGACCAGGTGGACCGACGACCTGAAGAAGACAGCGGGTATCCGCTGGATTCAGAAGGCTCAGGACCGGTCTGAGTGGCGTAGATTAGGGGAGGCCTATGTCCAGCAGTGGACCTCAAAGGGCTGATGGATGGATGGATGGATGGATGGCTCAGGAATTGCACGCACTAATTCCCCCATCCCCGTTCCTCCATCGAACAGCCCGTCGTACGGCAAGCATCCATCCATATGTCGTGAATATACTACCGCTGCGAACGGTGCGATACACGTCTTCTTTCATACTGCGTGCCGCGAAGGACTGGAATAGCTTGCCTGCCTGCGTGTTCCCGTCCAACTACAATGTAGGTGTCTTCAAGAGAAGAGTGAATAGGCATTTATTAAGTTAGTGCATTCACCATCTTGGACTCCATCGCCACTTACCGTCAGGTGGGATTGTTGTCAATCACTTATTTTATGTAAAAAAAATTGAACTTTTATGTGAAAAGCCTATTCTCTCTTCACTTGAAGACACCCGTATTATAAGAGTAAGAGCCAAGATGAAAGGGCTTCTTTTGCCGGTGAATTGACAATTGACTTGAGTTTTTGTGACGTTGAATCTCACAAAGTTGGTATGCCAGACCCAATCGAAGGCCTTCGAGATGTCAAAAAAAACGGCTAGCTCTTCCCTATTTTTCTCGATGGCCTCGTCCCAGATGTGAGTGGCATACGCTAGAAGATCTCCCGTCGACCGATTTCGGCGGAACCCGTACTGCCTGTCGCTAAGAACATCATTGTATTCTAGATATACCATGAGGCGCGTGCTAAATATACATAATAACAGCAGTTATTATATGGGTGATTGTTGTTGTTGTTAGTAACATTCACATTGCAAAACCAGTACATCATTGACTTAGGGCCAGATAGCGATCTTAGAGATAAAATACTATGTAATTCCTGATCGGGTGGCAATAACGGAAACACTTTTTTAAAATATTACATAGTTGGTGGTACTTTGACATTGCAAAACTAGCATATTATAGACCAAACTTAGGGCCTGGTGGTGTATCTTGAAGACCAAATAATTATGTATCACCTGAACGAACGGAAATAACGAAATTGATGTCAAAGATATTTGTTGTTGTTTTTTAAACCATTTTTAAAATGAAATTAAGTGAATGTTTCTTATTCACTGACGCTTAAACTGCTAAACGAATTTAGTTTCAGTTTGGCTCCCAGATATTTTATATCTCGCATTAAAGGATAGGGTACTTTTCATATCGGGGATAGATTTTACTATAATACGAGTACTTATGATATTTATTTTGTATTCCGATATTTTGACCCAGTTGCATGGATCGTGGTCCATGGTGGTAAAGCTTAAAACTGGGTGAATTAAGTTTAAAATTTTATATCGGGGATAGACCTTTCCCTCAAGATAAGTGGTATAATAAAAATGGCTAGCATAGATTTTTTATCATTTCTTTTATTGATCATACTCTTCATTCCTTCAAAGATCCAATTCTGAAGTCCACGCAGACGAAGTCGCGGGTAGAAGCTAGTTAATAATAAAGAACAAAACGCTTCCTACTGAATAATTTGCCAAAAAATGCTGAGCATTCAACTAAAGTGAGAATGTGGACCTGGCTTGATATTCAAAACCCTATCTACAGTTGCATAATATACGAGGATACCCTTAAATACATAATTTAATGCCCTAATAGATCACGTAGCGACGTTGCTGTGTGCAAATCATACTAAGCGTTGCAAATTAGCCAAACGTGTCATCATACGAGTATTAGGACATAATATCTGCAATTTGCTTAATACATTTGAACGATTTTGTGATTGGGCGTATTTTGCAATTGCATTGATTTCTTTGTTACTTTGTCAAAAACTCTACAAAGAATACTGTTTCTACACTAAGCATAACAATAATAAAAACAAGAAACACGTATTGTTAATCTCAAAACAATAGGCGGCCTTATCGCTTACAAGTGATTTCTTCCAGCGAACCCTAGAGGATGTAAGGATACATCTGGGAGAAACAACGGTAATTAGTACACATGAAAGAGAACTACTGAAAAGCATACCTAATATACATCAAATATAATATCACAATCTAATGGAATCTCTTTTGTCGAGTGTTAAAATAAGTTAGGAATCCATACAAATAAATAAAATTGGAGTGTCTGTTTGTAATATTAAAATAACTGCTTTTTACTAAGAGCATTTGGATGTATACCTACATGGTACATATACCAAAACAACATTTTTTACAATTTTTGTCTCTCTGTCTGTTTGTTTCGACTAATCTCAGAAATGGCTGAACCGCTTTTGACGAGACTTTCACTGGCAGATAGCTAATGTAACAAGGAGTAACTTAAGATACTTTTATTTTAGAAAAAAAAATTATCGTAAACACTGCGATCTGAACAATAACTTTTTTGTTAAATACCACGCGAACGAAGTCGCGGGTAACAGCTAGTAATAAATAAATAACGCTACACACCTGAATCGCTCATAACCCGGCGGCTTGTGTCGTTCTTAAGTGATCGATATTATAAGATATTATAATATACTATACTATAAGATATTATAAGTGATCGATAAAGTTAAGCAACAGCGGGCGCGGTCTGTAGTTGGATGGGTGACCGCTAGTGGCAACAATTTCTTGAGCGCTTCCGTGCTTTGGAGCGGACATAAAGCCGTCGGTACCGGTTGTTATCGTAGATAACAGTCGTTAAGCCATGTCGGAGGCCCTCGGATGGCATGAAAACTACCGACATTGGGTTGACCACTAACCCCTCCACCAATCCGCACTGGAGCAGCGTGGTGGAGTATGCTCTAGGCCTCCTCTAGAGGAGAGACCCGTGCTCAGTAGTGGGCCATTAATGGGTTGCAACCACACACTCATAGCCTCACACTAGGTCGTGTCGTGGGTGCCGTGGACAACGTACAAAGACAAGAACAAACACCCAAACCGCGAAAATATCATCATTCTTTCCGCCTCGCTGGTAATCGACAATTGGCACTGCGATCCGGCATGGTAACCATTGCGCCACACGGGACGTCAAATATAATAAGACCCTGAATAAAGTTATCGCTAGTTTTTTTTATAGCCTGAAGAACAGACGAAAAAGCATACGGGCCACCTGATGGTAATTGGTTACCGTCGCCTATGGACATGAGCAATACCAAAAGGAATCGCCTATGCAACGTCAACCCTGAAGGAGAACTCTTTTCACACCTTTTTTGAAGAACCCCATGTCATACCGCTCCGGGAATACCTCAGAAGAAGTTGCTTACAAATCTCTTAAGCCTTCATATCACATGATTACTCAATATAGTAAGTTACCTGCAGAGAAAAGTAACCCATCTGTTACTGTGTTTATAAACAGATGGGTTACTTTTCTTTGCAGGTGGCTGTACCTACTCTACGTTATTACGGTGCAGAACATCGTATAAGTTACACGACAATAATACTGGTATGCACTATGCAAGCCGGCAGGTCAACTCACGTGTGGACAATGGCGACATTGTGAGCCGACAAAGGGACAGAACTATTAATTTACTCCCCGACACATTGCCGTCTCGTTACAGTAAACTCATACCGTTATGTAATGCTAATAACCTGACCTAACCGAGACCTATTAGGTACTGTAAAGCTATACCTACATCTAGGCTATAATACTCGTATCTGTAACTGATTAATTTCTCTACATGGAATATGTTTGGGGATAAGTTTTAGGTGTGGTATTTGTTGATTTTTACAAGTGTCTTGTCAGTGATTTATTCTATCCCTGTCGCTCTTCCGCATATTAATTGGCATGACAAGAGAAATTGCAATAATAACTTAATGTGCATGATCGTAATATAGATATCCCTGTTGTGCCAATGCTAAATACCGAAGAGTAAATAAAACAGCCACACACTGTGATTGCACAGTATCACCGATATCGCACCCTCGAACACTTCTGGTCGCCTAGTAACTCGCTTTAATTAATAAACGACGGCAAAAATTGTCGTTACAACTTTTCCTCTTAATTTTTTCCGTCTAGCCCATTGATTTACCACAATGGTCTAGCCCCCTTTCGCAACGCGCGATAAGGAACTTCGTTCCAAAATATGTGAGATTATTGTTTGTGAATGTAATTCAAGCGAAATAAGGGCGACTAGTTAACGCATTATGAATTATTGAATAATTAACGACTCCAGAAGATTAATGACTCATTTCTAATATCATGAAACTGTCAAACTCATGTTATGAGCCAAATTGTAAGGCATTCTTGATTGGTTTAGACTTTCGTCGAAAATTAAAACTTTCTATAGGCAATTTAAAATTAGAACGGTGTTAAAACTTGGTATCTTGATTGATATTAATAATACGTGAAATTTTGTTAGAACTTCATAATTCTAATACAAGAACAGACTAGTAAGTACAATTAAGTTGACAATCCGACTAAACCAATCCAAACACGTATTTGTTTCAGGATTCCACAGAGCAAAGTATCTAAATAAATTTTAATTTTAACGTTTAAACGAACGCAACCCACTACGGTTCTACAATGTGCTTACAGAGACGTAGTCGGCTTTGAAAGTGTGGAACGGTGATTAAAACAAACAGTATTTAAATAAAAACCTGTATTTGCACGCAGGTATTAGCCGTTTCGCGTTTAATTATTACAAATGTGTAAGGATGTGTAAGGATTCGGGCTTAGTGAATATTTAACGTAGACGCGACCGGAGAAAAATATCTTGAATAGTTTTTTAAAGTCAGCTTAAAAAATCACAATTCTTCCAAATGTCATTAAAGTGAGGAAATAATAAATGTTGAAACAACTGTCCTGAGTTTAAATTATGAATTTGAATTTACCATCTTGGGCATATTAGAAACTACTGTTAATTCAGTTATGAATGATAACATGCTGCGCATAAAATTCTTTTTCGATTGAAAGTAAAATGAATACTGGTATTCAAGGAGCTCCATCTCCCATTTCGCTGTAGCATTTTAAATTGTCAGAGTGTAGCTGAGAGAGTACAAGTCCAAGGAGAGATTTTCCTGACTGGTTAGTTACCAACCATGGCCTTCACAGTAAAGTCCGGTTTACACATATTAAGTAGTAAAGTAGATAACTAAATTTTAACTAAATTTTAAGTAAATTAATACATGACGTGTAAACAGACAACTTAGTAACTGTTTAGTTTTCAATTATTTACTTAACTACTTAATACGTGTAAACCGAACATATGGGTCAATCATAAAATATTAACACGTTTAAATGCTTAACACGTTTGTAACGCATTGAAAGCCAGTTTGTTTTGGTAAAATATGACCACGACCGTCCCTACGTATATAAAGACAATACTTTCCTGTAAACCTCGATTTTGACGTGTCATTTCCAACATAATTATGGACTTTCTATTAAAGTACCTATCTGATCGACCTTGGGCGGATGTGATCACGAAAGATTAAGAAAACCTATCCGCCATCCTTTATCATCTATTTCGATCACAGATTTTTATACATTACTATATTTATAGAATTAAATACTAAAAGACTTCACGTACTAAATGAACAAACAGCTGGCACTTCTGGTTCGTACCGCGCTCTGTGGCGACCATTACAAACGAGAGCTTCAAAGTTTATATTTTGACGTTTCCCTAAAGGGTACTTGAATCCTGGGCGGAAGCGCAACTTTACGCACAAACGCTTGCGACCTGTAATCAAATTAACTGGCGGGTTTGTTCCTAATTGGAAAAGCTAAATGTTCAGTTCAGTTTCAGTTCAGTAAGTAATCAGTTTAGGTACATCGAGTAATCGACGTTCAATGTAGTTTTAACTACTCACTCAATGTAGTTTTAACTACTCACTTATAAAAGTGTTTTAGTTTCGGTCTTGAGTCTTTGCAAATGTAACCTGAAAGTCAATAACCCTAAAAAAATTAACTTTCCTTAACTGAAATTTAAATGCCCGAAAAATGTATCACACAATTTGTATATTAACATTTACATTTAATTGAATTATTATTGTTATTTTCTGTAACAACATTGTAACCCTACAAATGGCGAAATATCATAACTTGCTTTATGTTATTACCAAACTAAATTTCACATACAATGACAACATCAAAAATCCCGTGTCCCAGATTTAGGCACTTCATCTAAAAATCAATTATTTTTTCATACGATTGCTAAACGAACGAGGACCCCAATGATGGATGGCAATCGATGGAAATTTATTTTATTTTACGCCATAACTCGTTCCGCCCTATATTGGTGTCATTCGGAATTGATTGCTTGTAAAAATGCCAGAGTTGTCAATTTCAATTATTTCTGACTCCAATTTCGAGTTGAGATTTTTTTTACTTCACCAGCTCGTAGGAACTTGCAGAAAGTAGCGGAATAATTATTTTATTTTGAATGATCCTAAGCTACCTGGCAACACTAATTTCTCACAGATTTATTACATCCTCCTGGCTAATACAGCTGCTGAAATTGAACAAAGAACTTTTATACGTATTGTAGAGCAGGGACTATATTATCATATATAATGAACAACCGTTCAATATCTTAGATCATTCCCTGGCTTTTTCCCTCGACTGCCTGTGCGAGGAATTTCAACAGTGAAACACCAAAAAAAAATATGTTCACCTACCTACTTCACCTCACTGTGAGGTCCTCACAGCTAGCTCCTGGGACAACCTGAAGAATCCTGAAAATTTCATCAAAATCCGACCAGCCATTTTATTGTCCATGGGGATACAAATAGATAATCTATCAACAACACTTGATCTATCAATACGGACTTCCGTGCGTCTAAAACACCTTGTAGTGCAAAACTTGCATGGCTGAAACGATGGCACGTCCAGCGCATGTAAATGTGCAGCCATCAAGCTACATGACGTTGTAACTAAGCTTGGCAAATCGTCCTGCTGGCAGTTTGAAATGGCAATCCGAATATATTCGATTCGTACTAGCGAATGTCACGCGACTGCAAACTAGGGCACTTTTGCAATACCAAGTAGGTCAGGAATGCTGAGTTACAAGGTTTTTTACAAGAAATGACTTACAATACGCAATAGCGATTACAAATTACAATTCATTCATTTCAATTCAAATTACAATAAGTAAGTATTCAAAGTTTTAAGCGCTATCTCCAATCGATTTTTTAAATCTAAGTCAGCCCTGAGAAGTTTTTAATTTATTGCAAAGATCCACTTAACACCTAGTGTCTTAGTTCTTATTTAAATTATGAGACCAGTTGATACAGCACGAGTCTTCCTGTATTTGATTCCTGGCCGAAGCAGATGTTTTGTGATAAACATGAATGCTTGTGTTTTCGTTTGAATTGTTATCTTTCTCTTCTTTCTTAACAACCAATGCATGGGTCGTGGTTCTGGTCTTGCTGATGTCGATGGGCAACGGTGTACATTTACCATCAGCAAAGCTATTCTGTTTTGTAACTCGACAGCGGAATCCGCGATGAGTTTCAAAATTGAAGTTCGAGTTCCAGACTCACTTCACTTCACAAGTGCGTACTAGATGATTAAAGAATGACATACCTATATGTATTCGGTAAGAATACTATACCGAGGCCATCTTTAGTCGTTTGAAGTTCGAGTTCGAGACTCACTTCACTTCGCAAGTGCGTACTAGACGATTAGAGTATAACATATCAAGGTGATGCAAGTTCGCTTTCGAGTCTCACTTGAGTGAGCTTCGATTTCGAGTTTGTATTTTAGAGAATAGCTCTCCTGGTCGATCGTCTGCTCGTTCTTCGGCTATTTACATAAGACGCTATAGTGTGGTAAGTGACATTTGAATATTCACAGAGATTTTCAGCCACAAAAGACTTGACGATGAAAAGAACACATGTATTGAAAAATATCTGGATCGACCCGATTCCTGAACGAGTGATGGTTTGTGAAAAATGTTGGCAGAAACCGCACGCTAATGTGCCCGCGGCACGAACCAGAACGACCTACATTATCAAGATTATCACCGACCCAATGTTTGCGATTAGAGACGAAACTGAAGTTATATTTTACTCCTCATGCTCAGCTGTTAAGGGAACAGAAAGGCTACAAAGTAAGCTATTATGATGACCATGTATGTAAGTATCCCATCAAAAACATAAATGTTAAAATTAAATTAAGAACGACTTCGCCGACAAAAGAATTAGGTGACAAGTTGTGTGTAGAAAATCCAAAAAAAAATATTTACGAGAACAACGTATTTTGAGCTTAGGATTTGGATAATTTAGGATAATTTAGGATTTACCTACAAACGAAATTTTTGACAAGTAACAGGTATTGTATCAACCTAACAGCATAAATCATAAATGCAGTACTGATAAACAGGAAGTACACACTTGGGTATGATTTAACGAAAATAAGTAGATTGGACAAATATAATTGTGCCTCTAAGTGAAGTTAAATTTGATTTATGATGACACATTTATTTCTTTAAAAAAATATAATAACTTCATCTAAGCTACACAATTATCTTCAAAATCCGCCTTAGTACACTTATACTGAATTTCTAAGGGCCCAACGTAGTGAAATATGTGTCGCATCTCTCAACCGAAATTGTGATTGGGGTTTAGGGAGCGATAACTCCTTTTTTATGACCCAATTTTTGGGAGAAAAACAACGGAATTTGAAATTTTATTGTGAGTTCTCATCGTACTCGTTATAGGCATGTTGAAAACATAACCTTTATTGGTCTACAAATATAATTTATCCGTTACAACCTTTTATATATTCATATCATCATTCATAATAGGTAGTGACCCTGCACGTCTCATGACCTGGGATCAGATAAATGTTTGTGCTCGTATTGTGGATGGATCAGTAATGATGCCTTTTTTAATTGTTTTTCCGCAACTCAAGGAATCCTAATGCGGGAGTGCATTTATTTGACCTGTGTAGCGCAATCGTTCCCAAGCTGGATCGCCGCACCAAGGGTCCTGAATTCGATTCCTCGCGGGTCTCTCGGTCTGGATGTGTTCTTGTCTTTTTGTGTTTTCCATGGAACCCACGACACAAGGAATCCTGTATGTGTAGCGTTATTTATTTATTTAGTACACATAAAGTATAAATTCGTGTTTAAGTGTAAGTACCTACTATACTGATAACTATACATTAGGTACGTACGGTTCGATGGCCGGTCATACATTTATGTAGTTTTAAGTGGTTTCAATCTTGGTTATATAGTGTCTAATTTAAGTGTTTTTCAAGCCACTCGCGTGACAGAGAATTCAGAAACTTAATACTAAGAATAGGTTAAGTTCCCAGAGGACACGGCGACCAGTTCTGTTGTAGCCATAGCTTCATATGAATATAGAAGAGTTAATTATTTATTTTTACTAGAGAAATCCACGCTTTGTTTTTATAATCTTTACGTTTACTCTCATACACCATGCATTTAACCGGCAACCATCTAGTTACGAATAAGAACCGAAAGGTAGGTATAATCCGTGCAGTGTTGAAAGATAAGTAAACATTTATATTTTTGAAGAGCTTTTGATTCATAGTTTTTGCATCCACTTGTATAAGAGTAACAGATAAACATTAAACATTAAGAAAACTATGTGTCTCCTTAAAAGAAAAGGCTAAACGTGAACGGAATATTGAACTCCTTTGAATATTCATTTACATTAAGTTAAACAGCAGTATGGTAGGGACAGGCAGCCATCTTTATGGTTCTAAGGGTGCATCTAAATGTCCAAACAGCTGAAAGTCCGTGTGCCAAGAAAACATTACTGTCATGCAAATTTAATGGTCTTCGGAACTAATTACTTTACTCAGCATACATACAGATAAAACTATTATGTTTGTACAGTATTCAAACATTCTAGACCAGAGTTAGACGCCTCAAGTTTATTCAAGGTGTAAGTTTCGTTCGTGTACTTAATACAGAAGTTTGTTTTAGTCTCTGTAGTTTATTATTGAGCGGTATGAGGTGGAGTCGAGCTACTTGCAGCCTTTCTTGTTTATTGTTTTTAGCAAAAAAGCTGGATTAGCACTTGGGGGAAACTTGGGTAATACAAAACTCGTGCAAAATTTTTGTGAGAGAATGTGTGCAGAATAATGTTCGCAAAAGTGCCTAACATATTACTTTTAAAACTTTAACGTCGTCGTCAGTAAAGCAGTGGATTATAAGTTTTTAAAAATTTTATACAATACAATGGTAAGTATGCCTACCATTATTCTAGTCTAAGGATCGCACCACATTAGCTGATTTTGAAAAACAATCTTTGTTAATTTCTGATTTACTTTGAAACATAGTCGGAACAGTAAGTTAACGGGAGACTTTCATTTATGTTAAGTTTACATATAGACCGAGGAGCCTACTCAACAACACGCTCATAATAAAAAAAGGAGAGAAAAAACTTTAATCTGGTACATTTTCCATGAAGTGGCATTCGCTTGCGCAATTTAAACTGCTTTTTGTGTTCACGATTATCCGGCCGGGATTACATTCTAGTGGGTTCGTAGAATTCATTCATTCATTACACTCTGGGAGCCTGAGCAATGTAAACAAAAAAACTTTCCCGGGATAACTTTTCATATTTTTCAACGAGGACACAAATGGGTCACCGCACGAGAGCAAGCCATTGTTGCAATATCCACAACAATGGGCAAATGGGAACAGTTGTCAGCCAGTTGCTTTGTCCAATATCTACTCGATGCATAGATCTATGGCTTCCGCCTTCCTGCATTCAGACCCGCTTGAAAAGAAAACGCTACGAGAGGTCCCGCGCTGCAAGATTGAGTTTTACATTCACTGTTATTATTGAATCCTATATTTTCGCATTGTTATCGAGGACAGCCTCAGTTCGACCTGCCTCTCCGGTTTAAATTGCATTGAGAACCACAATCGGAGCGTAGCGATGTCAAGTACTACGCCGATGCCAAATAATTGCTCTACATGTACCTTTCTCCCGTATTCTTCGTTTCTCTAACTAACCTATATTTTATAGGGTATATTTTTAAATTTTCTTATCATTGTTATTGAAAATCCGAATTAAGATGCAAGGTAACGCAGTATTCTACTAATATTACAAACTAGTTGACCCGGCGAGCTTCGTATCGCCTAATTTTTTTTCTAAAATAAAAGTAACCTTAGTTACTCCTTGTTACATCAGCTATCTGCCAGTGAAAGTCCTGTCAAAATCGGTCCAGCCATTTCAGAGATTAGCCGGAACAAACAGACAGACAGACAGACAGAGAAAAATTGTAAAAAATGTTGTTTTGGTATATGTACCTACCGTGTAAACATCCAAACGCACTTATTAAAGCCTTCATTTTAATATTACAAACAGACACTCCAATTTTATATATTTGTATAGATGAGGAAGTTTGTTTGAATGTTTGTTTTTTTTTCGCATAAATTGCTGAACAGATTTTCGTACAAGCCGTGGGCAGAGCGCTACTGATACAAAATATAATAATTTCAAATAATAGTTGTACCTAATTAAATTTGTAGTAAGGATATACAGTCAGTATGCGAGACAAGCTTATTTTTTTAATTTTCTTGTTTTAAAAAGATACTGATTCAACGGAATTTATAGTTCAAAAGATACACCTTTTTAAAGGTAATAAAGACAGACAGACGGAACCCTAAAAACTTCTTTTAGATTTTTTAATTTACTTTCATATTGTAAGCTGAATATAATAACATAAACTCATAATTCTCTCCCATACTTGTTTAATTCGGCTCTTGTTTCGTAAAGCAACGAAAAAAGTAAACATTTTTTAATTAAAAGCAAGTAAGGTTGTGTTTGATTAAGAGTACTAATTTAGAATGAAAACAAAACATTAATACCTCTTATCGACAGCGAACAACGCTTCAGCCGAGTAAAATTTAATATCTAAACTCGTGGAATCCGCCACGTGATCAAATATTGTTATACTCGTACCTACTCTCACGTTATCTATATATATTATAAAACAGTAACTCGATAATGTCTGTACATTAAAGATATTTAAGAAAATTTGATATCAGGGGACTCAATAGGAGCAATAGATTGCAAATCTGTCATTTTTAAAAATCTTGTCTGTCTGTATGTTTGACACCGCATCACGCCAAAACTACTGGATGAAATTGAATGCGGTTTTCACAATTGTGTTGCTGGTGGTCTAACTTAAAATCTGGTGTACGTTTTATTGTGATACGTTGCTTAAAAGCCGAGATATCAATAAATAGGACTTTTTGATACGCCACATAACAGCAAGAAATTGTGAAAGTACCCGATAGAGGGATAGAAAAGATTGTTCAGTATCGGAAATATTCGTTATTTCTTAAAAAAAACAGTGTGTACATTTTTTTTTAATTTATGATTTTGCAGTGAATTAGTTCTGGTAATCAACAACAGATGTCAGTTTAGGTAACTCATAAAGCTATTATACCGTGAATAAATCTTTTATTGACATTAATGTGTACCTATTTAAAATATTTAAAATAAAAATAAAAAAAATAAACGTTTACACACTCATACCCCCCGCAATAGGTTTTAATCTGTGTCACAGGTGGCATGGACGACACGTAACGCATCACAGTAACACCCATGACCCGAGTACAAATATTTATTTGTCACATAAATATCTGCCCCAGCCGGGAATCGAACCCGGGACCCCCTTGCTTCGCAGGCAGGCTCGCTATCAACTATGCTACAGGGTCGTCAAACATTGGGGTTTAAGTAAATATAAATATCTGCCCCAGCCGGGAATCGAACCCGGGACCCCTTGCTTCGCAGGCAGGGTCGCTACCTACTAAGCTACAGGGTCGTCAAACATTGGGTATTTAATTTTTACTCATTAGACATAACTAAGTTAGATTTCACTGTCGGATTAATATAGATTCACTGTATACAATAACAACTCTATATAGCAGCATCAGAGTTAACGATAATATCTATTATGACACAATGTAGTAAATTTACCAATGTAGTAATTTTATTTATTTAATAATGTTTTTTTGTAAATAAATAAAAATCTTAAATTCCGACCAAATATTATCTATATCATTTAGATTTCCTTACTGTAATGTAGAAATAGGCACATAGGAGATAATAATAAAAATACAAATCCTTTAGATATTTAATATTCAAAATGAGTAAGAAATTAAAATATTTGCGAATAACCATCTACTGCTGTCACCTACTGGTCAAAGACTACCAAGACGGCCGGCTTAGGCAAATTTTATGACCGGACGTAAGTGCAATACAAATAACTAAAATACTTTTGAATTTGCGAATAGCCATGTAAGAGCAGACGAGTCACCTGATTGTAAATGGTCACCGTTTTCCATAGAAGAATGAGTGCGTCGTCCGTGATTAGACTTAAAGACATCATCCATGCGTTGTCATCCAAGAAAGAAAATAAAAGAAAGAAAAAATAATAAATTATCAAGATGATTGAATTTCCATTCTATAAAGTTTAGAGACAGTTGTTTATGATGTAGCAAAGCTTTTAATTAAGATATATCGAGCTATATAAATAGTAGTAAAAATAAACTAATAACACGCTGTCTTATCCACAAACTTTGAAGTTTCTTTTGAAAAGTTTTCGAGGAATAATATATACTTCTGGCATTTGGACCAGGTTCTTGGGCGAAAAGCTCGGCCTTACGTAGTTGGAAGTTATACTTAAAAACCCCAGAGTTATTCAGGAGAATAGAGTCTTCCGGTTGAGAGGCGCGCCCTGCTGTTGCGTAGGGGATCCTTTCATTACCATAAATCTAGCTGGTGTCGCGGTTGCGAAATCCCCCAGATAATCGGGGGCCTCTTCTGACTTCTGAATTCCCACAGAACGTCCCTGAGCGACTCTTGTGGCCCGTGGTCGGTGCGATCAAACATTGACCGAAAAACCTAATAATATGGTACATATCAGGTACCTGCTAAACCACCCAATATACGTGATCTGGTGAACAGAATGGGGACCGTCTTACAGACATTATTACTTGGTCAGATAAAAACAAAAAAAAAACATAATCTTAACACACATTAAGTCAAAAAGAAGGAAGAAGTAGTGCCAAGAGAACACTTAAGTAATTCAAATGGAAGAAGAATTCGATTAGGTTAGATTTGGCTATTTATACTTACGTGGAAAACATTGTCGACATCTATAATAAATAGGAGCAGTCAAGTATGCCAGTACTTGGATTATTTTTTCCAATCCAACGATGTATATAACTCATTTTCGCCAAAATGGAGCTTTAGTATTATTGCCTTTCCAGTGACGATACTGACATTATAAAACCAGTACATCGTTGACCGATTCAGGGTGTAATCGTGTATCTTAGAGATATAATATTACTCCCAGAATGTTACTCTAGAATGGGTGGGAATAACTTAACGTTTTTAAGAATATTTGTTGTTGGTAACGTTGACATTGCAAAACCAGTACAACGTTGACTAATTCAGGATCTAATTGTGTACGTGTATATAAAATCTCACTAATATTTCTTAAATTAAGATAATTTTTAGGGAGAAATTTGGCTCCCAGTTATTTCATATCCCGCATTAAAAAATAGGTTGCATGTTCGTCGGGATCGGGTCGTTCGAGTTCGAGCCCCGAGCCTCGAATCGCTATGCCCATGTATGGGAACGACAGTTTTTCAGCGGCAAAGTTAAGTTTGTTACTGAATGATTTAACATTGCTCTTATGTTCGGTGCCGTCGACTTTGCCTTCACCTGAGTTAATTCACCCAGGTGTCTTAAGTTTACTTTTAGTAGACTTTATTCACCTATGCAGCCAGGTGATTCGGTTCTGTAAGTTTGGACAGAACCCTCGGTGTGCAACTCTAACTCGCATTTGGTTGGGATCTTTTTTGATTACTAATTCTCCTCAAGTTCACGCAGACGAAGTCGCGGGTAGAAGCTAGTTATGTACTAAATAAAGAAAACAAGCAACAATCTTAAATTACTGTACAAACAAATGAGTCTAACTAGGTACAATTGGCGAGCTTAATGCCTTATGCATTCTCTACTAGCTAACCATTAGGCCAAACCGAAAATCTATGGTTGTCTGGGGCCGTTACTCGTGCACCCACTGGCTTCACCCACCAGTGCATCAATCTGTACCGTATCAGTGCGTGGTATCGTGTCGGTACCGTACTGTACCATACCGTCCCATATCATATCATCATAAAACATCTCGGCCTGGCGCTTACTATACATTATAATATCAATAATATCCATCATATAAATCATCATCATATAAATCATATAATATCCATCTCAAGTAGACAGGGTTACTATTTATTTACTACCAACCGAACTAAGTGATCATCGCTTACATAGAGAAGTCACGCTGCATGTAATAAATATAAACCTTGTTTAACGATTTTGTAAGCAATGTATTGTATAAAGTTTTGTTAATAAATTATAGGTCTATCAAAATATGTTATATTTAATCTGTATGCTCCTGTCTCTATGTACTTTTGATTCTTCTTTTGAATATGTATTAAAACAATTGCATGTTGCGAACATCTTGTTTCAATAAGATTGTTATAACCTAGTACATATTATGTAGGTATAAGGTATAGGGGCATATTAGATAGTAGGTAGGTACTTTTACGATCGCAAGGAACGCAATGTTTTCAAATATCAAGCATTTTCGACGACTGGTGCGTGACTAAAAGACGAGAATGGAAAAACGTCGTTAATGGCTTTATATAAAAAATGATAAAGGTAACAGCGCCATTAAGAAATTATATTAAGAAATGCAAGCATGGTTCCCATTAAATCTAGGAGACATAAATGGGTAAGGAATTTGAAAAAATGACAAAGGTGTTCAAATTGATCTATGAATTCGGTTGACGTATTTTATTTTTAATTTAATGATCAGGAGCGAAAGTCTACATTGGTGGACAGTTGGCCACTGCCAATCCAAGTGCAAGTTTTATCATCACCCGAGGGCACTAGATGAGACCCGATGACGTGGCTGTTATTTCGCTGGCCACGCTAGCTATTCCACCACATAAATCATCTCTTATCAACACTAGGTGATGCCTCGCAAAAAGCCTAAGAAGCCGTTTGACATTTGGGGTTAGGGTCCTATCCACTTACGCTTGGATAGTAAGAAAGAACATTACAGTTACCAGTAGGATAGCTGTAGGTGGCGATAATACTAGAAACGATGAAGCTCTTGGCTTCAGAAGCGGGAAAATGGCATTATGTCTACACTCTTCTGAGCGGACGGATTCTAGTTATCAATAATTAAATATCATTTTATTAGGTCAATTCATTTAAAATGAATATCGAATAAGTCAGCGACTTATTCGCGGTAACAACAGTTATTTAATTAAAACCATTAATTTAATACGAGGCTCGCGCCAAATAATATGATATCTGAAAGGCATTTTATTAAAACAGCTGAATATTTGCTTTCATACGAGGGAGTAGGTAGGTACGAGATGTGGCATTGTTTGCTTGGATGAGTTTTATTTATTTGCCTTCCCGCTTCCCTGTTGCGTGATGATACTGTTTTTTAGCTAAAGTATCTTCAATGAATGATCGATAATTAATAAATGACCAATGGACATGGGCATAGCCACGGTGGGGCAGGGTGGGGCGCTTGCCCCACCCTGGCTCTGACCTGTAAGTTACCTAATCAAACTTAAAAAACTTAATTATTTAGGTACTAACTACAATAGTTAATATCTGTGTGTAATTATACCTATGTGTAATTGTTTACTTACTGTACCTGAAGGTACTATCTGTAGATAGATATAAACCTCTAAATTGACTGATTAACAAATTGGCATACGCCCAGAGCCCAAACGGCTGAAGTTAGAGTCACATTTTTGGATGGAAGATTTCGTGGTATAGGTGATTAATAAGAAAGTGTTTTGGATAATTCTAATTATACATACAGATACAGGCTGCTATAGGGTGTAATCTTTTTGTATGAAAAAAAAACTGGTGTAAGACCGCGGGTATAGTTTGCTAGTTACATATTATTTTAGACTGCTGCCCCACCTTGAGCCCATGGCTGGCTACGCCCATGCCAATGGATACACATATCCGCCCTGAAAGTATTGTCTTCCATCTTTCTTTAGACAACTGACGTTTGAGTCAACGTGGTAAGACCCTCACCTTACTAAAATATCTTTTATTAATCAAAACCAATGATACAATAAGGCACTGTCCAAGCACTCCTCAGTCCAAGCAAATTTTCACTGCACTGGGCTTTGTCTGTGTTAACTCTACTCAAGCAAGGCTGCGAAATTTTATATGCTTGTCTAGCTAACGGCCTCCAGAAGGCCTGTTTCTATTTCCTGTTTCGAATTAAGTGCTGGAGAGCCAGAAACTAAAAGAACGTTTCGCATGACCTGACACAGATATCATACCTCAGGCTCGAGAGCCAGTTTAATATTCTCTTCGCGGACAATAGTAAATGTAGCAATAATTAATTCATGTCCATGCGATATTGTTACCATCAGGTGACTCATCTGCTCTTTTGTCGGCAATTTAGAGGGCCAATAATAGGCCTGTTGGCACCTACCAATCGTTAAACCATCTTGGAGACATAAGACCCTTGGGCAACTTAAAGAACTCTGAAACTTGTGTTGTCTAATTGACTAATCCACACCAATCCACACCGAAGAAAAATAGTGGAGTATTTTTCTCTATTATGCTCTAAGCCTCCTTTATTACGTGGAAAAATCTGTATCCTAAATCACTAATGGGTTGGAACCAATGTTCACAATGACTGTGCAATCGTTTAAATTGGAAACAAAATGCGGCATTTCAACAGATTACGATCGATAAATGCTAAATAACCCGCGACCCGCGAATAACGATTTCGTATGAAAGTGCTTATATCGTTGGTAGCATGTTTTGATAATGGAACATTGCAATGAAATACGTACGTAGGTATAAAATGCTGCAATCATCTCTGAAAATGCAGCGTTTTACGCCGCGAAATTTCTGCCTAATTTTGATGCATTGGCTGTAAGTTTACTTGTTCGATTTGTAGCACTGAAGCTTGTATGTGAGTATATTATTATATGCGCTACAGGTTTACAAAATGAAATATCTATTATACCTACCTACTCGTAGAACAAAAGTTGATTATAGTATTGTGAATACAATTCCGTGTATTTCTGAATGACGCATTTCAACGTCTACGGGTATTGGGGTTGTGTAAAACACTTAATCCCTTTTTCATCCTCTATATCTTAAAATGGTCAGTAAGGGGGCGTCCATAAGTTACGTGAGATGTTTAAGGGGGGAGGGGGTCGAGTCAAATCTCATCTAATCTTACGTTGGAGAGAGGGGGGGTCTCGGCAAATATCACGCAATTTTTTTCTGATTGAAATAAAAAAAAAATATACTATTTTGGTCCATTTAATCCAGATTGTACATGCTTAAGTTAATTTTTTTTACACTTCTAATTAAACTCTCAGCAATATTGATCTTGACTAGTCGTAAATAAAAGCACGAAGCAATTTTTTTTTCTTTTTACAATAACAATCCAACGCGTTTACGTAACAAACCCACATTTTGAAAAATCTCACGTGAGATTGGGGGATGGGGGAGGGGGTTGAATAAAATCTCACAACATCTCACCAGGGGGGGAGGCAGGGACAGAAAATTAAAAAAAAAAATTCTCACGTAATTTATGGACGCCCCCTAACGGCCGTTCCAAATATTATATTTATAACATAATAATCAAGTCCGTAATCCTATCGTCCGTAATCCTATCATAAGTCCATAATCCTCAAGTCAGCTACCTAGCTACAGTCAAACTTATCCAGACCTATTACTTTTCCAGAAATTATAGATAGATGGATTATTTTAGAAGGGCCGTTTGCAGATAAAGACAACACTAAATTGAGTGAAAATACACTCGGTATTTTTATAATTTCTTGCCAAGTTACTGGACTTATGGATAGATAGAATTTTGAGAACAGCTGTACGCTAATTACTATAGTATATTTAACTGCTTATGCTAATTAGTATAAGCAGTCAAATGCAGTTAATCACTAATTCACTGACATATGCTGCTGTGTATATCACTATGACAATCCAGCAATGATGTTGTATAATCTTTGCAATCCAGCAACAATTTTACGAATATGAACACAAAATAACGGAATGCTATTCGTAACACGTATTTACATTGTAGATTTATTCATCCCTTGGTGTGACAATGACAAAGGGATTGCCCTCATAAAACCTTTTCAAGTTAATATTTATTGGATTATTTTCAGTTCGTTCAATGACCCTGGATAATTTCATGCAGAAAAAATATTTCAAACATTCTCCCGTGGCTTTTTCGTCTGAGATATAATACTAATGTTCTTCAACCACTTATTCCAAACTAGCTGCCAGGACAGACTGTTCTGTCAAAAGTTTTTTATTATTATTATTAAAACCTTCCGTGTGCCTTGAGAAACATAAAAAATAGCCGAATTAGTCTAGCCATTCCCAGTTTTGCGCTTAGCAAAATTCATTTTCATATCAGACCAACTACGAAGTAAAAAATAATGCATCCCTTTGAAGGTGGGCTCCATCTATCCTGGAACTTAAGCCAACCTTCCCCGCTCGCGATGCATCCTGCATAACAATGGATGAAGCTATGGGGAAACACTTTGAACTATTCTTCCCATTGTAGGTTGCTGGTTGCTGAACTGGATTATTCGCAAAAGGATAGATTCGCATAAGGACAGATTCTCACATGGACAGATTCTCATAAGGACAGATTCTCACAAGGATAGATTCTCACAAGGACAGAGTCTCACGAGGACAGATTCTCACAAGAACAGGTTCTCATAAGGACAGATAGTTACCACCCTATTTAATCGCAACGGTACAAACTTTCGTACCAGTTTAGGTCGCTGAGTCAGAGAGCAAGTAACAATGCCCTCGCTCGCTTCATTTTTGGTCGAGGTTTGCTCGGATTCCATTACTGACATCCGTGGACAGTCACCACATAACATCAGATGTCTGGTCCACTCATTAGTCAGATTTTCATATAAAATAATAAAGCGTAATTTAGCTTCTTCTATCAGTGAATGGTGTTTTCCCATTGTATGATTTATTCCTCACTTTGGCTTTGCCCCAACGGAACCACAATTACCCCAAGGAGCATAAAAGCATGTACCAGCCGACTAACAACTTACTCCTTGCATTAAGTCTTTTTGTCAAGTCGGAAGCTCTTCAGACAGCTCTCAAATTAATTATTTATCACCACTGTAAACGATTTTCGCGCCACGTTTGCTTAAATTATAATTTTGCGAGTATATTTTGTTGGTTTTAAATGCTGCGAATAATGAAGTACCTAGTTACTTTTCTTTAAAAAAATATCGGAGATTTCTGGCATAAGGGGTACCTACTTGAAGAATCAAAAAATAAGTTGACGTTTTGTTTTAATGTCCTAATACAGTTTCGTTTCTTACATATTTTATATATTAATACGTGAAGAAAAACTTTATACCTCCCTTTTTACGACAATTACGCGATCGGAGGAGTATAATTTTGACCACAGAGCTGCTCTCTACGTTTATTCATTCTGAGTTTTACAAAAACTAAAACATTATTATTATGCTAGATAATTATTATATTTTTTTAAATCTGCTAAACATTTCAGTATGAGCACTTAATAGAAACGAACATTATCTTATTCCAGAGATTAAATAATATAAGGCTGGAGGTGCAGCATCCACGATTTCATCCAAAGGCAATTTCACGCCACGTCGTCGTAGGCCTCTCGCGTAATTCGTTCGCGACAAGCAAATAGCGAATAAGGCCAACGTGACGTTGAAAAATTCTGTTTTTACTTTATTCAAACAATGTATGACATCATTTTCTAGGCAGCAATCTCGTGATTTACATAGACCTTGGGAATTCGAGATGTTTTTGAAGCATGCAAGCTTCCAGCCAGGCACTTTCAGTAACAAAATTGTCGAGTTATTTTAAAGTAACGGTAAAATCCTTTGTTAACTAAACATTCTTTGAACGTTGACATAGTTGAGCCATTATCTGAGTGCAGCACTTTGATTGGCTGCCAATGTGAGATACCCTTGACCAGGACTATTTGCCTTTGTTGCCTGCTAGATACTGATAGCTATGGAAAGTGTACCTTGCCCTTTACTTGCTTCTTGTTAGTCATATTTTACGGTACAAATTAAAGCACAGATTGAGTGAATACCAAAAAAGCTTTCCTTCCCTCCAGCTCACTGCTATCAAAGTAATAACCTATAGGAAGATTCTGTGGCTCAAATCACCCTGAAGGCTTTTGCAATAAAACCTAAATTATCTTAGAAAATAGACCTTTATACGTACTTAGACGCAAATGTGTGCTCCTATTACCCATAAAGACGCCGTTCTTCTAGAACTTCTATACTTGACTGAACTTCTATACTTAAACTGACCATAGATAGGTACTTTACGAAGTAATATACCAGCACCGGAATACTCCTAGATGAACTAAACATATTGCTGTGAAATTTCAACCATTACCTCTCAATTAGTTTAGTTAAGTCGAGTATACTGGTTGCAGGCATCCCCTGCATAAATTAGTCTTGTTAGAAGCAGTACAGGAATTTAATCCTCATATTTCGTCTGCGCCGGGATCGGCACATCTTTTCACATCTACGGAACGTACGGAAACGGCTCCGTACAAGCTAATTTTAACCTCATCAACTTGCGGTTTAAAGCTCATTTCGCTTGAACATTAGATGTATCCTTTGTTTTATTGTGTATTCACCCCTAACGCCCCAATATAATAACTTAAACCATATTGTGTAGTGGTTACGGTCGAAAATGGTTAATGGAAAATTTGAAATTAGAGCGTTTTGGTTTCAAAACGACCTAAGTTTAATGATGCTCATTATTTGGCGAATGAAATCGGATTACCAAACGACATCTAAGCCCGATCTCTGAGTTACACCAGAGGTTTTAATATTGAATGAGCTTTCAATAGAGGTAATTTCCTAAAGTAGAATTGTTTGTGGTTTAAATTAAATTTTTATTTTAAGCTGAATTTAAACTGATTGTATCTCCTGGCTGGGAAATTCGGGAAAATGATTTCAAAGAATGGAAATGTCACAGCAAATTATTGAAAACGTCTATTTAAACAAGCTTTTATTTAACTTGCTTTATTTGTTAGTTAATCTGTTTGGGTTAAATCTTGATTATTCGTGCATCTTATAAATTATAATTCTTGTTATTTATTATTATCATCTTATTATTCTTCCTCTCTTAAATAGTCGCAATACATACAAGCGTTTATAAGGCGTTTTATAAGTATACACATTTCAATTTACTTGACACACTTAAATCTTTCTCGAAAATTAACGACAATTTCTCTTAAACCACATGGAGAACCGATAACACACATTATACACTTTATTATATCGATTTAAGCCGACAGAAACTTATTCTATATTATGTGGCGAAGTGATAAGATCAAAAAAATATATAACTACGTCTATCATAATGTTTAATGTATAGATACAAAGACTGTCTCGGTGCCTGTTATGTGAATTTTCAAATTATCCCTCAAGAATATTCTAATATAGAGCTCTTAATTAATTTGCGTTCATTTCTACCAGTTTAGCTACAACTTGTATATGGCCCTTTTGCTGGACAAGCTATAAAAGGCTGAAAGTGTCTACTAATAAGAATGGATTTATGACCGTACCAAGATTTGAATATTTCAAGACAAAGATGATGAATCTCCAAAAAGGGACCGAATAATTAAGTTACCTCATAGCCATTTTCCATTAGGGTTTGTTATTGTTTACATAATATTCATTCATCTGGCTTTGAAATATTAGCTCGGATAAGTAATATTTTAAAAAAGTATATTTACAAGAGATAAATGTCATCCAAAATTCCCAAATTAGGCATTGTACCCAGGCTTGGATAAGTAATTTTAACCGATTTATAAATACATATCAATTATTTCAAAGAACTTTTTTCTCGCTTAAATATTCCTTAACTTCGGACATGTTTTCTTTAAATATCGTGGCTACGAACTGTCTGTTTTATTTCTAGGACGAGTTAACTATAACATTTTTACTGTTATGAGGTGCTCAAATCATCCGACATGCTTTGAAGTATTATTACTAGCATATAGAACCGACACCGTAAACACAATGTATGTCCTAATGAATTGGCGACGATCGGCTTCTATTTTCAATGGATTAGTTCCATTTTGAAAGGAGAACGGGGGCTCAATTTTGAAAATAGAACCTACCGGCGGGACACACATTTTGTTCGAGATGTCTGTTCTATGACATTATACTTCAATGCCGACATGGGACTTTTTAACCAGGCAACCAAGAGGTTGAAGGGTCTTTGTGTACTGCTAGTTGTAATTTCCTCGCAGACGACACCGCGACAATCCCGACTTATCTTTGTTCCTTGGCTACACTTTCCCCTGGGTGCTCTCACACAAAACAGTGTGTGCAATCGTCATCACACGTATTTTCTAAACAATAAGACATATTTTTCTTTGTTTCATAAAAGTTTCACAGGACTTTGCTTGGTTTACGACTCGGCTTCGCAACTTTTGTAGTCGTTTTCATTCCACATACTAGAATGAATAAAGCAACTGGATTATAATATATGTTCTGTTTGAGTTTTGTTTAATTTATGATACGGAAACTACTTAATGAGTTGTATTTTTGTTTATTTTTGGTTTTTCAACTTTTAGCTATAAAAATGCTATTTAAGTCTACTGTAAAGGCATATAAAACTCATCAATTATATTCTAAAAGTCACACGTCACGCATATAATTTGTTTTGCAATAAATAAGGTACATGGGGTAAACAAGGGCCACCTTAATTAAAAGCTGATTAAATGGTATAAATTAATAAATAAAACAAAATATTAAATCACAATAGAAATATTTAAAGTTTTGTTCGTCTAAAACAGTTCAAAAATTGGTGGTTTATCACAAGTTTCATCAATAATTAGGGTCTTTTTAAAACCTTAACTTTGGCCCTTATTAAACTTGGGTAGTATAATAAGGACCACAGATTATTATATTATTTAAAAGAGTAAAGTTATTTGTCACTCAGCCTTCTAGTTTCTTTTATCTTACATTATCATTTTAGCATTGAATCACAATTTAGCTACAGCTAATTATAGGAAAAAAACAGTCGTGGACCTTATTAAACTTATGTAACAAATATATAACAATAAAAAGTTTTTGGATACAAGCTCGACTAAAATACCATGTTTTTGAACAATGAATTATTTACTCTTTCACAATTTTAGATAGGAAGTACAAATCGAGTCTAATAAAATTACAAAAAAATATTGATATCCCAATAAGGGCCATAAGAACATACGAAATATAAAGTAGCAGATATACATATCAGTCAATATTAGAAACATAACAATTATATTATAGAAAATCGATTTTAGTAGTCTAACCAAGATAATGTTAAAATGTTACAAGATTCATAGGTCTAAAGGGCCGGCCTCTATTATCCGCCCGGAATATGGCTCTTGTTAGACTCTTAAGACTAGTTTTACAAAATCAAATGAAAAATGTACATACAAAGTAAAATTAATTGTAAACTTACCTTGATTTGTCCGTGATAATGTGTTTTTTGAAGTCCTTAATTTTATTATATAGATTTTTTTATATTTTTAGGATAAAAATTCTTTATTCTTGACGAAAATTTTTAATAATGAGTGACGTAAACCTACTCGTCGGACGGTGTCGTGGCTAGTGCCAAGACGGCACACCGCATGAGGTGGCTCTTTCGAATATTAGCCTTCCCATTGGTCCTTTAGATGTGTATGTGAATGGAATCTAAATAAATGTATGAGAAATGTGTTTTTGTAGTAATGGACCTTGATAGACACCGGCTCTTCTTACTCGCAGGTACCTTATGTAGGTACTATTAACAATAATTTATAAGAGAATTTTATCAATTAAAATCAATCAAAATAATACAACAACAATAACAACAATAAAATCTAAAACCACATAAAAAAAACATTGGAATAAATCTTACCACTTAAGTACGTCACGTAAATTGACAACGACACAGTTTCGATTAGCACAAACTGACCGAGTTACTATAACAAATAGAAAAAATCTACTTTCGTTTTCAAGCTGAACTACATTTTGATGTCGTCTTTCTCTAGTGTCTTTCACTATATTTTCTTAGTGTCATCGTCCACATTGTTCCTACTTAGTGCTGTTAAAAGACCGAGTATTTTCCCTGAAAACAATTCGTTTCCATACATTTAAGTCAGAACATCGCGGTTCTAATGCCCGTAACGTATGGTGTCTGGCCCCCTGTTGCGAGAAATGTAAGTATAAATTGCATACATACAGCCAGCTAACGAATGCATCGCACGGTGCCTTCACGTAGGAATTTCTATATGTACCATCGGTGTATTTACAACTCATTCCAAGCGGCTCTGATGAAATGAAGCAATTTCAAACGTTTTCATCTGCGTTAATGTAGTAGGTACTTATGAATACCTAGTATGTTTTCGGTTTAGATGCTCGATGACGAGTTCATTTATTTTTTGTCATTAACATTGTCGAATTTTATTCGACGATGGTAATTTATAGGCTCTTGCCCGTAAAAGAGTTAAGAAGGTTAAAAAAAGAAACCTTAACATTGTCTCAACGAATATTGATGTTGTAAGAAAAACAATGGCTTCAAAGAATTGTCAGAAACCACCTACTAGTTAATTACAATAAAATGTCACAGTAGGTCCATTTTATTCTGAGTAAGATACAGGCCAACGAAGAATATCTTAAAAGTTGCACAAAACATGTAACAGATGTTAATAAAATTTCTACTGCCAAACGCTCGGATTCATTTCTTAAGCAAGACATCACGTGCCAAGCGATGATAAAATAAATTTTGAACATCCCCCATTACAAAGCTAATGGGCTGTATCTCGAAAGCTGGGGAATAAAAGATCCGTCGATTAGAAACTTTATGTTTGCAATTTTCCGGGGCCTCCCCTTGGAGTCTTGTGCTTGAAGATTGTCGTACGTCCTACGATATCTTGATGCACCAAAAACGCCACAGTCTAAACAACTCCTTATAAAAACAATTTTGAAATCCGTAGTACGCAAAGACCTAATAGAAGCTAAATTCTTGCATGTGGCTAGCCTTAAGATCTAAGAAACGTTGTATGTACGAACACAACAAAGGGTAGACAAGCGAATCGAACCTTTACAATTTAGAGGTCGGGGAGCACGGAAATAGACTCAATTATCTATCGATTGACTGTACTTTAATCTGGGGAGGAAATCTTAGGACGACGGGATAAATAACAAGGAAGTACAGTCGACGGAAAAAGCTGAACGAATCCATTTTGAAACGTATACCTACTGCAGTTCTATTTTCAGTGAGTGTCAAGTCAAAAGATAAATGAATTGCATTAAATCATTTATCACACAGAGCATGTATAACGTTAAGCACACAGTGATTCTCATCTGTAATTCTGTCTGTAAATCGACGAACACATCTTTCAGCAGCAGTATTTACCATGGTAAATAACCATTCATGGAGATATAACAAAGAGTTGAAATGAAAATTGAAACGACGCCTTTTCGGGATCAACGTAGCGTTTAAATGAGAATCGTGAAAATTGGCGGAACTGAAAACATATAAATCCGGAGCTGGCGGAAAATTAAAATGTGTCCCGAGGTAAAATGGGATTGCAAATCAACCGATCTTTTACTACTGCTATTTGCTAATACTGTATTGAAGCTAAGGCACTTGGGTTCCAATGTAAAGGTTATAATGTAAATTAATTTGCTTCGATCCACTGGGCGATCATCTGCACCTAAAGCTAGCTGATTCCCACGACAATTCGATGATGTCATCTGACCTCTTTTTTTTCTTTGAACTAACGGCTTTAATAAATCAAGCGGACGGACCATTTATTGTTAGAACATGATCCATCGTTTCGTATTACTTCATCAACGCTAATATAGCTTTTCAACTATGGAACTGAAAGTTTTTGTCGCAAGACTCGCAATGATGGATTGATTTCATGTCAATAAAAGAATTATTCTCTTACTAATTTCCACCAGCCCCTTCGCCTGCGGAATAGTGGTTTTATTAACTGAAATCAACGAACACACAATTGGGATGAAATATATCCTATCTCCTAATCCAGGACATGTTTACCTGTGTACCAAGTATCGTTTGAATCCGTATACCATTTTCACAAACTGTCACAATATGTAAACTAAAATGATAGTAGAATTAGGACTTCACTGCTATAGCAGATGAATCTCTTTAATGTCTTCCCCAGTATCACATTAGTGACATCTCTGTAGGTTACATGGTGCGATGTTGATAGTTATCAACAGCAAACATCTGCTATTTGATCTGCTGTTCAAGTAATAACAATAAAACAAAACATAAAAATTCCTTAAAAGCTGTAGTAAGAGCTAAGAGCAGTATAACACGATTCCAATACAGCAATCGGCCATTTCCCGCGCACCACTGCCTGTTACCACACTTACCACGCTGCCTAATGACGCCGTAATGCGTTTGCACTGTTACTGTTATGTGAGTCGCGCGCCTCATTACTGCTAATCGATTCATATCGCTTTTATAAGCGCACAGACTTACAGCTGCGTTAATAGTTTACAGGACATTTGCTTTTAAGTAATTGTTTTCTTAACCTAGGTTTGGGGTTGTCGATTTTTTTTATACATTATAAGTTAATGCTTACCTACAATCCCACCTGATGGTAAGTGGCGATGTAATCATGGATGGTAAAACGCACTAACTTATTGTTAGTAAAAGCCTATTCACTCTTGCCTTGAAGACACATTATAATCGATTGCATGATTTACCGATCTCTCGGATTCACTTATTAAGCCTTTTGAATCTGCAAAGGCCGCTAGGCCGCCCGGGCGCTAACAGCATAATTATTCTGTCCATTCGGAAATTCGGAACATTGTTTATAATGATTAATTATCCGTTAATCTAAATAATCAATTTCTCTTTTTAGTAATTGACACATCAAATGAGAATTTGAGTAGATTGATGTTACTATTTGATACAATAAAACCACAACGGGCGATAGTGAACGCGATATAACGCACCACAACACGATAGGACTGTTTGATGAGTTATAAAATGATCTTGATTAATAAATAATTAATGAGACACGTAGTTTTTCAGCCCAAATTGTCCGAATAATTATGCGATGTAAGTAACCAACGGAATTTCAATCATACAGAACAAATTGAGTAATTTAACAACGACCAAACTTAAAGTGATTAATGAATGATTCTAGGAATCCTAAAGAATAAAAGTTAAGAGTTTTATACGACTTAGCTCTGTACAACAACAGCTTTAAATACGTATAGTTTGTATAAAATATTTTATGCGTGCGTTGTGCAGCGATATTAAATCTTCAAATGGATATGCCTTCATAAAGGATTCGACCCATGTATTCACGTATTACGAACAATTGTAGATTTATGACGACCCATCGTCCGCCATATTGTTTCGAATTTAAAAATATGTTATTTTCCCGCTGGCGTCCATAAACATATGCACACATACAAGATCTAATGAACATAAAGCTATGGATTCACTGAACGGATTTCGGATATCTTTTGCAGATTTTATATCTTTGTTTTGAATTTATATTTAATGGTGATATAATTTACAAAGCTAGTTTTAATCTTATTATAATATCATTGCGGACATTTTACATTTTAATTAAATCTAACCTGACCTGAATTGTTCTTGTTCTTTTTTGTGTTTTGAAAAAAATATTAGGTATGTCTCGAATTGCCACCCAACAATTTGTACGCTTTGAAATTTCGATACCAGGATTCCATGTTTTCAATTTCATGTTTGTGCTTCTCCTTGTTAAAATCCTCCCTGAATTTTTGGGAGTATTTTCGTCTCTAAATGTGTAGATGCAGCATCGCCGTTTGTTGCTACAGTAAAATCACGTATGCGACCACGATCATTATAACTTTGGTTTAAATACTTAAATTAAGTATAGCGGCTTCAATCACAGAAGGTTTTTTAAAAAGTGTACAAAGAGATCTTCTTCGGAACCTCATCGTTGCTTTGGTGACTTCTTTGATGTTACTGTCCATATGCAACAGTGACCACTTACTATCAGAATAGCCTATCTACTTCTGCAAACAACAAATAAAAGTAAATTGATTTACGCAAATGTCTGTTGTTTAATAAAATGAATTTTTTTTTTTTTTAATTTCCTGAGCTAAGCCTTTTTCCGGCATTGATATAATGTAAATAAACCGTATGCGTTCATTAAATTACATTTGACAAGTAGCCTCCGGGTGTTGGGTAGCGGTTGAATGTTGAAACAAAATCATAAAATTGTTCATTTAGGTGTTCGAGCCTTCAGGCTTGACCCATTGAGATTAACGTCTTGAACATCAGCGCCATCTAGTAGTTCCTTGAATGAGTTTGGTTCGTCTTGTCTGTGGTAGTGGGGAGCCAGCGCGCTTGGGCATGTATAATGCTTTGTTCCTCAGTACGCTTTTGAATCTCGGCGTCGTCGGTAGTGTGCACCGTCTAAGAACGAGTGCAACTTAGAACTAAGGTACAATATTCTTATTACTTATAACTTAATTCACGAACCCATAAGGGCGTGGTTTTCCCTAGGTTGATAGGGAAATAAACCACAATACCCGTGCTTAGTGCCGTCCTCGGACGCACGCATTATTCATACGTCGTCTCGCAATGAACGATAACTTGTCCATCTCGCTAAAAATGGACGTACGATTGAAGTCGCAAAACGCAGCTTCAATCATCGCGACGGTAGAAGTTCTACCCTCATTATTGTATGTCGCGACGCGTCAGGACGTATCACATGATGCGACCCGAAGTATCATTCGATACGACCAAGAGTATCGGTCGATGCGACCAGACGCATCAGGCGATGCGTTAGGGCGTATCGATCGATGCGACAGGACGCACCGAATGGGACGACAGGACGTACATCTACTGAGACAACCAAGTCGAACCCCGCAAGGGGAAAGCTAATAAAATATAATTAGACAAGGCTGTATACATTATCATTTATGATTCGTCACACGTCACTATAACGAAATATACAACATTATATCTATCTATGTCGCAGATAATGGCGTCAACGTTGCGCATGAGTGACCTCAGCACAATACCGGTCCCACAAGAAGACAGCGCGTTTCTGCAACGAATTATACACATCTTAGACGAAAACTACCCAGAGAATTGGCGCTCATGGGAAGTAAACGACTTGCCTTATACAACTCTATTCGGGGATAAGATATCTCCGAAACTCGAAGCAAAACTACGGTTTGCTATCCCAACGGAAGATCTTGCTAGGGCTTTTTCTCCAAGCGACCCGTCGCTCTCTGAAAAGAGATTTAGAGCCATCAAACGAAAACTACTGGAATGGCCTCTAGGGAGGGCTCTATTATACTCTCCGCACAGTATCATGGAAAAAATTCATGAAAAATCCTATGAACCCTTCATGAATACCGTTAAATTTCTGAAACCGAAGCTTACGTCTAGGGGCACCGCATCCAGCAGTTCGCCCAGAAAACGTAACTCAGTGTCCCCGAGCACTTCATCAAAGACTAAATCTCCACGTTACGGAGAAAACGATCACCATCTCATACTGTACGAAAAAATGATGCAGGTACTCACCAGCCAAACACAGGCTATTGAGAACATGACGGCTACGGTCTCAAATCTAGCCACAAGAAACGAGGGAACCAGGTCGGAATTAAACGAATCCTTTGATTCCACCGTTAATAGCACACAATCTGATGACGAATTCCATGCCCCATCGATAAATATAGTACCGGGTGATACTAAGTCTGGGACAACAGAGCCCGAGGAAGCGTCCCAAACTGAAGTAAACTGCGATTTCGCACCTCATACAATCGAAGCAGAATCAAAGTGCGCAAAAGCTGACCCTGAACTAGCGGATCAGGGTCGAAAATGCCAACGCCTGGATACCGAAGGCTGGAAGAACGTCCGGTACTCAGACGTCCAGAAACAATTTCACGCCACCCCGATATTTACAGCATTAAAAGTTAATAGCATCCTGGCCCCAACCACACCTTCATGGACCTCCCTCTCACATCTGGAGAAAATGGACGCCACTCTAGGGGCTATAACTCATGGTCTGCTCCTACAGAGGAAGGCCTTTCAAGAGACCTGTAAACAAATAGACCCGAAGT
The DNA here is from genome assembly GCA_951805285.1 of Thymelicus acteon. Classification (NCBI taxonomy): domain Eukaryota; kingdom Metazoa; phylum Arthropoda; class Insecta; order Lepidoptera; family Hesperiidae; genus Thymelicus; species Thymelicus acteon. The sequence continues at coordinate 6,457,654 of OX638219.1, read as the reverse complement.
TACAGTTGGAAATTCAGAAAAAATTCCTTAATCCCGAGTCTAGTTTTAGAAAGGTTTCAGATGCAATATTGCAATACACCTGCGGCCGAAGAGCCGAAATAATTCAAACCCGCAGAGAAACTTACAAATCAAACAATAAAGTTCTCAACGACGTACTTCATGATATACCCCCTTCGGAGACGCATTTATTCTCCGAACAGAAACTATCGGAAGTCGTCAAAGACCAGGGAGGAACACATAAGTTTTTTCCGAAAAACGGTTTGCCGAACTTCAAGTCTGGAAAGAAATCATTTCTTACGTCAAGAGGGAACACAAAGACGTACAAGGAACAGCCACGACAAGAACGATACCAAGTCAAAAAGCATCCAGCAATAACAAACCAAGAACAACCCATACGAATCCAAGAAAATAGTAACCCAGAGGTACTACAAGCGGGGCAGCTAGGATTAAATTTCGATCTTTGGAAATCACTAGAAGCGCCACGAACTATTTTAAATATTCTAAGAGGTTATCGAATACCTTTTGTACGCAAACCACCGCTCGTCAGATTAACCAACGAACATAGTAAGAAATTTGAACCAAAATGCTCGAGGGAAATGACTCAACAAATTTCAAATCTTATAACTCTTAAAGCTATCTCACCGAATATTTACGAAACTGGGTATTTATCGCCCATTTTTCTGCGCTCTAAACCGAATGGTTCCCACAGATTGATCTTTAACCTAAAATCCTTAAACACTTACGTTCATCCACCTAAGTTTCGCTTAATTAGTTTAAAAAAGGTCTCTCAGATTATTGAAAGTGGTGACTATCTTGTTAAAATCGATATTTCTAATGCTTATTACCATATCCCAATCTCGGAATCCCATAGAAGATATCTCTCACTAACTTTTAAAGGGAAAATATATAACATGAACTGCTTACCCTTTGGCCTCTCGAGTGCACCGTCAATTTTTAGTAAAATTTCAAACTGGGTAGCAAATCAACTCCGAAATAAAGAAATTAGGACAATTGTGTACCTGGATGATTTCCTGCTTATGAATCAAAACGCTACATTACTCTCACAACAAGCATTATGGTCCGTCAAATTCCTTAAATATCTAGGCTGGCATATAAATACTGATAAATCTATGTTAAAACCCAACACAAAGATAGAATATTTAGGTCTTATATGGGATTCTGAGAGAAATATTAAAAGCCTCCCTTTCCAAAAAGTATTAAACATCAAAGAAAGTATAAATCGATTACTGGAGAAAAATAAATGGTGTTGGATGGATGCAAAACAAATTTTAGGTAAACTGAACTTTGCCGCAAACGTAATACCACTAGGCCTCCTTCATTGCAGACTAATTCAAATAGCAGCAAAATCGCTCCCGGACACACAAAAATTTCGAATGTTTCACATGCAAGACCAAGTCAAAGAAGAGCTTCGATGGTGGCTAGCAAATCTATCACAAACATCAACTCTCCAGACGGCCGCACCATCAGCTTTCATAGCCACCGATGCGTCAGATGTCGGATGGGGGGGCAATAATAAACGGTGTAAAACTCTCAGGACGTTGGAACAACTCGCAAATACACTGGCACTGCAATCGAAAAGAATTATGGACGATATTTATGGCCTTACAAAGAGAATGGAAACAACTTCGGGAGAAAACCATTATCGTCCAAACAGACAATCGCACTGCCGCCGCCTACATACGCAAGCAAGGAGGAACCAAATCTCGCATTCTTCTCAAAATGGTCCAAAACATACTAAATTTTGCACAAAAATATCAAATAACCATAATACCGAAATACCTTCCGGGCCGATACAACTGTCTAGCAGACAGTTTGTCAAGGTTAAAAAAGCCACAGGAATGGCACCTCGATCAGAAAATCCAAACCATCATATTTCAGAAAATAGGAATTCCGGAGATCGATCTCTTCGCAACAAAAAATTCGGCAGTAGTCCCAAGATATGTGAGCGAGGATCAGAAAGACGACAAAAGCGAATACACAGACGCGTTCAGCAGATCATGGAACTACAGCCTAGGATGGATTTTCCCACCTCCGGCGCTCATTCCACGCGTTCTCCAACATCTAAACATCTCCAAGGGCTACTATATACTAATAGCACCGAAATGGGAGAAAGCTTTCTGGAGACAAGACGTCAAGAAACGAGCAGTTCGTCCTCCATTTCGAATCAAAAACCTGAAAAGCCCACCTGAAAGACCTTCAAACAAATCGACCACCTCGAGGCATTCAGAACCTGTCTTTGGAGGCCTGGAAGCTACGGGCTGGGCCCTTGAAATAAGCGACTGGAACGATTCCGAAAGGGAGTTCTTACAGTCGGCGTGGAGACATTCAACACTTAATACCTACAAGCCTGCATGGAAGAGCTGGTTACAATGGACCATAGATAACAATGTTTCAACAACATCCCCAAGAGCGAGTGACCTAGCGAGATACTTGATTTTCCTCCACACTAACAAGAAGCTGTCATCCAGAACAATTCTGGTCCACAAATCGGCAGTTGCGACCTTCACAAAACTAAATACGAGTGACAATGAATCCCTAAGTAAGCATCCATTAGTAAGAAAAACCATCAAGGCTATCTTGTTGAAAAATCCCCCGAAGTTTAAACATAACACCTGGAACGTAGCGGAATTCATAGACTACGCCACGAATAAAAACATCGACGAATCAAGTCTTTTCCAAGTATCACAACACGTTGCGACGTTATTACTCTTAGCAACCGGGAGACCTATACACGACTTGACCCTCCTACATATAAACCCAGATCGTTGTAATATCACCAGCGAAGACATAACATTTTGGCCAACCTTCGGATCAAAATCCGATAATGACAAATTTCAACAACCAGGCTGGCGTTTATCAAAAAATGACGATACTAAATTTGATCTCTGCTATTGGATACCCATACTAATCAAATTATCTGCTCCCAGACGAAACTCTGATAGTACTCTCACAAATTTATTCATTACAACTAGAGGTAAAATAAAAGCTGCAAGTCGAGCAATAATAGCAGGCTGGGTAAGATTAGCGCTCAAAGAAGCCCACATCGAAGATTCCCCAGGCAGCTTTAGATCAGCTGTAGCAACGGACAACTGGTCAAAAGGGAGCTTAGATTTGGACGAAGTATTACGTAAAGGCAATTGGCGCAGTGCAAATGTTTTCTTAAAACATTACTTTAGAGAAGTGCTGCCAATTAACAGCAACACTCGACCCCGCATATCTGATTGTTTCTCAACACTTTGAGTACTTATCATACATATAATTAGTAACAAAAGTTTTTTATTGTTATTATTATTTTTGCTTTGTCGTTTACTTTTTTTTTTTGTCTTGTTTTGTTACGAGTAATGAATATCATACGAGTTTTTCTTTTATACTCGCTTGTTGTTAAGTAGAATTAAATTTTTTTTTTTTTTCTCGTTTCTGCGGGTTTTCATACTCACCTTTACAAATACCTAAGCATACAATATACCTTATTTATATGGCAGACAAGTCTGCAGTCACAGTACGCAGAGCCAGCGCCAGCAGATATTAAACATCTCAATGGGTCAAGCCTGAAGGCTCGAACACCTAAATATAACCGTTTTTCCCCCGAAGGGTAAAAAACGATTATTTAGGTTTCAGCCGAAAGGCTTGACCCATACTTCATTACCTTGCTGTCTTTCTCATTCTACCTCGCCTCGCTTAAAAAGTCATACTGAGGAACAAAGCATTATACATGCCCAAGCGCGCTGGCTCCCCACTACCACAGACAAGACGAACCAAACTCATTCAAGGAACTACTAGATGGCGCTGATGTTCAAGACGTTAATCTCAATGGGTCAAGCCTTTCGGCTGAAACCTAAATAATCGTTTTTTACCCTTCGGGGGAAAAACGGTTATATTTCGAAACGAATAAATTTTAAGGATGGCGGAAAATTAAAATAGCACCCGCGGCGTACCTCGCGCTTGGAAATAATGCGACGGCTTCAATTGATATTAAACTCAGTACTGAGTGTAGACATCTGAGCCCTTCCTAATCCGCACAGCAACAAAATATAAACTATTCAGAAAAGAAAGATTTGAAAGTTAGAAAAGAAAGAAAGGTTGAAACTTGGCTAGATAAGAAAAAAATATGAATTGCTAACAAGTTTACTTTGTAATATTATGCTGTTTTTACACAATTCCATTTTTCTTTTTGTAAAAATTTCCATAATATTATAAATGTAGTACTAATTGCCTGGCAGCGCCCCGCGCCTCTCCAAGCGGGGTCGCATCAGATTATAGGCTTAGAGGTCGCATGACCAATGCCAGTCCCAAGGCTAAGTTTAGTGGGTTAAAGTCCCACATAACCAGCACAAATGGCTGTGCTGGTATGCATGATGCATTCTCAGACTCCTTCCCGCGCATTTCCGGAGGATAGTCCATGCGCTTTTGCTGGATACAAAAAAAAGCCTTTTATAATAACTGTACATGATAAAATGTAAAAATCCCCCGACAGTTTAATTTCATCAGAAAAACTGATGACTTTTAAACGCCTGAATAGATCTTCATAAATTGTAGCTAATAATCATCTCAGCCCGTCAGCTTTAGAACAAAAAAAAACCGCATCACAATCGGTCCATTCGTTTAGGAGCTACGATGCCACATACAGAGACACACAGCCTTCTTTTTGCGTCGGGGGTTAAAAAGAAAGGTCTCCATTTTATCTGATTAACTTAGTACAAAAAATAGCTGCACTCATTTTAGATATCGAAAAAAAGTTTACTCAATTATAGCGCAGGATTCACAGGACAAAATATTCCCTCTCACTGCAGACAGAATACATTTAAAGTCCTTGTATCTTCTGCGACAAGAAGGCATTGAGTGACATAAATCCAATATAATAAAAGGGAGACAAGGAGAAAAATAAGAGTTTTAAATGTGATCTGCAAATGTAATAACGCAGTCTGGCAGATAACGACGAGTGGCGCTGGGAATTGATCGGCGACAGCCAATCTGCTTTGTGGTTTATCATTTTATACGGTTAAGGAAAATTTTATATTTGAATACAATCGAATCGAAATACTTGATAGCTACACCTGCTTATAAATATCTTTGTAAAGTAATTTCATTTTAATTAGTTAGTAGGTAACAATAATATTTGATTAGTAGGGGAATGTGGGGTGACACCGGATAGTTAAGAAAAAAACACCATAAATTCGTTATAATGTTATATATTTAAAAAATCAACAACACTTCTCAAAGAACATATGTAAGAAATTACTTTGGCAAAAAATATCCGAAATCAATAAAGATAAAAAGAAGTAGAAATTTATTTTAATAAAAAACATAAATCCGGATTCACCCCATACCTATGGGTAAAACCGGATACGCGTTTTTAGTCAACGGGGTGAATACGGATATTTTTTTATGCCTTAAGCAAGAAAACGAGCTGACGGGTCACCTGATGGTAAGTGATTACAGCCGCTCATGGACATTAGTAACACCGGAGGCGTCACCAATGCGTTGCCGGCTTCGAAGAATAATAATAGACCTGCTTCTTGAAGGACTCCATGTCAAAGCTTAGTGGGAACACCGATGCAGGAAGTTCGTTCCACAGTTTACACGTGCGTGGTAGGAAATTACATGAAAAGCGAACTGTGGACAAACGCCAAGTATTAAGGTGGTGTTGATGGAACCTGATACATCGTGATGCGTGGTGACGGAAATCGATCGCAGGTATTAAACCGAACAGTTCTTCAGAACATTCCCCGTTGTACAGACTGTAGAATACGCATAGGGAGCCTACGTCTCTCTTCAACTCAAGTGATACTGAGGTCCTGTAAACATACTTATGAAAAAATAAATAAAGTAAAGGTTTAAGATTTTAAGTAAATAAGCAGACATAACCTATTCAATGATTGGGGGTGACATCGGATACCCGATATCACCCCGTCCGGTCGTACCCCACAGGTGCCACTTTTAAAATACTACTTGCAAAATTTTTATTCTTAGACTCACAGCAACAATTAATGCTGTTTTTTTAACTTAAATAACCAAGATATTATGAAAAGAATGTTACATTATGATTTTACATGGCCAAAACAAATGAGAATACGTCAAAAATTACAAAATATTAGATAACTTACCAATTTTTCCTATTTTGTGGAGTACAAGCACGTGATGAAATTCTATCCTGTCCGCCTTTTGCAAGCAAACTGCCCGAGTGTTCCCAAATAACGTTTGACTATTTAGAACGAGATAGCTATATGCCTACTAGTAAAATAGCAACTATCTGTTTTTACCCCCTGTCCGGTTTCCCCCCACATTCCCCTAGTTATAAATTAAAACATTATATCAATATTTGACGACCCTGTAGCCTAGTTAACAACTAGTGACACTGCCTGCGAAGCGACGGGTCCCAGGTTCGATTTCCGGCTGGGCCATATGTGACAGATAAATATTATTTTGTTCTCGGGTCATGGGTGTTATTGTGATGTGTATCGTCCATGCCACCCGCAACACAAGTAAAACCCTGCTGCGGGGGGGGGGGGTATGAGTGCGTATTTTTAGCATTTATTTATATTCCTATCTTTAATCAAATTAATAGTTATAATAATATTTCTTATCAATTCCCTGGCGTTCTTATCTTTCCGTGAAGCCTGCATGGCTACCATCTTCTTGCTTAAGTCAGCCACCCAACGACTCGTGTTCTGCTGGAGGCTTGAGAGCCAGCTCTTTCTTTCTTCTCTTTTTATCTTAGCTGAAAACGTATCAGTGATGCCTCTTATGTTACTGATGTCTACAGGTGTCGTGGATGTTTCGTCTGTTAGTTTGTAGAAAGAATTTTTTTCCTGTTTATGTTTAATTTTTTTTTTATTGTTCTAGTCAAAAGTGAGTGAGCATTTACTTAGCACGCTTAACCAATCGTCATCCTGAAAAAAAAATTTTGCATATCTTGTTTACGTAATAATAAAATGAAAGCTGCGAAAAACCTTCGTTATTTTTATTTGCTAATGTGTGATACTACGTTATCAGAAGCAAACTTACTATAATATAAATTAAACATAAATCGATAATTCATCCTAAACTTATTACGCATTACATTAATAGTGTTTTAGGGGGTAAAATAATGATCATTAAACTATAACGGAACTTGCTAAAGTTCCCTAACATATATAATTATAGGTAAGTTAAGTTAAAACCTAAAAAGAAAACAAAATTGTTACGGGCCAAAATTTATTCATTTTCTTTTCATAATTCAAAAAATTTTCCAACTATTTAACATAATATATGCATTAAAATGAAAATTCTTGCACACCTGACTTCCCCGGAGATAATTAATTCCTATGTGCAAAGAAAATACTGAACTGCATACATAATGGGTCCGGCTGAAAAATTGTACGATATATTTTAATTTCAGTCAAGAATGGTACCGTAACTTCTACATAAACAAATACAAGTGTAAAAAATTGTAGTGTTGTGTGCGTGAATAAAATCTATTGTTATCGTACTGAACTGAACTGAAAAACAATAACTTTTATTTTAGGACATGCACATATTATCATGTTGAAATAGGAAATAAAAGATTATACAAAAGATTTTTATTCGTTTTTTTTTTACTCTTCCAGATTGGTTACATAATTATTCCATATTTTTCTGATGATAGGATCTACAAGGGAATGAGAGAACTCCTCAATTATTATAGCGATTTATAAATAATTTACGCCCCAACTCAGTCACTCACGGTTACTTAAATCGCTTCATAGTACAGAATTTGTATGGTGATTATTTACTAAGGAGCGTTTTAAGTAACCGTTAGTAGTTAGTAGTTAGTAGTTAGATTTTCTTAATAACATGTTTTAACATAACTTCTTAGCTCTATCAGAATTCCGATTTGTCAGCAACAGAACAGCAATAAAGCATTTAGCAGTAAGGCCAGCGAAGGGGTTAATTGAGTTAACCTGTAAACGTCATGCCAACCCTTCTCCCATACTCCCGTTTCACTCGACCATTCACTTGCTTTGTGAGACTACCCTACGGTGGTCAAATTGAAACTTAACGTATTGACATGCTGTTATTTTATACGTCTTCAATTGATCGGATTTAAGCCTAACAAAGAATATTTATGTCAACAATAGTTATTTCAAATTGAAAATTGAGCATTAGTAAAATTTTAAATTTAATCTTTAATTTTAAACTTGTATTCACAGACACTAAACATTTTAAATACAAAGGTACATGCATCTGTGTAAAAAATTAAACTCAAAGTTTAACCTTAAAGCAAATAAATCGTCGCATCGTAGTCGAAACATATTGTATAACAAACAAAGAAATATTATCTGGCAGTCCATAATTTCATATTTCGCAAACGTTTTTCCTTCATTACGTATTTTTCGAGGCAACGAGTCTAATCTCCAGGGCTGGCCCACCCAGTGCTGTCTCAAGGAATTAAATTATGTCTTTCCATGAATATTATACTCGATGGCAATCTTTTCACGTTATTTAACAGAAGCACGCATTTGAAATACGCAGATGTACATATCATTTGATTTGTTACGTTTGTAAATCTCTCTGGGACTCCTTTTAAGGAAAACCTTCGCATAAATTTTATTTTACGGCATTACGGAAGTAGATTCTTGTCTTGTACCATGTTGCTGTTGACTTATTTAATGCTATATTTAGTATTTTATCGATTGGCTTACAATTTTTTTTTTGATATTAAAGATTTTATAAAATTTTGCTTACCTACTAGTATTTTTTTTATTTAGAACCTAGAAGCTGGTTTCATTTTTTAAGTATGAACCTAGCATCCTAAACTGGATGTTATTTCTTAAGATGTTAGTAGCTCAACTATGCATTAATTATTGAATAGGCAATTTACCCATACCTATTGAGAAAAGTTTGATGGTTCTGAGAAGTTAGATTGAGATTATAGTTCCAGGAATACCTGGTGAGCACAAAGTTATCGGATAGGGACTGAAGTATTCTTTCATTATTATGTATTAATTACACATTCTACTTATAGGTGCACTTTATTTTAATATGGTTCTATAAATCGAAATTAATTACTTAATTAAAAATTTCGTTACGAAATCACTATAGCGCGGACGAAGTTGCGGGCAAAAGCTATTAGATTTTTATTTAGGGTTAGGATACATAGTATTAGATATTAGATATTGCCCGTGGCTTCGCGCGTGTGGATATCGATTTTACACGCTTTATATTAGCTTCACTTGTATGTTTGTAACTTATAACAGACTCCTTTGGACTTGATTTTGACCCACTTCAAACGGTCAGATTTCTTTCAAACTTCGTAGACTTATCGAGGACCGATGACAATTCAATATTTAAAGAAAAAAGAAAGAAAGAAAAAAGCCTAAATTTCATTTTAAAAAATCAAACTAAAAAAATTAAAAAAATAGTAAAAAAAAAACTATAAAAATACGCTTTTATATCCAACTGAAAAATAGAAAATAAATTTGAATTAAGAATCGTGTAATTGTAATAAAAGCGTGGGGTGCATGGTGTCAATGAGTAGAAGGGATAATATCTTAAAAACCACCCCAGTTCTGTTATTAGTAATCGAAGTATTAGATATTAGATGATGCCCGTGGCGTCGCGCACGTGGATGTCAATGTTTTACTAATCCCGCGGAACCCTGAACTTTTCCGGCATAAAAAGTAGCCTACATATGTGTTAATCCAGGGTATAGGCTATCTCCATTCCAAATTTCAGCCAAATCGGTTAAGTAGTTGTGGCGTGATTGAGGAACAAACATCCAAACATCTCACAAACTTCACATTTATAATGCAAAGAACGCAACTTTAATGATGAGTGATGACAAGTGTCACAAATATACAATGAAAATATAGGTATTTTACAACAGAACAAATTATTGAACGTAGGAACAAAAACCAAATGAGATCGATATACAGGGCACACTAACAAACAGAATGTGTGCGTAAAGCCGAGTGTATGACTTGACATTACATGTACGAGTATATCTATACTAGGATCGATTTGCAGCCGAAACAAATGTAAACAAACCATTAAAATCGTTTTCTAGAGTTTTTCACCGACTGACATGAATTTGTACACCAAATGCGTTTTATTTAGACAAACTCTCATTAAGGTATTTGTGAATTCTTCAATAAATACATATAGATCGATAACAATTATAAACTCCGAGTAAATATGGAAATAAACAAAATTAAACAACACCGTCATCATTCAAACAATTTGCAATGGCAATCTTATTTCCAAGAAGAGATTTGAAACGTTTAACATAATGTACTATTTTGCCTTAATGAGTAGTTTGTCTAAATAAACGCATTTGGTGTACAAATTCACCAAAGTTGGTGAAAATCCTAGAAAACTATTTTAATGGTTTGTTTACATTTGTATCGGATGCAAAACGACTAGAGTATAATAATATGTCCCTACTCGTACACGAAAACAACCACATTAGAAAAAATTTCGCGAAGTATACCATCAGAGATATCTACAGTCTACACCCTACAAGCTTCAACCCTTCGATCGAGTTTTTTATTCGAGCCGAGATAAATGTCCGGTTAACGTGGGGTCCAACATTGATTTATACTGAGCGTCCGTCAGCCAACGAATTACGATGGGAGCCATGTAAATCACCTGATGTCAATGTGAATCGATCCTTTCCTAATATGTTTTCAATGAAAGCACTTCCGCTAAGTGTTTTAGTTTAACAAAGTTTCAGTAGAAGCGATTACATTTTGACGGATTGAACGCTACACGGACGTCACACGTTCAAAGGTATGTTAGAAAAATGTTTCAGTCTAAGTAGTCTAACGCCCCAACTCGAAGTCACTAACGGTTACTTAAATAGCTCCTTAGTATAGAACTTATATGGTGATTAACTAAGGAGCGATTAAAGTAACCGTTAGTGACTATAGAATCACGTAAGTTAAGTTTAGTTCTCTATGCAATGCTTCTGAAAAAAAAATCCCCGAGACAGCTAAAAAATTAAAAAAAATTACTTCACTTTTATCTTATCTTTATCATTAAAATAACTTAATAACATGTGATGGTTTTATTTTCTTATACATATAGAACCTATCTACTACCTACTTTTCTATGTATCTTGGGTGTCTCAAGGTTTAATTTACACAACTTATCAGAGACAAGAAACCACCGATCCATTAGATTACTTACTGGCTTAAAATCCAGCGTTGAACTATACGTAATCCTGCAGAAGCTAAATGAAAGTCTCGGCTCTATTTCATAGCCCCGGTTTGATTAAAATCCGTAAATCCGCACAGACAAGCGACATCGTAGCACTCTAGACTCTAGAGCCTACCTAGATATAATTAATGCTGGATTCCTTTTTGATTGCGAACTTGATAATATCTTGGTTAACTAAACTAATTTCTTTTAATTTTTATAGGTATTACAGTATTACTAACTAATTGTCTCTACAAAGAAGTAAAATATAGATTACAATGTTTAAATAATAAACCACAAAAAGCATGTCAAAAATAGGTACCTACATGGGCATTACCATGACGATGATGTTCGTCGGTGTAAAAATAAATGTTGTACCTACCCGATGTACTTGTAACATATAACAAATAAATAAAATATATAAAAAAAATAAAAATTCAATACTTTGGCGAAAAAATAAACACAAAACATCAAAAACAATGTAGAACGTCGTTTTATAAATATTACTCAATAACTTCCACCTTATTTATTATCAGGCGTCAGCTTTGAAGATTAAAAAAAGTAAGTCCATAAAAAGAAACAGAAATTGCCTCCGTCGTTACAGACCGATGTTTATTTCCGCCGGTTGAGTGTCAAAACTTTTATACGTTAAAGTTGACGATCGTAAAACACGTTCAGGTGGAATATAAAGGGCGGGGGCTGGGGGTTGACGGTGTATTTAGTAGGTACGTAAAATTAATAAAAGTTCTTTTTACGTTACAACTTTCAAAACAGCAACATGGATTATGCATAAAAATCTTTACTTTTACCTTTAAATACACCAATTTTCATAGCAGCAAAATTAAGTGCATCGTAAAATTGTTACAATTATTTTACGTAGTATTCCCCATAGCCGTTTTTTACGAGTCTTATTTGATAAACAATTTTAGCAGATTATACTTAATTATGTAGATTTAAAAAAGTTATTGTAAACAAAAATTCGTTTCAGCATTATGTTAGCGTGCTTTCTATTATTACAGTGTACTCCTCAAGACTTACTTTGTAATATTGTGAGTTCATAATAATAGGCATGATGACAGTTAGTAAAAATCACTAAAATTATGTATTTATTTAATGAAACCCTATTATTGGATTACAAAACACGCATTTTTCGTATTATTATGAGCGAGATTAACAATATTTTTGAGAAAATCAAACTAAAAAAATACGGCAAGCCGCCATGATATCTTGAACGCCAATCAGTCTCAATCAGCGCGAATTACGTCACGCTTCTTTAAACAAACGAATATGGCCATACTGATAATGACATCTTGTCTATTATTTTCCTGAGACGTGACATCACAAGCGACGCCATGCCACTTTGAAGTGTTTTGGTGCGAATTTTAAAGTTATAAACTGAAATGTATTTATTTTATACTAAACCTTATTTTTTTGCGGAAATATAATATACGTTGTAATTAAAATACATTTCCCAACAATATAGAACAGTATTTCAAAATCTATCATCATGCCCATTCTTGACAATAAATAACCGACTACAAAATAAGGAAGAAACTACTCGTCAGATCTCGCTCAAATTTAAGTGGGACCACATGACAAGCTTCAGCTTTCGATTAAAAAAGAATTATCAAAATAGGTTCACCCGGTCGAAAGTTCTGAGGTAACAAACGTAAAAAATAAACACAGTCGAATTTAATACCTCCTCCTTTTTTGAAGTCGGTTAAAAATATACTTCTATCATCAGTCGCCACTTGGTGGCGCTAGTGAGCATATTGACAACATTGATGTCGACGTAGAGCATCGAACTCAGTAATCGGACGGAACATTCGCCATTCGACAGTCGACCTGTACGGTCGCATATAAACCCGAAGTAAAAGTAGTCTGTGATGTCTTGTGATGAGTGTAATGGGAAGTGTAATTAAAATAATTGTGAAATATCTTCGTTTTATTGGGCCGAGCCTACAATTAAATTTTAATGATAATTTAATATTAAATTCTTTTCATTTTGTGTCTGCCATATTTTTCATTTACAAATTATTATAAAAGACATTGAACTTTGAAGATCGTTCAGGTACCTACTAAATAAGACTCGTCTTAAAAATGAACATCTAAACAATACCACAATCCAACACCATAGTGGTCTTCAAGATAAAATGTTGAAATTTATACTGCTAATTGGGGTTAAAGTGGGACATAGTATAGGGCATGCTCATTTCAGGTTACTCGCACTCACTTAAAGGTCGTAAAAATAATAATCGTTAAGTTAGAAGAACCTGCGACATCTCGTTACTCGAAGGCAGACAATACTTCCGCTTTCATTACTGAAACACTAGCATTTTGTGCGGGGTATACTGTAATTAGAGCAAAGTTTAACAAATTGAACTCTATAGTCACTTCAGTAGAGTTCTTATTCGAACGTGTTAAACACGAAAAGTTTTTTTGAGCCAGAATGCGTCACTTTTGCAAAGCTCTTAGACTGGGGGAAAAGCGCGATAATCGAAACAAGTGTGAAAAACTACTCAGATGAAAAATCATTTGCGCACATTTCATGCCGGTTCGTTTACCTAATGCGTTATTTTTCAAAATCTGTTTCGTCCGTATTTTTTATTTGTAACTGTTACTTTCCTGTCTTTCGTAATATTTCTTCAGCCAACAAAATTTTTGAGCTTACAACCGTGACAAATATAAATTACCATAGATCCTTCCTAAGTTCCTACTAATCCAAATTTTAGTAAAACTACGTGAAGAGTACCTACCTACACACGTATCATCAAAACCTAAAGGAAATTATCATATATTATTATTATTTATATTATTTATATTCTAAAAAAATATAGGTATGTATAAACTACATATCTCCTTAACACAGACATTACTAATCCTAAATTAGTACCTACTCTTTTTTGCCCAAAATAATTTTGATTTATAGTAGATACGTCTTTTAGAATTTATTTATTTAATTAGTACGGTAAACATCATTTACACTAATTAATACCTACCGGTTTTCGAACAAAAAGAAAATAAAATATTAACAAAACAAGAAAACAATGTCAAATCAAAGTACCTAGATATCATTCAATGTCATTCAATTCACCTATACAATAAAAAACTTAATACAATAATAATAATTATAGTAACACTAACAGTTCTATGAAATCTACAATTTAATTTCATTTATTAAAATAAAGTTCAATTGTTCGAAAAGATTTACAATATTTTTATGTATTTAATTGTTAAGTATACAGTAATACATTATTATTTATTATAAATCGTTTTATTGCTTTTACAAAATACAACCTACTAAAAATACTACCTACAATTATAAAAGTTAAAAGAATTCATTTTAATTTTATTTCTATCATCAATCATCATTCCATTGCCATAAATTCGAAACATTTTTCTTTCGCAGCAAAATTGTGCAAAACTTCGGATGCAATGGAAGTAATGTAACAAACCAATCCATAAAAGCCAGTCGCACATGACAACTTGGACGCAAAAAGTTTAATTTAGCCCTTGAGTTATACCTACGAGCAGCGGGTGTTGAGTGTTATTGGGCGAAGGCCCCGTAATATGGCTGAAAAGAAAAATTACAAGTGGGAAATCTCCGACGCCCTTCGACTGTGTCGGTAGGGTTCTAGTAGATACCTAGCTATGGTTATAACCGGATGCTGTTGTTCGTTAGTTATAAACAACCGTTCGGTTTATTTCTGCTTAGATTAAAAGCGTGACTTTTTCGTGAGATTTTTAGTTAAAGAAGATAAGTACCTAATGTCTACAAATATGTGTAGTTATACATATAAGGTCTATTTACTGTTAAACTTAACCCACATATACAATAATACAACGTCAGCGTGAAGAAATATTATATAAACAAACCGCGGGTATCTTTGGAAACTGATTTGTTAATTTTCGACGTATTAATAAAAATATCTACTATCAGACTTCATTTATACTAACTTAGTTGATAACTGTCACTTGTACGAGCAGGTTAATATTAAGTTGTGAGTTTAAACATCCATCCATCATTAAAAGTTTTCACATCCATTCCATCAAACATGCATGTTTTACTGAAAGAAACTGAAAATAGTTTGAGTACAGATCAGAAATATTTATACCAAATGTGTCAAGCTGTAAGCAGCGGATCATGTACTCGAGATTTATCTAATAGAAGTCCAGGAAAAATGGCCCATTCACGGTGGTCAACAACAGCAAACAGAATCTTGAGACTGTATGTAGCGACAACAAACCCCTCAACTCAATTAATTAAACTCACACAATATATTGTGAAAGTTTATGCTCCTGTGTGGTTTTATATAAAGAGAAAGAGTTCTTTTAAACAAGGCCCACGTCTATAAATTGATCAGTTTCTCTCGATGTTTGAGTTCTGATATAAAACAGATTATAGATCCTGTTATACAAAGAAATTCATTTTTTGCGCATCTTCAAAATCTTGCAATGCTATACGATAACCGGCCACATGGGTGACCGCTAGTGGCAGAAATTTCTTGAGCGCTTCCGTGCTTCGGAGGGCACGTAAAGCCGTCGGTCCCAGTTGTTATCGTAAGATAACTGTCGTTAAGCCATACCGGAGGCCCTCGGGCGCGGGCGGCATGAAAACTTCAAACACTCAGGTTGGCCACTAACCCGTCCACCAATCCGCACTAGAGCAGCGTGGTGGAGTATGCTCTAGGCCTCCTCAAGAGGAGAGACCCGTGCTCAGTAGTGGGCCGTTAATGGGTTGAAGCCAACCAGCCACATATAAAATAATTGGGATTAAGGCGAATTATCGCATTGAGAAAAAAATTCAAAACCTGATCTAAGAGTATTTAAAGTTTACACTGATATGATTCTATGGAGTGAGTCACAAATTACTTCCCCTCCCATGCTAAAACATATTAGTGACAATGAATCGGAAGACATGGTTGCATCAAACTCGGACACTATTATGGAAATTCCGGATTATCCTTGTCACACACAAGCAGTAGAGCGATGTGTAAAGATGGTCAGTGAAGCGTCAATTACTGTAGCTGGTGAACAGGCCAGAGATGTATTTGTTCAAAAATCAAATCGCGTGCATTAATGCCATATTTCGAAACAAAAAGGAATTTTATTGTACAGAAAATAAACTGAATAATTAACTGAATTTTTCACGATTTTTCCACTTTTTGGCATACAATATTATGTCTTAATTTTCATGTTTTTCCCGAAAAAAGATTTTTTTTTCATACAATCAATGTTTTCGTGTCAACTGTACGCTAAAATATAACAGTGTTCTTATTTTTGAAACGTTCTGTATATTTAAAAAAAAAAAAACACCAAATTTACGAAAATTATTGCACCTTTAAGCTCTGGAAGAGGGCTAAAAAATATATAAAAAAAAATTAACAAAAATGTATTTACATATATTTTATCCAAATACAGCTTTCTATAGGTATTCAAAATCGATTCGATAACTTTTTTTTTTTCTCCATAAATTGACGCTCCACCATAATGTGGAATACCTATTGATTTGGAAATATGGTTTAGCGTCAAAACTTATTGCTCAGAACTCGTATTGGATTTATCGCTCATAGCATAGCTCATACAAAGCTAGGCAACATCGGGCGCGGTCGGTAGTTGGATAGGTGACCGCTAGTGGCAAAAAATTCTTGAGCGCTTCCGTGCTTCGGAGGGCACGTAAAGCCGTCGGTCCCGGTTGTTATCGTAAGATAACAGTTGTTAAGCCATGTCGGAGGCACTCGGGCGGCATGAAAACTTCCGACACTTGGGTTGGCCATTAACCCCTCCACCAATCCGCACAGGAGCAGCGTGGTGGTGTATGCTCTAGGCCTCCTCATAAGGAGAGACCCGTGTCCAGTAGTGGGCCATTAATGGGTTGAAGCCAAAGAAATCTGAGAGAAATAAAAGTATTTTTGTTTTTTGTTTGTTTGAACATTATTATAAATGAACTAAAACTGGGAAAAAAAGCTCCTATTAAAACAAATATTTCATAAAAAAAACCGTTGACCCCAATCTACGTTGATTCGCGCTTTGATATCCTCCATGCACTGCCACTGGTCAACATCCGGGAGCACCGGACGTCATTTCAGAGCCGGAAAATCGCCAATCTCCTCTCCCTGCCTGATTTTTTATCATCGTTCTTCACATCTGTTGCCTTAACACACTGTGTCATGCAACGAGATGTGTTCAGTATTACGTTGTTGTTTCAGTATAATTATCATTATTTTGATTTTTGTATTTCCATAGCCATGCTTCGCTGTGTGTATGATTTAAATAACGATTAACATGTAGCTATAAGACAATAAAAGTGTGTGTCAGGCCATGAGCAATGTAGGGTTCCGAAGTAGTAAGTTTATCGATTATTACTCATTAACTACTTATGCTGACACAGCCATGATAGTTTCCCATGTAAATTCATCATATAACCTACTTTTGAGTTTTTTTTCACTTGTTCAACTCCAACAATTTAGCCAGCAAGGGGGACTAGGCTCTAGCCAAAATTAGCACTTTAAAGCCAAATATTTCGCAAATGGACCCCTCATTCAAAATTATTTAATTAATTCAAATATTTATTCTACGATTCTGGAGTTTTAATACATAATATGCATATCCATGCCAAATTATAGCTTTTCAGCAGTAAGGGTCTCGGCGTTTTGCTTTGGACATACGGACATTACGAAACTATAAGGGTTCCAATTTTATTACACTTCGGAACCCTAACAATCTATGCAGTAAGACATACTGTGCGGGTTGAATTAATTAAAGAAACCTACATATTACCATTATGTTTTAAACATGACACCATATTTTTTATAGTAGGGTCGATTTTCAGCCCATACAAATGTAAACAAACCATTAAAATCGTTTTCTAGGATTTTCACCAACTGACATGAATTTGTACACCAAATGCGTTTTATTTAGACAAAATAATCATTAAGGCAAAATAGTACATTATGTTAAAGGTTTCAAAAGGTTTCAAATCGCTTCTTGGAAATAAGGTTGTCATTGCAAAGTTTTTGAATGATGACAGTATTATTTAACTTTGTTTGTTTCCACATTTACTCAAAGTTTGTAAATGTTATCGATCAATATGTATTTATTGAAGACTCGACAAATACCTTAGTGAGAGTTTGTCAAAATAAAACGCATTTGGTGTACAAATTCATGTCAGTTGATGAAAAACCTTAGAAAACGATTTTAATGATTTGCTTACATTTAAATCGACTGCAAATCGACCCTACTATTAATCCTATAACTTAAGTAAAAGTACAATATTATCTAGTAAAAAGTACAGTTTTGTGAGGACTAGCAAGGTATTTTACTACCTAGGAATAAATTTTGATAGATGGCGTTAGTAGTAATACAAAATCTTGGATATTTATGTTTTAGTCATTTAAATTAATATCTAGATAGAGGACATACATTAATTTGAATTACTATGCTGGAGCCCAAACCTGAAGGTGGAATACTTTCTATGTAAATTGTCCCACAAAATGAATAGCTTGTGGAATAGTGTAGGGCTTGCTTAGTTCACCCAAATATGAAGAACTGACAACCACCTGATGAATGTATGAAATAAATATGGCTCCGTAAATCTATTCATTTGTATATGTGTCATCGTAAGTGGTCATTAGTGAAGTAACTTTAAGAAAAAAAGCAGAGAGCAGACAAATTCCTTGTTTCTGGCTCTGGATGGATTGCATTAGCAAACTTATTATTGAATAATTATTATAGAATATTATTCACTATCAGTTTTTAACTCCTAAAAAAGAATAGTCTTCGATTCAATTTCAGGCACAGCTTTAAAGTTAAGGTCGCTGCATGCGTAACGTGGACGGGACGGGGGCATAAATATACGTGCGTGCCTTGTTCCCGTTCCGTCCGTGCTTTCGTGGCGTATGCGCTATCATAAAATGTAAATTTTACATTTTCTATGAAACAATGTTTCTAAAACTTCACGTCCCGTCCCGTCCCCATCCCATTCACATTACGTATGCATCGACGTTTAATTGCTTAGAATAATAAAAACAAATTGTGAACAATTTAACCAATATAATAACTAAGCTACACAATTCAAATACTAACTAAATTTCATCTACAAGCTTAAATCTCTGATGCTGAGGTTCTGGTATGACATTAAAATACTTCTTGAATATCTGCCGCTCTGCTCGCCCACTGTATAACCTTTGCACCCATGTATGCTCCCAGAACGGGTCAAATTTCTCACATGTAACTACTACCTTGCCAGGCTCCATTGCAAACAGAGTACCGTTGCGTCCGAAACCAACCTGGAAAATAGAAATGTTTTTTTTATGTTAATACTGTTAATATTATCAGATACTTTAAATTCATTATTATTTTGCTCCAGAGAATTTTTCTCTTGGGACGAGATAGAGCAACCGTTATTTGAAAAGAGAGTTACTTTTGCCAATTTTTCAGCTCCATGACAAAGCATTTCCAAAATGGTGGTGTAATCAAAAAACTTATGTGAATAAGTGTCTTTGATAAATCTATATGATTAAATAATTTGAATTTTGATCTGCTATAGGAATGGTATGTAATTAGTTAAGATAATTAATAATATTAAATTAAAATGTGAAAAACCCCTGACAGTTTATTTACACTGAACACAGCTAAGAACACTCTCGATTAAGTCACCTTGCAAACAAAAAACACTACACCAAAATCGGTTCATCCATTTGGGAGCTATGATGCCACAGACAGACATACAGATACAAAAACACGTCAAACTTATAACATCCCCTGTTTGCATTGGGGGTTATAAAATTGATACATAAGAAGACAAACAGATAATAGAAAGTTTTTGCATTACTCAAAAAATGGAAAAGATTGAAGTCTAGCAAATGTACTGTTTTCTCACCCAGTTTTAATGCAATTATCAGACTATCAAAAAAACAGCACACTTTTTTTATTCAAGAGTTGATGAGCAGAGGAGACAGTTCATTAAACATTATATTGATTTAAATAATGGGCTTACAATAAACACTTAACAGCAGTCTGCTAAACCCGAACAGTGGAAGATTTGTTCTTAAATCAGGAAAAATCTTTTAGAGATACAGCGTTATAACATTTCTAGTCTTCAACATGCTTTAGACCAATAGATGAGTAAAATATTAAACTTATGACGACCCGTGTGGCGCAATGGTTATCATGCCGGATCGCCGCACCAGGGGTCCTGGGTTCGATTCCCAGCGAGGCGGAAATTTGAATGATGAGTTTGAATTTCTGTTCTCGGTCTGGGTGTGAATGTCCTTGTCTAGTGTGTTGTCCATGGCACCCACGACATTATTTATTTATTTATTTATTTATTTATAAACTTACGTTTAAGCCAGGGTGGAATCTAGTGGTCCTCTGTGTAGCTAATATATGTCCGGCTTGAACAAAATGACCATCTTGAACTTTCCATCCTCTATGTTTTGGCCTTACTTTGCAGTTCGTATTCTTAGTACTTCCCCCAGTCTTCTTACTAGCGTGGCGTATCAACTCTGAAAAAGGATATTCAATTAGGTAAGTTAGAAACATTGCTACTCATCCAAAATTACTTTGATTATATTTATAGCATACTTACCCAACAAATATGTACACTTGTTAGTGCCGGGCAATATGTTATTCCATATCATATTGTTTTATATGTTGTGAACCAACTAATTAAACTTTATTTAATGGCAGAAACGATAAGATTTTTCCTTTTGTATACAATACCAATCAATACATAAGTTACTCTATGATCAATACCTTCATAACCTCTAAATGTCAAAAATAACTCTGTCACTTCTGTCAGTGCCTTTGACATAAACGCAGTGTTGCCAACAAGACTTACAAGACTAACATAAAATTTGCTAAAAGGGAGTTAAAATTTTGCCAAAATTATGCTAAGGCTTTTTAATCTGAGCTAAAAATGATGCTAAAAATTTTCGATGTCAAATAAAACGTCATTTAACTTCAAATATTATTTAATGAACATCATTAACAGATATATTATGTTATATTTAAATCGTGTTTAAAAAAAAACAAAAGCAAAGCAACAACCCATAATTGTCCCACTGCTGGGCTCGAGGTCTCCTCTCACAATGTGAGGGGTATTAGGCCATAGTCTACCACGCTGGCCAAGTGCGGATTGGTAGACTTCACACACCTTTGAGAACTTTATGGAGAACTCTCCGGTGTGCAGGTTTCCTCACGATGTTTTCCTTCACCGAAGCAAGTGATAATTAACTTGTAATACACACATAATATTTGAAAATCAGAGGTGCGTGCGAGGATTTGAACTCGGGCCCCTTCGTTCGGGAGACCAACGTTCTAACCACTAGGCTATTACTGCTTAAATCGTGTTTATTATCAAATAAAATAATAATATCTTTGTTGCCACCTAAGGTCTCATGAAATGTTGACGATATTAAGTAGCAAAACGGTAGTTTGTTTCATGGTTTAACTTTTATTAAATAACTATTTTATATACTAAAAAATATGCTATATGCTAAACAACAAATAAAAACGCTAAGCATCATAAAAGTACGCTAAATTAAATCTAGCATAAAACATGATAATTGGCAACACTGCATAAACGACACTGCTGTGAGCCAAGGCTGTGAGTGACACTGACATGACTGACGTCTGACATATTTAGGCAAAAGTTGCCACTGTTTAATTTTTTATATACTTGTGGTATGCGTGTTGAAATAAATAGGACTCCGAACAAGATTAAAGAGTTTAATAAAATTACAACAGAAAGACGTGAAAAAGATGAATGAATGACAATGGTGTTATTTATAAATGCCATGGTAACAAAATAGGGTTGTGTATTTACAAGAATATTATACAAATGTAGGGTCGCTACATCACCCCCCTGGGAGAGTTATACTCCGTCTGCAAACCGAACTGGCTTCCGAATCGGACGACCAGAACGAGTTGTGTGATGCTGTGTAGATGTTGGAGTTGCTGGAGTGATATGTGAGTGATGACTATTGTGATTGGCATGTGTGACGTCTGTGTCATGTGATGAATAATATAATATAATAATACATACTATTAAATTTATAAATACAATTCTTTAACACTTTGCAATTTATAAAACTACTATAAGCAACGACTATGGGTATAATGGAACGACCAGCAGCGTGACCACTTTTAGTAGATTTCTACTTTTTTAGTAGATTGAAACAAGTAAGACGATAATATAGTAGGATAAAATATCTTAGTAGAATTTAGTAGAAATGAGAAATAAATCGATAGGTTTTGGTATTAATTCGCTACCAAAGATTATTAGGCTTGCCCCCGTATTCAAGAACAACACTGTGAGGTCTCACAGTGTTTGCGAATGCATAGTGGATTAAAATCATTTCGTAAACAATACTTGATTGAAGTCCTTCGCTGTGCGTTTGTCAAAATCGATAAAGTAGCAACCGAGCTACTTTACCGAACGCATAGTGTTGGTTTGACTTCTATCAAAATAGAAAGAAAGGATCGATTGTTTGTATTGTTATCTTTGTCTTTTGCTTATGTCAAATGAATAGAGTGAAGTTAGCCGCATCAAATGGACCAATAAGAAGGCTGTATACAGCCTGTACGTCCGCACAGCCAAGTGATACTTAAGGGTCGACTGTGAAACAGAAGGGTTGTCATGACGAACGCACTGAGAAATGCCTTACTTCGCATAGTATTGCTTCTTTACTTAAACAAGTATTGTTCTTGAATACGGGGGTTAAAACCAAGCATCCATGTCCAAAAAGTTTTAATTTTACAGTTGGCATGAAAGTAAATCACTTTCATTCCCTTATTATTGAATGAACGTTACTGTGGGCATAGAAAATTTAAATTAATTTTCCAATATTTAAAGACTATATTTATAAAATAGGTATAACTTATTGTTTGATCATTTTTAAGTTGCTCGTATAATGATAAACAATACAGTTTTATTTATTCGTTTTCGTTCATTTGTAATGTTTGCTTTCGCGGAATCATACATTTATGTAATTGAAAATGAAAAGAAGATCAAACGGAGTGGGAAGAAAACCCATTATTTTCAAAGCGGCTTAAAAAATGTCATGACAATAATGCTTATTGTAAAGCTTGTAAATCTAAAATTTTAGAAAGAATTGCGTTTATCAAAGAGCATAGTGCAGAATGTAGGGTTAATTAACAAATATGTTTTATTTTAAATTAAAAAGTTGAATTTTAAAATGCGACCTAATAGATTTCAGTAGATTTTAGCAGTGTCTTTGGTAGATTCCCTCATTAAAAAGTGGTCACGCTGACGACCAGTTACTAATTTCCCACCATTACTTTCCCACAGGCACTTGGAACACTGAACGTCTTCCCTCCGTTGAAAGCTTCACAAAGTACTAAAACTGATAACATGTTTCGATAAAAAAAAATAAGGGTGGTATTCCACTCGTAGCCCAGTCCAATTAGGCAAAAAAAGGGGTAAACCTCGGAATGAAAGATAATAAGCTGTAAATTGGTATAAACCTTTGTTTTGTCGTTCTAAATGTTGTCTCAAAAGTCACAAGTGCTATCGTGTCCGCGTCTTAAGATATTCAAGGTCAAAGTTCGTAAAAAACGGTTTTTCGTGAATATCTCGCTTTCTATTGCTTAAATGAGATTTGCACCTATATAAAAGTTGTAGAGTATAAAATTTTCTACAACTTTTGTTTGAACTTTTTTTTCATACGATCAACCGTTTTTGCGGTAGACCGCGAAGAGTGCGCCGCGTACAGTCATATAATATGGCCTAATGCATGGTCAAGCGTAAGTTAGTTACGGTACAGTATTCAGTTCAGTACGTTGTATAAAGTTAATTATTTACAAAAAAATTATAATTATTAAACAATGCCCATTATTTATGTACTAATTATTTATATTTAATTAAGTTAAGTGACTTAATCTATACTAGTCTATACTAATATATAAAGAGGAAAGATTTGATTTTTTGTTTGCATTGAATAGGCTCCGAAACTACTGAACCGATTTGAAAGATTCTTTCACTGTTGGGAAGCTACACTATCCCCGAGTAACATAGGCTATATTATATATTTTCAAAAAAATTGGGGATCCTTAATAAAACTCCAATAATGTAACCCAAGGTGTAAAAAAATAAGAAAACCGAAGCAAAGCGAGGGCAGTTACTCGTAATATTATAAAGAGGAAAGATTTGATTGTTTGTTTGCATTGAATAGGCTCCGAAACTACTGAACTGATTTGAAAAATTCTTTCACTGTCGGGAAGCTACACTATCCCCGGGTGACATACGCTATATTATATTTTCAAATAAATTAGGGATCCTTAATAAAACTCCAATAATGTAACCCAATGTGTAATAGTAATTTAAATTTTAATACAAAAAATAACCGACTTCAAAGTTATTGGGTGGGATTACATGACAAGCACCTGCTCTCGATTAAAAAAAGATTCATCGAAATCGGTTGGCGTGATATCGGGTTATTCGTCCATTTGTCGCGCACATACTTTATACAAATTAAGGACTTATATGGTTTTATAATGGATGCCATTGTCAGATCTCAATAAAATTTATATGGGACCACATGACAGCAACCAGCTTTCGATTAAAAAAAGAATCATCAAAATTGGTTCGCCCAGTCGCTTGACCATGCATTCGGCCATATATGACTACGCGGCGCACTCTTCGCGGTCTACCGCAAAAACGGTTGATCGTATGAAAAAAAAGTTCAAACAAAAGTTGTAGAAAATTTTATACTCTACAACTTTTATATAGATGCAAATCTCATTTAAGCAATAGAAAGCGAGATATTCACGAAAAACCGATTTTTCCGACCTTTGACCTTGAATATCTTAAGACGCGGACACGATAGCACTTGTGACTTTTGAGACAACATTCAGAACGAAAAAACAGAGGTTTATACCAATTTACAGCTTATTGTCTTTCATTCCGAGGTGAAACCCTAATATGACTGGGCTATCGTTATATATTCACCTTGAGATCTACATAATTACCAGCTGTCATCAATAATTGTGATTACTATTCTTAAATTTCAGGCGTTATAAGTAAGTGTTCCTAATAGAATATTTTTTTTTGAAAAATTATAATAAAATGATAAAAATTTACTACTTTCTGATTTATTCCTTTGTATTCATCCGACTACCTAACTGGATGCCAAATTTTAACTTTCTAGGTCATCTGGAACTGGGTTAGAGTTTTGATCTATAGGTCAGTCAGTGATAAAAATGACGATTTTTGGACGTTAATATCTAAATAACCGTTTGAGATGTGTTAATGAAATTTGGAATACATATGTATTTTGCAAGTCTCAATAAATGAGCCAGATTTGACAGGTTTACCTATGTGGAATAGTTTTTGAGTTATGAGGTGATCAAAAGTGGCTCCAAATGGTTCGTGTAATATTATACACGGTGCTGCTCGCCAATTCTGTTAACTTGAAATTGGCTGACACGCTACCGCGTGTCTAGATTATTTCTTCTGTGGTCGAAGTCAATTAAATACGCATTATTAGGGATGACTCAAAAACTACTCGGCAGATCTCGCTCAAATTTAAATGGTTAATTGAACCACATGACAAACACCAGCTATCGTAGCACGCAGCCCTGATTGTAATCAATAGATAATTAATGTCGTTGAGCCATGTCAGACCTTCGGTCGGCATAAAACCAATGCAAATGGCATTGACCACTAACCGCACCTCCATATACAGCACAGAACCTGGTAGTACAGGAGCCGTATTAGAGGCGTTTCTGCACCCATTTGCTTACCGAATAAAAATTGTTTTATATCAAATACCTATCATATTAAGTAAAATATCGCGAATGGGTTGACTAAAAAAATATGTTCAAGGCTATCATTAATCTACATACAGGGTGGTAATCTATATTAATTTTCAACTCACTTATAATTTTCTTGGTCTTCCTTTAATTTAAGATACTATGTTGCTCAAAAGAAATTGATCCTTGTGAATGACCCTTTCGATTGGTAGGCATAAAATACAGGGTTTTTTTTCACATTTAACAGGTTCGATTCCCGGCTCAAGCAGGTGATTTATCACAATTAAAACGAACCGTCGACGGTGTAGCACACTGACTGGATCTTGATTCGTAAAGTAACCTCGCATTTAGTCCGTTGAAGTAATCGACTGGCAGCGGTCGAGTGTTATTGTTACGAATATTGGCCTACAACATGATTGCTGTTTTGATAATATTTACATTGGTGATTGCAATTGTTGGGTCCTGGCTTTATCTAATAAAAGACTGCAAGGATGTTAAGCTTCCCGGGCCTAGGCCCTTTCCTATCATAGGAAACGGACACTTGTTTTTAGGCCGGCCTATGCGTGAGTAATATATGTATTTTCATTATTCATTGTGTTGCATGCACTTTAATCAAAATGTAGCAAGGCTTATTTATGTAGGTACTATTATCAGTTATTCCTTAATTTTTTATCTGAGTTGTTGCATGCATAATAACATAATTACGTCAGGGTTCTTCCAACTTATAACGCTCACCCCTAATTAGGTTTCAAGAACGAAGGACTACCTTATAAAATACGTACCAATTTTATAAAAAAACAATAGGCCGCAGTAAGTAATAATTATTTGTTGTTAATAAAATGGGTGGTCATTAGGTGCAATTTTGGTCAATATTAATTTTAATTCAAAGTTCAGTCTATTCGTAATTACGTTTTTGCAGCAGCCGCACGCCGCGCCGTTGCGTAAAAAATACCTACTCTTGCATAAAAAATACTTGTATCCCCAGAAAGCAACTAACTAGGAAGTAACAAGTTCTGACTGAACTTATTGCCCCGAAATTTTCCTTAAACAGCCAACGTCCCTTTTTGCGTGAATATGTGAAGGTTAAAAAACCTTCAGGGCCAACAGCCACTACCCATTCGATAATTAAAAAGTTGAAAGTGCGAGTTAAACTCGCTTGAAATTCCTGCATCGGTGTTCTCTCCAAACTATGACATGGGGTCCTTCAAGGAAGTCTGTTGTTTTCTTCGAAGCTGGCAACGCATTGGTGACGCTCCCTTTACTTCCCTCACATTACTATTCCTTGACCTTTTCTTCACTTAAATCTGTTGGCGAAATTCGTCACTCATATTATGCATACTCACTTACCTCCAGCGCCCGCTCTAAATCACTCACCATGTCAAATCCGCACAACGTCAAAGACTCTCAATGTCAAACACGTTCAATGTCAAACACGCTTTTAGGGATGTGGTCAACCCTCATTTAGTCAAACTTTCCCTACTCGCCGTCCATCCTGCTGATTAATGGAGGTTATACTATACTAGCTGACCCGGAGAACTTCGTATCGCCTAACAATCATTGAATGTACTTTATTGTTACTTTTAACTTTTATAGTTTTGGTAGGTTTAACAAATCAGAGACTATTAAATTCCCTCTCTCTCTCCCTCCCATTCCCCTCCCCTCCCCCTCTCCCTCTCCCTCTCGGAACAATTCCATCATACATGATTTTTGCGTAAGGTGAACGCACATTTATCCAATATCCGCACCGTCCGCGCCGGACACATCGCATTTGTATGAAATCATATGAGAGCCCGATGCGAATGACATATGCGTCGGCATACCGTGTCTTTTATATTCGAGGTATAGTCCATTGAAAAGTTACATTTGGGGTTGCGTTTTTTAGAGGACGCAATTTTATTTTTTTGATGTGTACGGGGGGTCAGTGTAAAGCTAAAACCAATTTTGTGGGGTTGCCACCCTTATCCCACGGCCGCCATCTTGAAAATAGGGGTTGAAATAGTTTTTACGATATATCTCCTAAACTATTTATTTGATAAAAAAATTGTTAACATTTTTTGTTGCAAATTAAATTCTCTACAACTTTGGTCCAGTAACTTTTTGTCGTAAAACTATAAATAAAAAAGTTATAAGCGAAAATGTGAACATTTTCTATACATTTAAGTGACATCAAAAGCAGGCTAGAGCGTGAAATTATGCAAAGAAGGATAATATATCCTGTATGAAAATTATTATTTTTTGTATGGCAATACTAAAATTCATTTCCTCCAAAGTGTGCGATCTGTAAGATCCAACAATAGTCTAGTACATTTTAATAACATCAAAAACAGGCTAGAGCTTGAAATTATGCATAGAAGGATGCATTTGTATGAAAATTATTATTTTTTGTATGGCAATACTGAAATTTATTTCCACCAAAGTATACGATCTGTAAGATCCAACAATAGTTCCATACATTTAAATGACATCAAAAGCACGCAAGAGCTTGAAATAATGCATAGAAGGATACATTTTTTTTCTGAACATTTTCACTTATAACTTTTTTATTTATAGTTTTATGACAAAAAGTTACTGGACCAAAATTGTAGTGAATTTAATTTGCAACAAAAAATGTTAACAAATTTTATTATCAAATAAATAGTTTAAGAGATATATCGTAAAAACCATTTCAACCCCTATTTTCAAGATGGCGGCCGTGGGACAAGGGTGGCGACCCCACAAACTTGGTTTTAGCATTACACTGACCCCCCCTTCACATCAAAAAAATAAAATTGCGTCCTCTAAAAAACGCAAGGTAAGGCCTAACATTTCAATGGACTAGTATTTATTTGGACGCCAAGCGTTTCAGCGGTTTCGTATTATGATATTTTTTAGATCGTGTTTATTATAGATTCAGTAGTCGATTGGGGGGATATTCCGGATCTTAATAAAATTTTAGTGCTTAAAAGCTCGCGCTCAAGAAACTCAATCTTAACTTTAAGGAAGCAAATTTTACTGTCTTGATGTCTTTTTTTCTTCTTCCAGATAATTTAATTTTATATTGTAAGCTTTTATTTAACTTGCCTTGATCGTTAGTTTGTTAGCATACATTCATATTATATGCTAACAAATTACAAACAATTAACAAAATTACTTAATTCTTTTCAGAGTTTCTTATTGTGCTAAATAATTTAAAGAATTGGTATGGAGACGCAGTACGAGTACATTTGCTTCACAAAAGATACCTGATTTTCTATCACCCAAAGTACATAGAGGTATATACATAATTTAATTTGCTACTCCTAGGATATAGTGCATTAGGATATCAAGTTGTTTAAGCTTAGACCTTGACCTATTGGTGATTACAAAGTATGTAAGTAATGGGTATTGAGGATTTGTATAAGAATTTGGAAAATTCGTCGATAATTTCAATTCATCGAATTATAATTCGTCGCATCGAATAATGTATTTAATATAATCAATAACAAATATTTTTTATTATGTATAAAATAAAACTTTACATATCCTTGAAAGGCAACAAACACTAGGAGGTATTGAAGTATTGAGACTCATCAAGATGCAACAACTGCAATGTTACGTGGAACGCGACACGTGCGAAATGAAACAATTATTTTTAGTATGCATTTTTATTTAACCTTTATATTATTTTAATAATTTTTCATGAATTTAGATTTATGTATGAAATAAAAGCAGATCCTAAAAATATGTATTCTTCAAGCCGAAATATATTACGTACGTACGCATGAAGAAGCAACCAGGCATGCGCAAGCGCAACCAAACAGGGTTTTAAGGGTTTTCATATTCATCAAGGGTATTCATGGTGACGCAGCTAGGCCGCTCGGCCGCACGAATCCATACTTCCATACTTAATATTAAAAATGCGAAAGTGTGTTTGTTTGTTTGTTTGTTTGTTTGTCCGTCTTTCACGTCACAACGAAGCTATAATATGGTATGATTTTTGTGTATGGAGATAGTAAGGAGGATGGAGAGTATCGTAGGCTACTTTTTTTCGCGGTAAAACATCTCATTCCCATGGGAAGATCGATGTTTTGTTAGTTACTAAATATTTAGTTCCAGATGTTGTGATAGACGGCGTTAGTAAAATTCATTTGCAAGTCTGGAATCATAGGCATTTAATAAATTGAATTGAATGTTGAATTCGCGCTGGATAATCGTTGTTTTGGTTTAATTAATTTATAATATAATAGTTGGAAGCCTTGGAAGGTTGAAAAGCGTCATAGGTTTAACAGTTGGTTCCTCTTACGTCCTAACTCGGGAGTCACTAACGGTTACTTTAATCTTATTATTCTTGCACCAGTTTACTTCCCTTTGAATACGCGAGTGAAGCCGCGGGTAATAGCTAATAAATTATAATTCGAACATTGATCTTAGGATTCTACATCAGATCTTAGGATCTTAGGATTAAACATAATTTTTTCGTCCTATCGTCTCATTGTTCTATCGTCGATCGTCCTATGATCATATTAAGATTCTTGTAGACGACCTTTTTAAATATCTACACATGCATTACCTACACTTGCGTACACTCAAACTTACTAAATAATAATAATAAAAAAACAAAACACCCAACTGAATAAAAAAACTAAAAATAAAAAAATAAGCCCAGTAGTTTAGAATGTTGTTAAAAGTAATACTGAACAACACCATAGAAGGATTAACAGTTGGGACCCATTCTTCAACCAATCAAACCTTTTTTGTTTTTTTCCCAAGCAGCCCTGTAAAATTTAAATGGTTCCCGATTTTTAATCCTTGTATGGTTTAGTTGTTCAGTATTACTATTACGTACTCGGGGTTTTTTTTTATTTTATTTTTTTATTTTACACTTTTTATTCATTGACTTCTTTAGTAGACAAAAAAATTCGCAAAGTTGTCATTTCATTATGGGAGCTAATAAATTAGCGAGAATGGTTGTTTAAACAACTTTAAATCGTTGTATATCCTAAACAGTTACTTAAAATGTAAAATGATGCAAGGAATCTAAAAATCATTTTTGATACCTATTCAACGATACCCCACTCGATAAGTTTTGAGAAAAAACATTTTTGAAGACTCAATATTGCGCCAAAAATCGACCATAAATTTTTTTTTTGATATTTCACAATTAAGACAAATTTTAATCTAACGACACCTCTCAAGCTGAAATCGATCAAGCCGTTTAGGCAACAGAGCGTGCCAAATAAATATACATACATACATACACTTGCAAACCATAACCCTTGTTCTGGCGCAGTCGGGTAATAACTATGTATTTGTAAATATTTACCAACGGAAAAACATAACAAGTTTTTATTTACAATACAGTTGTGGAAATGCGAAAATTACGTCAAGCTAACAAATATTATTGTTGATATACTGTGTTTTTTCCTCATGTATTCTGTAGTTGCTACAAAGTATATGTAGGCTAATTAGCATAATATATTCTGATGATCATCTTATGTGACATCAATGTCTGACTGTTGTATTTTAGCTTCAATTACACATAATATCCAGTTAAAGTTAAAAAAAAATTATTTTGCTTCCAGCCTCTAATGTCTCGTTCAGATTTGATTACCAAAGGCAGATCATATGACTTCCTGAGACCTTGGCTTGGAGATGGTCTCCTAACTTCAACAGGTATGTTTTTGCCATGTATAGGTAACTTTTAACCTACTTATATACTCGTAGATATGAATAAATGATTTGAACATGTTACGTACCTACTATCCCACCTGTATGATATACATTCTCAATGTATGAGATGTTTGTATACGATCAAAATACAAATAAAATGTGTTTGCATGAGTAAATGGAAAGTTTTGTTTTTGTAAGGAAATTATGTAGGAATTATGGAGAAAATTATGTAAGATGTTGATGCCGGTTGATAAGAGTAAATAAACAGTACCTACTCTTAATAATATTGTTATTAAAATATTTTAATTTATTTTAGGTAACAAATGGAAAACACAACGAAAATTTTTGACACCAGCCTTCCACTTCAACATCCTGCAGAATTACTTGCCAGTGTTCTTAAAGAATCAGAAGATCTTGGTGAAGACACTTATGGGAGTTTCAGGCGGACCTCCAGTCGATTTATTCCCCATTATAGCGCTAAATGCTCTTGATAATGTGACTGGTTTGTAATCTTTTTTTTTTCAACATAACTTATATATTTACAGTATTATATATCCTCCTTACTTCCTTACTTATATAAATACAGAATTGTATAAAATATATCCTTGCCCATATAATTACAGAATTATATATTCTGTATCCTTACCACAGGGCAAGGATATAAATAATTTTAAAGACGGAAGTCTATGTGTACAACTATCCACAGATGATTAGGATTTTTAGGTAAGTCTTACTCATAGTATACCTATTATATCTTAGATATTATAATATATGGCTTGAATTGACCCTCAAAACCCAAAAGACATGTCTTTACTGAAAATTTGTAGGCCTCGGTTTTAACTACGCCATTTTAGTTGAACGAGTTTTGCCTAGCGTCAACTAGATTTAACACAGGCATCTAGTAAATACTAGTTTTAACTAGTTAAAATGTGTTTTAACCAAATACTGATTTTGCCGGTGACACAATATACTAAATGGTTTTAATTTAACAGAAGCGATCATGGGAGTTTCTGTCAATGCACAAAGTAACAGCGAGTCGGAGTATATAAAATCAATTCAGGCGTAAGTATCAATATGCACTTAATTATTTACACATGGGCTTAATTCTTATCAGTCATCGTAACTAAAATCTTAAATAACCTGAAATAGCCTGACATATTTAAAAAAATGACATTTCATAGGCCGATCAAGGCCGATCATTGAGTTTATTCGTATATTATAAAAAGTAGCATTAAAACGATTAATGTGATCCTTTAATTCCTTTTCAAAATTATATTTTTGGACGAATATCATTCAATTAGATTTTGTTTTACACCATCCTACTAACTGCACCCTGCTGTAATACGCAATTATTGACATTTATTTAAGGTTGTCGAGAATTATTGCTACTAGGATTCGTAACCCATTCATTGGCGAAGATGCAATCTTCTATTTATCTTCATACAAGAAGATTCAAGAGGACGCCTTGAACATTCTACACGGACAGACAACAGATGTCATCAACAAACGACGACAGGAATTGGACAGCCTCAACGTTACTAAGTTGGATGAACAATCAGAAATGGGTAAATATTACATATCACTAATATCGCAGTTATATATACCTATCTATTTAATCATATCTAAGTAGCTAATGAATGTGTATTATATAATATTAAATATTTGAGCTATTACACTATTACCTATAATGTATTTAAGAAATATAATATACAGTTTTATTTAAACTAATTGAACTAAAACTAACAAAAAATAAATTACTATAACTTAAAAGTAAGATCTTAACTAAAGTAAGTAATATTTAAAAAAATTATATTTACAAGAGATAAATGTAATCCAAAATTCCCAAATTAGGCATTGTACCCAGAACGCTGGCAGCATTGCCCCGCTGTATTGCCAAACTAATTCTTTGAGCAAAATAGCTGCCAGCCTTCAGGTCTCCAGAAGTGCGGACTAGTCGTTTCGACATGTCTTTTATGAAACACTGTAACGAGGTGTACTAATACCTCGTTCAATACTCCTTGGCTGGCAGATGCATTTTTCTTTTAAATTTTTAAATATTGACATTTGGGTTTTTCAAAGAAATAGAAATGAACTGTCAGCTGGGTTCCCATACGGGAAGAATATCGTATTATTGATATTGTTTTCATGGTTATTCCTTTAAACTTATTAATACCTACAATGAATGATTTTAATGTACTAAATTAACATTGTTGTTCCATTTGTGTTGGTTACATGATTACAAATAACTTTGGTTTATTGGGACTATTATTAACATATGACCCTGCCCAGCCCTGAGATTTACTATATTATATTTGTGGAGGATCTGCACCCTCGCACTGGCGCCCAATACGGATTGAAATACCTAATACTGATATCTCGCAACTCCTACATAGAGGAATGTGCGGTCTATAGCTCTCTGAAGCAGACGTAAAATATATACACTACGTGTGTGACCTCGAGGACGGCAGAAAGGCTGGTGAAGATGGCTTGATACTGAACTGTGGAATGAAGCGAGCAACCCTTGCGCAGGTACTCCGTCCTAATGCAGTACGTCTAAGTCATTTTGTCCGTCCGATAAGTTTTTCAAAATTCTAAAAGACATTATCGTCCCCTTCCCATAGCGGCCCTTATTAGTTATTCGAGTCATTTTTTATACTTATAATTATAATTATTGTAATTTTTATTGTTATGACACAAAAATGGCATTTTGTTGTTGTTGCTTAGTGACGATTAATTATTGATTGTCAATGAATTATTGATAATTATTGTATTATATTTTAATTTTATTGTTACGTTCGCAGTATCAATTATTATTCTGTCGAACGGAACGAAATCTAAATCTATAAATCTGTAAATCTGTAAATATTGTATATCTACTAAACATACTATATTATTTACTATAGTTACAGAGCGGATTACAACTCTTTAAATAAGCCTATGGTACGAGCGGGTCGTGACTCGTTAAATAAGCCTACACCTTACTTACATCTGACCTTCTGGGTTATTTGTCAAGAGCGGATTACAACTCTATAAATAAGCCTAAGGTACGAGCGGGTCGTGACTCGTTAAATAAGCCTACACCTATTACTTCTTATAAAATATGTAAGTATGTAATGTATGTAAATAATATTTATGTTTGTAATTATGTAAATAGATGACTACTTTTATACTTTACACTACTATACATTCTTACTTTCTTTGTAATATACTTTTTTCCTTTCTCTGTATTATACTTTCTTTGTACTTTTATTTTTAATTTTATAAAAAAAAAAAAATCATTAAGATTTTTTTTTGAGGGGAGCCCGGGGTATTGTAACGAGGTGTACTAATACCTCGTTCAATACTCCTTGGCTGGCAGATGCATTTTTCTTTTAAATTTTTAAATATTGACATTTGGGTTTTTCAAAGAAATAGAAATGAACTGTCAGCTGGGTTCCCATACGGGAAGAATATCGTATTATTGATATTGTTTTCATGGTTATTCCTTTAAACTTATTAATACCTACAATGAATGATTTTAATGTACTAAATTAACATTGTTGTTCCATTTGTGTTGGTTACATGATTACAAATAACTTTGGTTTATTGGGACTATTATTAACATATGACCCTGCCCAGCCCTGAGATTTACTATATTATATTTGTGGAGGATCTGCACCCTCGCAACACTTCATGTCTTCCGAGCACGTACCCAAAGTTTCCATTGCAAGCTCCGCAAACTCATAATTTTCTGTAACAGAAGAGTATATGGATGTTTTTGGGTTATCCATTAAAAGAGTCTCTTCTGATTGATAGCAATTTTAATTTCGAAGAAGACAGTCACAACTTTTATATCGGCAGTTACACAAGTCAAGAGTCCTCGAGTGGATTCACAATTCGAATTAACTAAGCAGTTAGCACTCTCTTGTCCGTGAGAAGGTAGTGGTCGACAACCCACTGACATATTGACAGCTCAAGGTGTTGCCAGTGTCAATATGCCAGTGCAGTGTCGCCACACCACCCTCCTACGAAGTAACTAAAAATATAATTTTTACATTACTCATAGGGATAACAATTGTATTATATTCCTTAAGGTATACAAATGACAAAAAAATTAAATATTGCAATAAACAATATAATGGAATAAACAATACAATGAAAATAGACAATATAAGAAAAAAATGACAACCAAAGAAAACTTTAAAATTAAAATAAACAAAACAAATACATTAGATTTTCTTATGGACTATAAATCTAATACAGATTTGAACTTAACAGTACGACCTGAACGGGTTACAGTTGGTTGTGGAGGTCGTACGTTGTCGGAGAGCTTTGGCGGAGACACGGCAGGAGATGCGGCAGGAGTTGTAGAAGGAGCTATTGTCTGGTCGAGGCTACTGTCCGGATCAGACATGAGGTAGGCTGGTTTTACACGGTCTATGCTCACTTCTTGGTGTTTACCTGCGATGTCGAGGGTTAAGGTCTTGTTACCGTGTTTCAACACCTTGTACGGTCCGGTGTAAGGCGGCTGTAAAGAGCGTCGAACGGTGTCGTCCCGCAAGAAAACATGTGTTGAGACAGGTAGATCTCTAAATATGAACGATGTGCGATTGCTGTAACGAGATGCTGGGATTGGACGAACGTCAGTCATCTTACGCCTTAGCTGCGAAACAAAACTATCGGTGTCATGTTGGTCCCCTTGAGAAACACTGGGTGCCAAGAATTCTCCTGGCAACCTCAGTGGTTCTCCATAGAGCATTTCTGCTGCGGAGCATCTGAGGTCGTCCTTGAGAGAGGTGCGAATGCCGAGAAGGACGAGAGGAAGGGCTCTGTGCCAGGTGTTGTTATGGCACATTAGAGCTCCCTTCAATTGGCGGTGAAAACGTTCCACCATGCCGTTCGCCTGAGGATGGTAACTGGTCGTTCGGGCACGTCTGGTGGCTCCGAAGTCCATGAGGCGTTGGAACAACGTGGATTCAAATTGACGTCCCTGGTCCGTTGTTACAGTAATGGGGACGCCGTAACGCGCAATCCAGCCGTTGAAGAAACGTTCGGCAACCTCCTCAGCGGTGATGGAGGTCATTGGCCAAGCTTCTGGCCACCTTGAGAAACGGTCAATTGCCGTAAGACAATAATTGAATCCATTCGAAGGTGGTAGAGGGCCTATGATGTCAAGGTGCACGTGTTTGAACCTCCCTGGTGGTGTAGGGATATCACCAAGTGGGGATGTGATGTGTCGCGTGACTTTGCTTTTCTGGCAAGCTTGACACTCGCGTGCCCACTTGCGACAGTCTTTAGCGATGCCAGGCCAGACAAAACGGTCCGCGATCCTTAATCATTAAAATTGCTATCAATCAGAAGAGACTCTTTTAATGGATAACCCAAAAACATCCATAAATGGTGACCCGACTTAAGAACAAGAGTCTACGGAATATTCGCCTTCGCCACAAACTTGCCACCCTTCGATCTATTGAAGAGATCGCTGGCAAGCCTGGCAAGGAGCCCGAGCATCGTGTATGGAGCCCAGGAGGTCGCACTGAGGACCTACACCGCATGCACGAAGCATTCGCGTCAAGAAATTGCGAATATTCATCGTTTTCGTCAATTTCCGTCGCAACTTCGGCCGCGCGATCCACTGTGCAGATCGCCGGCACGGAACCTATTCGGCGCGCAAGGAGCCCCCGAGGTCATACATGCGACCTGCATATAGCTCACAGCGTGTAATGTGTAAATAGTGTGTGTGAAAGTGTGTTTGGTTGAAATAATTTCAGTTTTTAACATAAAATCGGCGAACAACGACATCAGCGCCACCAAGTTTTTTTTCACACGAACTAAAATTTGCGGGAAGCTAACGGCCATAGATACTTTGACAACGTACGTCACGTATCATAGTGACGTGATACGTCAAAGTAACAGTGACATACGTCAAAACGTCAAGTCTTATTGCGTTCCGTTCCTGCAAGGTTGGTGTGTAATTACGTCAGAACTGTACGTAAGTGTTTGAACATTCTATGACATTCTTATGACAACAAAATAACTCTGTGTTTGCACGTAATTACTAAAAATAACGAACTGCATAACGTGTCCGCCTACAATTTGTGTTTTGTTCGCTCCTTTATTAACAATTAATATCCTGGATTGTATTACTAACAGTTTAAAGTTTCATTTTATTATTGTTGCATGATATCCATGCCTGCTCATACTCATAAATGCCAATTGCTGATTAGTGGAATGTTATTAATATCATCTATATTTACAATTACTGATTATTTTACCACTAAATATTAATTTTACTTTGCACTACTTATATTAATTTAATTTCTGTTATTTTTGATATTTTGCTTAACCGGTGTTTGTGACTTTATAATAACATGTCTCAGGAAGAGGTACAGAAGCAAGTTATTGAGCTTCAAGCTCAACTTGCAGCTCTTACTAAACCCGAAGCAAGTATCATGGGTGTGTCAGTAAAGTTAAGCAATTTTTGGCCGGAGAAACCCAAAATGTGGTTTGCTATGGCCGAGGCACAGTTTGAGATTGCAAACATAACACAGGATGCTACTAAGTATGGACATGTGCTTGCTATGCTGGATGCAAGATTGGCAGACCAGGTTGAGGATATTATTTCCAATCCTCCCTCTAAAGACAAATATGAGTACCTCAAAACAGAGTTAATTAAGCGGTTCTCAGTGTCCAGCGAACAGCGTGTACGGCAATTGCTCAGTGAGGAAATGTTGGGGGATAGGAAACCTTCAGCTTTTCTCCGGCACCTTCGTTCCTTGGCAGGTAACAACACGGGTGATGAATCCATTATCCGGGAATTATGGATACGTAGGCTTCCACAAGAAGTCCAACGCATATTAATGGCACAATTAGATTTACCGTTAGACAGGGTAGCACAAATAGCAGATGCCATTGTAGATTCATCCCTCCCACCACCGCCAGCAATACACGCTGTTGCCAGCCCTAACCCAATCGATTTTCATACCATAGTGCAACGGTTAGAAGAACTGTCAAAGAGGGTTGAGACCCTCAGCTTAAACCAGCACAGGCATAGTAGATCGACACCCCACCGGCCTCGTTCACGCAGTCGATCAGCAACCAAACAAAAGGTGGGGACATGCTGGTACCATAAAAGATTTGCTGAAAAAGCAACAAAGTGTACCAGCCCTTGCTCCTGGGCTAAGAAGGGAAACGACTTAAGCAGTCAGTAGTGGCGGCTGCTGATTGCTTGAAACCTGGCCGCCGGTTATTCATTAGAGATCTTAGATCCAGGAGTCAGTTTTTGATCGACACTGGGTCTGATCTCTCCTGCTTCCCACGAAAATTAGTTAAGGGCACAGTGCATCCTACAAATTATGAAGCCTGCGCCGCCAACGGAAGCGTTATCCGGACCTATGGCCCACTCACCCTAAATTTAAATTTAAATCTACGCCGCGACTTTAAGTGGGACTTTATAATTGCTGATGTCAGCATTCCTATAATCGGATCTGATTTCCTGGCGCATTACAACCTACTGCCAGACTGTGCTAATCAAAAACTGATTGACGGATTAACTAACCTCTCAGCCCCAGCACAGGTGACTGACGTAGCACAGGTAAGTATAAAGGCTGTGGTTGTGAAGGACAACAATTTCTCGGAAATACTCCAGGAGTTCCCTGACATCACCAGGCCACCTGGACTTCCAAGAACAGTCAAACACACAACAATACACCACATTTTGACAACAGATGGCCCACCCGTAGCATGCCGACCCAGGCGACTTGCACCTGAAAAGCTCTCAATTGCGAAGAAGGAATTTGAGGACATGGTACAATGTGGCACCGCGAGACCCTCAAAGAGTCCCTGGGCTTCACCCCTGCACCTGGCTAAAAAAGGTGAGAACGGGTGGAGGCCTTGCGGCGATTATCGTGCCCTGAACGCGAGGACCGTCCCTGATAAGTACCCCGTTCGGCACATTGCCGATTTCGGACATAACCTGGCTGGCGCCACCATATTTGGAAAAATCGACTTGGTTAAGGCCTACCAACAAATTCCAGTGCACGAGCCAGATGTCGCGAAAACAGCTATCACAACACCATTTGGGTTATTCGAGTTCCCATTTATGACTTTTGGTTTGCGTAACGCTGGGCAAACCTTTCAGCGGTTTATAGACGAAGTCGTCAGGGGACTCGATTTCTGCTTCCCATATGTCGACGACATTCTGCTGTTTTCGCGCTCGGCCGATGAACATGCTCGGAACTTACGCGCCCTGTTCCAACGACTCTCCAAATATGGTGTCGTCATAAATCCCGCCAAGTGTGTCCTAGCTGAGAAAGAAATTGTTTTCTTAGGCTACCATATCTCACAGGAAGGCATACGTCCACCAGAGGACAGAATTGAAGCTCTGCGGAATTACCCTCTACCTAAGACCGTAGAAGGCCTCCGCAGGTTTCTTGGAATGGTAAACTTTTACCGACGGTTCATCCCAAAGGCTGCAGAACTACAAGCTCCGCTAAACGACATCTTAGCGTCGAGCCAGCTAAAAGGAGCTAAACCCGTCCCATGGACAGCGAACCTTGAGCAAGCATTCCAAAGTTGTAAAGACCATCTTGCCCAGGCAACTCTTCTGTGTCATCCAAAACCTGGCGCTCTCCTCGGACTATTTACAGACGCATCCTCCACTCACGTTGGTGCTTGTCTTCAACAACGTGTGGATAACTGCTGGCAGCCACTTGCCTTTTTCAGCAAGAAGCTTACCTCACGCCAGTCCACCTGGCCTGCATACTATAGGGAGCTGCTAGCAATATATGAAGCCGTCCAACATTTCCGCCACATTTTGGAGGCACAGGAGGTCACTATATATACCGACCACAAACCTCTCATCTACGCGTTTTTGCAACGACGTGAGAAGTTACCTCCCGTACAACTTAATCAGCTGTCATTCATTTCTCAATTTACCACAAACATCTTGCATATCCACGGCAAAGACAACGTTGTCGCGGATACGATGTCCAGGATCGAAGCGATTCAGCTGGATGATGACTACACTGCCCTCGCAGAGTCTCAGCGTTGTGACGCAGAGCTCGAGAAGATGCGCAACGAGTCATCGTTAAAATTGGAAGCAACGGTGATACCAGGAACCGGTACCACTATTTACTGTGATGTATCTACCGGAAAGCCGCGACCGTATTTAACACCGAGTCACCGACGCCCAATCTTCGAGCGTCTACACAACTTAAGCCATCCGGGAGCGCGTGCAACAGCGCGCCTGATCACGTCGGGGTCACCATTTATGGATGTTTTTGGGTTATCCATTAAAAGAGTCTCTTCTGATTGATAGCAATTTTAATTTCGAAGAAGACAGTCACAACTTTTATATCGGCAGTTACACAAGTCAAGAGTCCTCGAGTGGATTCACAATTCGAATTAACTAAGCAGTTAGCACTCTCTTGTCCGTGAGAAGGTAGTGGTCGACAACCCACTGACATATTGACAGCTCAAGGTGTTGCCAGTGTCAATATGCCAGTGCAAGTGTCTTGCACATAAGATGGGGCCAAAGTGTCAACACATGTTACATCCCACACCAAGGTGCGACCTAATCTCCATAGCACAAGAGTTGCTAATGAATGTTGTCATATTCATTATGTAAATATCGGTGTCTACCTACATAAAAATATACATTACCTAAGTCATCTAATAGATGGGTCTAGTCCTTAATTGAGTTGCATACATATTTACTGTTACTATGGATAAATATGACTTCTATGTAATGTGTATGTGTTGTTCAAACGCATCAATTCAAATTGGCAATATTAAACTTAGGTAAGGTCAGTCAGGGTATACTATCACGATAATTTTACTCTGATGCTACGTTTCGGGGCGAAACACGTGTTGGTGTTGGTATGTATGTTGGTAAGTAATTGTAGTGCATGTTTCCGTTGTGCGAGGTGCCACGCATGTCTTAAAGTATTTACCATCATACATGTTAACCGCGGATTGTTACAAAGTTGACTAATACTAAGGATTTCCGCAAAGTAACGCCTGATACTATTAACTATAGCATATAAGATACTTACATTACAGGATTAGTCTTATTAGAATATTAAATATATAAAAATATGTATTTCTATTGCTATTCGTAGCAGTGATAGCCTAGCGGTTAGAACGTTGGTCTCCCAAACGAAGAGGCCCGAGTTCAAATCCTGGCACGCACCTCTAATTTCAAATATTATGTGCGTATTAGAAGTTAATTATCACTTGCTTCGGTGAAGGAAAACATCGTGAGGAAACCTGCACACCGGAGAGTTCTCCATAAAGTTCTCAAAGGTGTGTGAAGTCTACCAATCCGCACTTGGCCAGCGTGGTAGACTATGGCCTAATACCCCTCACATTGTGAGAGGAGACCCCGAGCCCAGCAGTGGGACAATTATGGGTTGTTGCTTTTGCTTTGCTTTTCTATTGCTTTTATCAAGCGTTTACATGTAGTTATTTTACTAAAGATTTTGCTTCATTGCTAATTAGACTTGAAGGCGCATATTAATAAAAAATAAAGAATTA